>JAGDYQ010000037.1:2126026-2260602 GCA_021962125.1 Bulinus truncatus | reverse complement strand
TCTGTCTGCCCTCGCCTGTCGCCTCACACCTATTGGTGTCAATTTACCTATCGGGATGTTTCTAGGCCCTGCGTTTAATTTTTCCCCTTTTCCCACCAAAAATGTGTAGATAGAGGGAGGGGAGCACCTTTACAATAGAGAAAAAAAAACAAAGGAAAAAAAAACAAGATTTACAGCCAAAAACCACATTTCCCAAGTTAGTGTCCGAAAACCCAAGATCTTGTGAAAAAACCCAAGGAGTGGCAACACTGGGTGAAGGACTACCGAATCTTAAAATAACCAATAGCTGCCAACTTTCTCCCCAACTAACTATACAGGTATTGAAATATCTGGATTAATGGTTCTGAAAGAGGATGTCGAGCATTCTTCTATGAATTTTGACTGGGCAACATTGAAGGGGGGGGGTCAGAAAGAAATCTCCCCTTTTCTATTTTTCTTTCTTTAGAATTAATCAGCCACCTTTACTTCCCCACCTTATGTCCGGTACCTATACAAAGCTGGGTAAACTTGTGGGACGACTTTGAAACAAATTTCACCTGGAAAAACTCCCATGGTTAAAAAATCTATTATTTGGCCCTCATTTGTATTAAAAAATGTAATATATAATACGTGGATGAAAATATATATAAATATGTATTTTTAAGGGAATATTTTTTTCAAAGTACCCCAATAAGCTGCTATAGCCCGTCGAGTCACAGTGGTCAAAAGTCAATCTCTTGTTAACTTTACATCAGCAAGCAGCTTATCTTACAAGGTAAAAAAAACAAACAAATTTAATAGTTTTAGCCCAAGGTCAATACTGACCGTAACTTAATTCTACCTTTTAATTCTCGCGCCAGACACACATTTTATAGCAGACTGTAAAATAAACAGCTAAGAATCACAGTGGTCGAAAGCCAATCCTTTATTTAGGTAAAACATCATAGAAACATGCCTAATGATAGACTGTGTTGACAGACATGATATCTCTTATATCGACAAACCTTTCCCTTCGCAATGGTCAACTTCGTAAATATATATAGAAGTATTAATAATATTGACTTATATTCAATCTTAATATTTTGGGGGTTATGTCCGCTGGGGGTTTTGTCCGCTGGGGGTTTTGTCCTACACTCGCTTTTTATGTTACCTAAATGTAACAAGGACACAAGGTTAAATGTTTACTCCAGGTCCCGTATATGACACTCGCCCTTTCTTGTGTGGCTAAATAGACAGACGCCTTTCTTAGACCTTAATAACAGCTTATAAACAGATTATATACATCCGTATCAATTAGCGATGTGAAGGCGTAGGCACCGTTATTATCAATGCTTTTTTTGTGCCGGTACACGCCGGTACGGCGTACCGGCATTTTTTTCAATGTGGAGAAAAAAAATATTACTTTTCTTGTATTTTAACGTTTATTATTAATTTATTATATTATTAATTTGTTACAATTGAATTATTTTAAAATAGTGCGCAATAAGAATTAAAATAGGCCTAGGTACGAACTGGTAGTTAAAAGTTAGTAAATTCATCACTGACTACCGGCACCTATTTTTTTTTACAAAAAAAAAAGCACTGGTTATTATAGTAACGTAGGTAGGGTAGTGCGAAATATTCGGCCACGCCTGGTGCCTAGGGATGCCGAAAAAAGCTGTTTAAAATATTTTATCATTTTTTCAGATTAGATCGAGGGCGCCAAACGTTTTAAATCTTAAAAGGCGCCACAACAGCTAACTATGGACCTGCGTTCACATATCATATGATGCAAAATAATACAAATCTCATCAGTTGTAAATTAAAAGCAGGCGTTTGCATTGATAGTACTTTTATCAGCCACTTGATATCGTCAGATAATGATAGTTACCATTAAGTTAAGAATCGTATGACCTGCCAGGCTTAAAATATTCTCAATAAAGACACAACTCACATACCAAATATCAGTTTGGGCATCAGAGCAAACTATGAGGTAGCATATAGCCCCCCCCCCCCCCAAGGCTTAAGGGGGGTCTCACAATGAAGGGACTTTTTTGCCATCCACAAGAAGGGTTATCTGAGCACTTTGGTCTCGGGCTAAAATTATTCTACAGTTAGGGGTCATCAGTTTTCCAACATTGTTAGTGGCCCAATGTTTGCCAATGGCGGCCTCGTCTTGAGGCCCCAAATTAACATGTACCTATGTTCTCCAAATTTCAATTTCATTGGGTCCCCAAGAGTACATGACCGTTTCTTAGATCTGTGGTCCCATATGCAGAGTTATATGGGAGCAGGGCTGCTGCCAGCTAATACTAGCCCCCCCCCTATAATATCCACCAACTGAGCGAACCTCTGATCGCACACACCCATCAATAGCTAATTCATAAAACTACTTTGCACAAACACAGCATGTAAAACGAAAGAAAAGCTTTTATAAACTTTTTAAAAGACATAGTCAGCTTAATTATAGTACATGATATTTATTAAATAAAATGATTAATCATAGAAATTAAACATAAGTAGCCTATTTAAAAATTAAAGTTTTAATAGCTAATTATTTGTCTACTCAGATTATGTTTAGCGAATCTTCAATATAACAAATATTTTAATGTTATAATCAATCAAATTAGATATGTTAAAGTGGAAACCGAGAGAGTAACATTTCTCTGAAAAGGTGAAAGGGATGGAGGGGGGGGTTAGACCAAAACAATTTAAATTATCTTTGTGGTACATGAGAATGCTTAAAATTAACTAAAGCTTGTAAGAGGGCACCATGTATCCATTGAAACACCTTATACGGTTTATGTTTTGTTTTATCTATCCAGATGAATCGATTGATTACAAGTTTAAAGAAAAAATCTTAGCCAGATGGACAGAATGTAGGCCTATCTGAATTATAAATAAACAATCTGAATTATGAATAAACCAATAGCTGTACATTTAGCCTAATTTAGCTGTAGCTAGCCATAAGTGCCATTATAGTATGAATATCATAATACTTGTTTTTACATTTATCTATATAATATCTTTGAATTCTAAATTTGTTCATTCAACATTGGGGCTCAATAAGAATGTGTGATAACGATGACTGATGAATTTGTGACATATTACAAGAAGCTGTGTAATAATTTTAAACAACAGCAAAATCAATACAAACTATTATTTATCAAGGAAATATCACAGATTTGCTTGTTGTCAGTAAAGCAAGTTTAATACATTATAATTTAAAACAAGAATTTTATTTTATACCATATTTGTTTCATGTAAATTACAATAAATTAAAAAAAGGAACTAAGTTATCTATAAATAAATTATGTTCGTCTACAATGAAGAGCATCATTTGCCAGGTGGCGCTGATTTCATGGGTCCCGACTTTCTTCCAGCCTTTGGACTTCCTTTTTTCTTGCCACTTTTTGGGGAAGCTTTTGGCTCCTCTTTGATTGGCCTATCCTGAGGCTCACGCTTCTTGTTGGATGACTGCTCTGATTGGTTGACGTTACACCTTCCCCTTAAAGCTTCCCATGCCTTGGGGAAGCCAAGAGTTATTCTGTTCAATTATATTAGGAGAAACATGTACCTTTCTATGTTTAAAAAATTGTGAATTAAAGATAAAAATGTGGAACATCTTTACTGAACTTCAAAGTACATAAAAACTAGTTTTCAAATTAAAAAAAAAAAACAGATAACTAAAAATTCAGAACTGACTTGTTGTTGGAAACGTTTAATTCTCTGATGGCTGGCAACTTGCATATACTCTCCGGCAAGGATTCTATGATGTTGTCAGAAAAATCTAAAATCTCCACGGACTTCATCTTGTCAAAGTCACCTGGCAGAGATTTGATGTCATTACCACTAGCGTTGAGCACCTAAAGAAATATAATGGCGAAAATTGGTGTCATTCTTATGGTGGTAGTTTCATGGTGTCGAACGTGTTCAACTGATCAATAGCAAGCAATGAATTAATGGTTGCACTGAATAGGAATAGTGGGACGGATGGCCGAGTGGTGTAGATACTCGACTGTCGACCTGAGAGTCCTGGGTTCGATCGTCGGTGAGGCCCATGGAATTTTTCCAGGTGAAATTTGTTTCAAAGTCGTCCCACAAGTCCACTCAGCTTTAAATGGGTACCTGACTTGAAGTTGGGGAAGTAAAGGCGGCTGGGCGTTGTGCTAACCACACAATCCCTTCATATGCCGAGGTTATAGAAACAGATGAATTTTACACTACATCTGCCCCGATGGCCCGCTAGGGCTAAGGGAACTTTACTTTTTTTTTTTTTTACTGAATAGGAATGAATGTAAAATAGATAACATGAAGATCATATGCCAGATTTAACACTATTCCCTTATCAAAATAACACACCAAAAAGTATCAAAACTTTATCACATTGAAACGATTGCAATTTTAAATAATGTAGAGTTTTTACATATGAAATTTCCAGAGGTTTTTTTTTAACTTCAGTAATTTAGTCTTTTTATTATGTGAGGTGGACATATAGATATGCAAAAGAGAACAGATGTACCAAGACATTATATAAGGCAACACTTTATGACAAAGACCAAACGATAGACCAAGAAGCAGATGGATACAGGCCCACCGACAGAAATTTCGGGCCCCTGGGCAGGGCTGTCACCCCCCCCCCACCGTGCTGATAATAATATTTTCAAAAGTTGATTGGCCAGCTCAGTCCCCTAAAACTCGCCCTAAAACTTGCCCTAAAACCCTGGGCATTTGCCCCCCCCCATCCCCCCCCCTCTCGGCGGCACTGGATGGATAGAAGAGCTAGAGAGAAAGACTCGAAAGCCGTGGGATTTGAGAAAAATTACCAAAAATCAAAGAGGAGTGGTGTAGCAGGTCAGAGTCTTACATGGGAAACAGAGAGGAGTGGTACTGTAGGCTGCAGTCCTACATGATCGACAGAGTGGACTAATTGAATCATCACATATGTCATGGATTAGATTTTGATAATAAAAGAGAGAATATGACCGTCTCTCAATATCTTTTGACTTAATCTCTATTACATTTAAATTTAGCAATGTTCGCAACATTTAGATGAGGCAATGTTTGCAAGCTTCATTAGCCACAAGTTCACTACTATTGCTACCAGCTTTTCAGACAGGGCTGTATTTATCTATTCATTTATTTTAATTTTTTGTGATTATGTGCTTGATTGATAATTAATAAGAGCTCTTATACATTCAGCAAAACAAAAATCCTATACATCGTTTAACCCAGCACTTAAGCTGCTAACTATTTAGAAATTTAAGATCTTCGCTTACAGCTATGTGTATCTTACCTTCAGGCGGTATAAATAGGGAAATCCCATTGGCATGACATCGATGTGATTTTTTGAAATGTCTAGCTCTAACAATGAAGCCAAAACGTCCACCCTGTCCTGCGGGAAATTCACGAGCTCATTGTTGGAGACGTCGAGTTTCATCAGTTTGTTCAGGCAGCCGAAATCATCAGGCATCAGCCGCATCCTGTTGTAGCTCATGTCTAATTCCTCCAGGTGGGACAATTTGAGAATCCCCTGTGTGAAACAGATAAGAAGAAGAGTGAAAACAGTGATCTGTATGAAGTTTATGATAATAGATAAATATAGCGATACATTACTTCATGACATGGGTGGTCTAAAGTTGTTGGGCTTTTTTTTTAAATTAGTGTTTCTTCTTAGAAGATAGGAGTCATCTTTATCAAACAAAGCAATGCATAAAATAATAATAGGAAAATAGAAATGTATTTCAAATGTAGTTTTTTTATGTACTGATGTTACACTGATATATCTAATTTTATTAAATGAAATGATGTTTGTTTTGTATTTTTGTATAGCCACTGATTTTTTTTCAGCTTTATCAATTGTAATACTTTTTATTTTTAACCTAATGTATGTTAACTGTGAATTACTAAAGCCCATAAAGGCAATTTTTTTTTCTTAATCCTAGCGAACCACTACTAAGATAGTTTTGCTATGACCTTTTTACAACCCCAACATGGCTGAGACGACAGTAACTTAATCAGAAAATGTATTGCACAACATTATTTGATGAAGTCGCTAGTCCCGAGTGATAATTTCGTACTTATTTCTTTATTATTTAAGGTCACTAAGTTTTAACAATATTGTTGCGAATGGTAAAAAAAGATTGTCACCCATCTTAGTGTGACACATATGGCTATGTAGATTGTTTCAACATGGCACATTATCACTAAAATGGCTGGGGGAGCTTTTATTTAAAGGGAAGTAACAAAGTACTTCATACTCACTGGAAGAAATTCTGTGATTCCATTTTCTGTCACTTTGATACTTTTAAGATTAATTAAATTGCTGAGCCCATCCGGCAGATCTTCCAGGTTGTTTCTGCTGGCGTTAAGATGTTCTAAAGCTCTTAACTTACACGTCTGAAAAAAAATGTGTTGCAAAACATGTTGAAATACTCAGGACATAAATAGTTTGGTCTTAAACACTCAACTTGGTCTTAAACACTCAACTCGGTCTTAAACATCCAACGTGGTCTTAAACACCCAACTTGGTTTTAAACACTCAACGTACGCACCTGATTACTTAGAGTCCTTAAATGATTGTCTGAAACATTGAGAACTTTGAGCAGACGACAGTTGAATAATGCCGGTGGCAGCTCATCCAGATCTAGTTTACACAGTTCTAGGTGAGTAAGGTTTCTGTCAAAGTAAATAAAAAAAAAGATAAAACATTCATTAATATGAATATAAAAGTGGATATCTAAGTAGTGATTCATGAACTAAGTTTAAAAATCTACATACAATCGATATTTTAAAAAGTAATTTAGCTGAGGCACGGCATTACACTCACACACTCATACATGCAGATGTGTTTTTAAAACAGAGGCTTCTTAGGTATTTGTTTGTTTGCTGTTGTTTTGTGGGGGGGGGGGGGGGGGGGGGGGGGGACAAAGGCACAAGTACATCTTTCTGAGAATAAATGCATTATAATCATCATAGCCAGTGCCGTTCTTTTGGTGGGCTTAGGCATTTTGACGTCAGGTGCACTCTATAAAACTATATTTAAAAGAAATTAATACTCAAAGGGGCCCCTATAGTTGTGAGAGTCCTCAGGTCCGGATTTTGGCTCGATAAGGCCCTAAGCTCTTTGAGGTATGGGGCCCTTTTTTAGTCAGATATTACATGTCAGTGCCAAATACTTAAGTATTTATGACAATTAATTGTTCATTCGGACAATTTTGGGGGCCCCCAAAAAGTGGGGGCGCTAAACTAAAGCTTGTGTAGCTTATACGTAAATCCTGCACTGAGGGTCCTAGGCGGTGATCTAGTTTGCCCATCTATAAGAGCAGCTCTAATTAAAGCCTTCACGATGCCCAATAACTAATTTTCTTTGCACGATGCCTATTTGTAATGAGTTTTAATTATTCATATGGGATGACAAGACTCCTCTTCCTCAATGGCGCCCCGTGTTTGTAGTTGCCTAAGTCTTCCTATCTCCATGAAAGGCTCTGTTTCCTAAAGTGTGTAGCTGTGTATTCAATGTGGACATTATAGCACACTCGCCTGATATGATCTTTGTCTCCCATGACATGAAACAGAGACTTGTGATCATCATAGTTCAAGGTCAGCGGATTGTCGGAGAGGTAAAGATGGGTCAATGTCTTTGGCAGCACCATCTCGTTGATTTGATTGGACGATACATTGAGCTCCCTGACCTGTGCACAAGATTCAATAAGAAAACAAGTATCAATGTGTTTGAACCTGAGATGCTTATTCAGGTACTGTTTGATCAGGAAAGTTATCGTGCTAGTCATAAGTGATCGATTCATAGATAAACTCTCATAGCTTATAAATTAAAATATTGAAAATAAAAAAAAGCCTTTCTGATTAAAGTGATGTTAAATATGGGTCAGGTAGGCCTACGATGTGAAACAAAAATCTCTGACCTGGCACAACCATGACCCACAATGAATGATTATGTTTCTCTGACCTGGCACAACCATGACCCACAATGAATGATTATGTTTCTCTGACCTGGCACAACCATGACCCACAATGAATGATTATGTTTCTCTGACCTGGCACAACCATGACCCACAATGAATGATTATGTTTCTCTGACCTGGTACAGCCATGACCCACAATGAATGATTATGTTTCTCTGACCTGGTACAGCCATGACCCACAATGAATGATTATGTTTCTCTGACCTGGTACAAATATTCCAAAGATTTCGGCATGGCGGCAATCTCATTGTTATTCAGGTGAAACTTCTCCAGGTTCCTGAGTTTCCGTAGGTCAGTAGGCACACTGGTCAAACTGTTGAAGGACACGTCCAGCTCTGTCAGAACCTGATCTTTTCCCAAAGTGTCTGGTAGTTCCTTCAACTTGTTTCTGGACAGGTTTAGTATTTTCAAAGTTAGGACCAGTCCTGTTTGATAAAAAAGTTTCTTTTGAAAAGGTATGACCTTTGATTTATTGTTCACATCAAACAACACAACAGCTTCTCACATTAACTGAATCATTAGTTGTTTTTTTTAATGATATTAAAGTTCAAATATGCGTTGTTACTGACTTTCTAATGTCGAGCTCATTTATATTGAATATATAATATAATCATAATAAACATACAATCTGCATTGATTGAAAAGATAGTATGGTTAGTTAAAAAATAGGATTATCGGTTTTACTGTAAGCCATTTGCATTATTTGTCACAATTACACAACTGTCATAAAAGTTTTACTTCGACAAAAAGAGAATTTTACCTACAAATAAGACTGTTAGATAATGACTTAATTACCGAGGTAAGGAAACCTACATATATTTATGTTAGGATAGATTTAAGTACATTCTTACTTAATTATTGAGCTACCAAGACTGTGGGTTGATGGTTAGCTTACTCAGACTGATAGGCGATGACTGACTTACATAGACTGATAGATGATGACTGACTTACATAGACTGTTAGGTGATGACTGACTTACATAAACAGTTATGTGATGACTGACTTCTATAGAATGTTAGGTGATGACTGACTTACCTAGACAGTTAGGGGATGACTGACTTACCTAGACTGTTAGGCAACTCTCTAATACTGTTGCCAGACACATCAAATGTCATCAAAGACTTCATGCTGTTTATTTCATCAGGGACTACGTCAACCTTATTGTTGGCTATTTTCAGACTGACCAGACTCTGAAGAATGATACGACAATTGAAACCATTTCATGGATTCTGACCCATCAAGTAAACATTAAGAGTTTGAATCTCAACTCTGGTAATTTAGATATAGTATTTTTTTAATGATTCACACTTTAAAGTGTGTTTACAGACATAACTTTAATACAACTCATATTATATATGACTTCTTCAGGTATGACTTCTCATCAGGTATGACTTCACCATTAAAATTGTAAGTCAGGATAAGTTATTGATCTGTTCTTCATAAGTAGGAACCACTATTGGGACAATGTTATTATTTTGAACCCCCTATAAACTAAAGTGTTTAAAATGCCGCCGCCTCATGCGAATGATAAAATAAGTGCCGAAGTCAATTGAAGCGGTCATCCAAGACCGTCCCGTGGTAGGAGATTAGTAGAGCCGAGCACAATGTCGATTCTCTGCGAGTCGCTGAAGGGAGGTTGAGGAGCTTGTGCTATATTAGTGCCCCGGGCTGACGGACAACATGGTGGACCAGTCGTACCAGGGGCGGACTCTGAAAATGCATCCCCTTTCCCGTGTCAAACAGTACTAAAGTGGTGAATATGTCTTTAGAAGAGGGCAAAGTAAATACCATCCGGAGTGAACCGCCCCTACCTAGTGTATGAAGTCAGTGCAGGATTTACGACACATGCTATAGCTGAAGGCCCCCACTTTCTTGGGGGCCTCCAAAAAATGTTCCAAGTGAGCAATTGTCATATATACTTAAGTATTTGGCACTGACATACAATATCTGGACTTAAAAAGGGGCCCCATATCTCAAATAGCCTAGAACCTTATCAAGTCGAAATCCGGTCCTGTGTGAAGTCCATGTAATGATTAGATTAAATTCTCTTAGATCTTATAAATCACTAATGAGGCAGTTTTTTATGGTGCCCTTCTTTCACCTCACCCCCCCCCCCCACAACCATAATCGTTAGTGCAATGGCCATTGAGGCACCAAGGGGGATATTAGGGGGGGGGGGACTTTTACAATCATTTTAAATATTCATTGGATAGGAAATCAAAACAGTGACCCTCGAGCGCTCTACCGCACGACCATCCGTCCCCACTGCCCCCCACCTAGTAAACAACATTGACTTTTTTTTTTACAGCTACTTTACTCAGATCTGAACCTTTAAAGTGACTGCGAATTTCATGGAATTGAGTTTATTCCCTGAGACGTTGATCTCCTCGATGGATTGCAGTTTGTTGATGGACGTGGGCAGGTACTCGATCTGGTTGTAGGAGATATCCAGTACTCGGAGCTTCACCAGTTTATCGATATCGTCCGGGAGCAATGCGATCTCGTTGTGTGCGATTTTCAAAGTATCGAGAGCGTAGCCAAGCGCACAAATCTCATCGGGTAGAACTGGGCAAGGACAAATGAAAATTAAACCATCATGTCAAAGAAAGTTCCCTAATAGTTTTTTTTTACAAATTACTGACATAAGTAAAAAGTCAAAATAATATATACTCAGTGAGAAGTCGGATTAGATAGATAGATAGACATACCAGACATACCAGATAGACCAGACAGACCAGACAGACAGACAGACAGACAGACAGACAGACAGACAGATAGATAGATAGATAGATAGATAGATAGATAGATAGATAGATAGATAGATAGATAGATAGATAGATAGATAGATAGATAGATAGATAGATAGATAGATAGATAGATAGATAGATAGATAGATAGATAGATAGATAGATAGATAGATAGAT
Organism: Bulinus truncatus; assembly: GCA_021962125.1. Taxonomy (NCBI): domain Eukaryota; kingdom Metazoa; phylum Mollusca; class Gastropoda; family Planorbidae; genus Bulinus; species Bulinus truncatus. The sequence continues at coordinate 2,249,735 of JAGDYQ010000037.1, read as the reverse complement.
AGATAGATTCAAAATGAATACCATGCCTTTTAGGAATAAAAATCATTATAGAAACTCTGATACGATGGTGAGTTGTTTTTTATAAATATACACGGGCCAACCGACAGAAATTTCGGGCCCCTGGACAGGGCTGTCACCCCGCCCCGTGCTGATAATATTTTTTTCCAAAAGTTGATTGGCCAGCTCAATCCGGGCCCCTAAAACTCGCCGGGCCCCAGGGTATTTGCCCCCCCCCCGCTTCTCGGTGGTACTGAATATACATGCATACCTGTCATTGTAAATTGAAATAGTCTTACAATAAATTTGACAATTTTTTTATTGAACGAATCAAAGTAATTATAAATAAAATCAACGTGTCTGTCACCCAGTGTCGTAATTTCGAAACCAATAGACGGCATACTTTTTCTTTGTTTACAGAATGACATATATGTCGTCGAGTAACGTAGTTTAAGTGTGCTCTGGAAAGGTTGGTGGGATAATGAAGGAATATGTCGGGAGGTTAAATGACTTTACTTATTATTTCCAGTAAATCTAGTTTTCTAACACAAGAAACAAAAAAAAAACGTGTATCGCCCAATCCCCCCCACACACATACACACACACTCGCCCCTTCCCCCCCCCACCTGTAAAGACAGTGCAGGATTTACGTATAAGCTAGACAAGCTATAGCATAGGGCCCCCACATTTTTGAGGGGAGGGGGAGCAAAAATTGTCCGAGTGAGCCATTGATATATATACTTAAATATTTGGCACTGACATTTTTTATGTGGGCTTATAAAGGGCCCCATATCTCAAATAGCTTAGGGGCCTTATCAAGTCTAGATCCGGCCCTGCGTAAAGAGGTAGATAGATGTATGTTAATTGTCAGCCGTGCCACTTACTTTTAATTGAATTGTGGGAAACGTCCAGGTAATGCAGGTACTTGATCATGCCCACCTGCGCTGGCAGTTCGTCCAGTTTGTTGTGAGACAGGTCGATCCAGGTTAGCGTGGACAGCCGGTCGATGGTGTCCGGTATGAAGGCTATCACGTTGTGCGACAGGTCCAGCCTCTTAATGTGGGGCTTCTTCACCGTCCCCGGAGGCATCTGTGTTATTTTGTTATGACTGAAATTTATGATCGCCCCTGTCTCGTAGACTCCCTTCTTGAACGACTTTATCATATTGTAGGACACGTCCAGATATTCTAAGCTGGTGGATTTCCCGATATTTTTCGGTAAAGACCGTATTCTATTTTTAGAAGCAAGAACCTTTGCAAGGGAAGCCGCTTTGTGAATGGGATTGGGAAGCTTTTTAATCCTATTCGCCGTCATGTCCAGGTAGTTCAGCTTCTTCAGCTTGGCCACGGAGGCAGGGAACGTAGAAAGGTTGTTGTTTCGGACGTCGATGTACTCCAGGTTTTCCAAGGCTGAGACGGACTTGGGCAGCCTCTTCAGCCGGTTGTTCTCTGCGTTCAGCTTGACGGTCAGGGCGCTCAGCTCCTCGTTGTTGTAGATCTCCACTGGCAGAGACTTCATGTTGGCCGTGCTGAACTGCAGGTGCACCAGCTTGGAATCCCCGATCCTTTTGATGTGTCCCTTCCGGAGTGGCTCCGGCAGGGCGATGATTTTACTGCCAGGCCCTGTCGCTGGGGGAGGCTTCTCATCTTTTTTCTTGCCTCCTCTTTTGTTACTCATGTTTTTTTGTTTAACTTATAACACGCCTATGCTGATGTTGTTATTTAGAATGTTATAATTTGGTGTTTGTATAGAAGAGAGGGACACTTACAGCTTGTACGTCATTTTTTTTACCCATCGAGTTGTTATTTTATTTATCTGAAAAATGAATATAATAACATTAAATTAACAATTTCGTCTCTGAAACTTCAAATTATACATGTGGGTGTGTGTGTGTTTGATTGTGACTGTGTGTTTGACTCTGTGTGTGTGTGTGTGTGTCTTTGTTGTGTGTGTGCGTGCTAGATGTGCGCAAACTACACATTATTAAAATATTTAGGTTACTATAACCCTAAGCCTCATTCTGACTGGAAACTGGTGTATTTTTAGATCGCACTTGTTAGAAGACCAGGGAAAACCATTATATTAGGGTATAAGGAACATGACATATATAATTTTTTTTTTCTTTTTCAGAATTTTTTTTTTCAAGATTAGGGTTAGGGATAGGGTTAGGGTTTGGGATAGGGTTAGGGATAGGGATAGGGTTAGGGATAGGGTTAGGGATAGAGATAGATATCAATTTGCGCGAAAATCCCCGGAAACAGAAAAAAAAATTTCCTGGTCGACCGTACATTTGCTAGTAAGTCGACCAGTCCCAGTCACATAGAAATTGCCTGAGAAAGTAAATCAATAAATAAATAAAAATAATTATAGAAATTGTGCTTCTTATGATTTTTTTTTTGGCAGTCGATCTATCCGTCAGTTTATCAGCCGTTTGACCTTATAAACCTGTATGACTTGACATTCTAGTACAGAAGTATCTCATTTAAACTAATGACAGCAATTTATGGCGCATGAGGAATAGCTAGAACAAGGAAATATCTTCATTTTATGGCAGCTGTACTGAACTCCTCAGTTTAAGCGGACAAGCCAAGAAAAAGATTAAACTGTTAATGTGTCTGGTAAAGTATTCATGGTATGGCACAAGAAGATATTAGTACTTAATATATGGGCCATGGTTGCTAATGTATCATTTCTTTTTATAATAACCAACAATCGACAGCTATATACAGTGACATAAAAAAATCAAAACGAGCTGCAGTCGAATATTTTTCTAGTGTTCGTCTGTCATGTGGACTACAATTAAATAGATGTTTTTAGATGTTGCTGCTGTTTTCTTAGATGCTGCTGCATTGTGTGTGTGTTGCTACGGGGTTTTTTTTTAGATGTTGCTGTGCTTTTTTAGATGTTGTTGATTTGTGTGTGTGTATGTGTGTTTCTACGGTTTTTTTTAGGAGCTGCTACGTTTTTTATAGATGTTAATTATGGTGCAGTAGCACATTACACGTTGTCCAGTATGTTTAGTATAAATGTATGATAAGAAAATAACAGTATATTTACATGCAAAGAAAACTCAATGGTAGACTGACTAAAATAAATAAAACATAATGTACATTGAGTAGCTTGTTGCTTAATTCAAGAGATCAAGTATTAAGGACATGATACAAAGATTAACTTTTAAGTTAGAATCAATAGATCATTAGGGAAAACCTGAGTGAAGAGATGCTTTCAATGCACGACAGGTAGCCTATAATATAAATAAATAAGATATGCGCAAAATGATAGATAGCTGAACCCTTCTACTACTGGACACTACCGTTATACATGAATCGCTCAGCAAACCGTCCAGATTGGTTGAAACTAATCACTCAACCACTACTTTAAATGGATATTACATAATCATGACGCTTGGGCTATGCCCTAATGTTGTATGTGGTGAAAAAAAAAAGCTTTCATCGAAGCTAATTATGTGAAAGGGTATTTTTACTGGAAAATTACTTAAGGGCAGCCCCGTAGCGTGAAAATTTTACAGGATAGGGGCCAGGCATTCTACAGCAGTGGCCAGACAATAGCAGGGGGTATCAGGTAATACATTTTACTAAGTACAAAAAATAAGCAGGGGGGGGGCAGACAAACGCAGGGGGGCCCGGCCCCCCTGGCCCCTGCCCCCCCGCACGCTACGGGCCTGCTTAAGGGTCATTGTAGGGGAGTGCGTGAGTTTTTAATGTCCGCGGCTCTCAACCGGTACTACGGGAAAGGTTCAGCAATGGTACGCAGCGACATTTAATTTTCGTTTAAAACAACCAAGAGTTTGAAGAAGGCCACCAGTTTGCTGTGAGACTCGTCACCTAGCCAAGTGACAGAAAGGTAAGCAAAGTACATTTCTTCGCGAACTTACGTGTTAGAGGTACCCGAGGACATACTTTCGCACCCTTTAGGGTACAGTCGCGAAAAAGGTTGATAACCGCTGTGATAAAGGCCACCACATATTATATGCTCAGAGACTGAGACGTAATTTGTATTTTTTCCTTACAAGATCGAAAACCGCTGTTTTATGTTACTTTCCAGCTTTTAACGAAATCCCAGTGTATATTCCATATATGCAAAGGGTATCATCACCTCACCTTAGCCAAAAACAGTACCAACAATGGAAATCGGGAAATTATTACATCCTTTTAAAATCGCCCATTTGTAGATTGCATTACAGGCTTCATTTAATCAATTTCAGCTATTTAGAAAAGATATTAATAATGCGCCTTAAATGCGCCGTAAATGTGTGTATATTTATGTGTTTTTAGAACATTTTTTTTCGAAAAAAAATGCTCTCTTGTCCCCGTTTTGTCTGTCTGTCTGTCCGTCCGTCATCACCATAGATCTCAACAACCATAAGTCCTAGACCCATGATGTATACATCATTTTGTAGGTCTTGGCCTGCCAAGAAATGACTTTTGTCCGTTTCGCGATCTGACCTCTGAGGGCCGTAAAAGGTAGTTTGTAAAGTACCGTTTTTTTACTATATAAGCTATATTAATAAAGGAGCGCCCTATTTCTCAGCAACCATAAGTCCTAGACCCATGATGTATATATCATTTTGTAGGTCTTGGCCTGCCAAGTGTACATCAAAAGTCCATTTCGCGATAGGACCTCTGAGGGCCGGGCTTCAGGGCTCCTAAGGGGCTTATATATTATATATACACCTTGTACGTTCAATAACCCGTTCATTTGGTGCGAAATACTGCAGCACGTAGTTTCACCAAGATTTATTAAGAAACTCATCAAATGAAATAGTAAGCTTGTGTTCTGAGTTTAATTGAAAGTATCAGAGCTATGCAACAATTGACGGAGTTTTCGGACGATTAAATGACTATAATTTCTAATGTTTTCAATTATGAGTCCTATTTCAGTAACCACAAACCACTTGTAGTTAGATTTAAGAGACAATAATTTTTTTTCAAATATAAAGAAACGTCTTTATAATTTTTTTTTACAGATATATGCATTACACAATTGAATTTATAAACATTTCCAAAATTTACAAATATTTACTGAAAGCTAACAAACGTACTGATACATAACACGAAAATGCGCTAACACGTCCTGTGTCCAGAATGGAACAGGCTTAATTGCTTGTTTTTATAATACGTTTTCGTGTGTTTATGTTTGTCTTTTTATTATCGTAGATAATATTGAATGAAGTATGGTAGGAAATGAAACATACATTATCGAAAAAAATAATGACAGGTTGTTATGCAATACTGACAATATATAGTAGCTGATATATTTTAATACGTAGCCACGTCTAAAACCCCAAAACAATGTAGGGATTGAAATAATAATCAATTGCATTTTTCTTTATTAACAATTTTCTTCAATCGGTTAAAGAAAAAAAAATACATTGTGTTAATAAGACAATAATACTTTTTTTGTTCCCTTTCAGAGTAAATAAACAATGTTATCAAATAATATTAATTAAAACAACAAACTAAATCAGCTAAAAAAATTATTTTTTTTTTTAAATCATAATCCTGGGTTCGATCCTCGGTGAGGCCCATTGAATTTTTCCAGGTGAAATTTGGTGCCAAGTCGTCCCATAAGTCCACCCAGCTTTAAATGTGTACCTGACTTAGGTTGTCCCGATGGCCCGTTAGGGCTAAGGGAGCTTTACTTTTTTTATGTGTATATTATTTCTACAAGAAGGTTAATGTTTTATTTATTTGAAACCATTAGCAAGTAACCTGAAACAACATAATTTGATATCCCTGTAGAATGGCGAGGTCCAGGGTTATTAAAAAAATTGTTTTTCTTTTTTATTATCTTCGGGTTTTGTTATATCCCAGTCTTTTATTTTTTTCAATTGAATGCAACCCCTTTTTAGACAATAAAACAATCAGATTATACAATGTTCGGTGAAAAAAATAACTCATTGGGGGCGGGGATTCTCACATTACACCCAGCACAACATCCCCCCCTCCCCCCACTCCATCCAAGATTTCACTTTGGTGTTGGGCGAATGGGCACATACTGAGGACTGAGGGTAAGGAATCGCTATGGTAAACTGGAAAAAAAAAAGAGAAGGTAATGGGATGGGGGGGGGGTCATTCAGTCGAACCATTAGTTACGTACTTATACCACATTGGAGTATTATCAACTATCAAGAAACGTACTGATTATAGAGTTCGTGGAGAAACAATACCCATGCTCGAACACGTTCTAGAGTCGCCTTATGTGTTGGGAGAACACAATGAGTGTGCTCACAAAAGCAATGACGTCATTCAACTTGGGTTAACGTTTACCGTAGAATGTTATTGTCTGTGTTAATGTTGTCTTATGTCCACTGGAGTTGGTCTTCATAAGTGTTTGAGCAGTAGCGATCTTATGGGGGGAGGGGGGTGGGGGTGGCTACTGGGTGACCGTCACAGGAGCCCCCCCCCCTTTTCCGTCTGTAGTTGGGTGGAGGGGGGTTAGAGATTATCTAACTGTAACAAAACTGAACGTTTGTCGCAGGCCCGTATATGATTCTTGCCTTAAGTCACGCAAATTGTACTCGCCCTAAGCATACTGCTAAGTCCGCCTCTGTTTGTTTATTTTTATAAATATAATTTATAGTTTACATTTTACATATTTATCTTATGATCGTTACATTTAGTACCATCGTATCAAGTGACATAAACGATTTATTTATATTTTTATAAACTGTGAGACTGTTAAGAGACAAAAAAATATGAAAGAAGTCAACATCTCGTATTTTCTATTAACAATATGTAGGGCTCAGAAATTACATACGTTGGCAGCCAAAAAAAATGTGTATAATGGATCCGTTAGCTCTTGAATGAAACAAATACAGAACGCCTTGAAACAAAAACTTTCTAATTTAAATTTGTAATGAGGTGGTACAGAATGGGTGACCCCTTCTTTTAACCTTCCTCCCCCCCCCCCCATGTGTACCAATTATTTTTGGACCGCCATTGCCACCTTCCCCTAGTAAAAGTTTACCCTCATAACCCTTTCTCTTTTCTTAAACGTAAACATTTGATTGTAGTACATTACCATATTAAGTAGGTCTACATAAAGAAATGGTTGTCAAGGACGCATTAGTCTTGCCAACAAAAAAGGGGGTGTGGGGGGGGATTCAAACACAATAAGTATGTAGCTAAGATTCTAAAAGAAAGACGTTGAATTGAAATTGCATGTATCTATCGCTCGCACAACGTTTGTTTATTTTTGCAATCGGTCTTCGACGTTCACCTGTGTGCACATGTCAAGCTAAACTTGTATCGGGATCAAATGAGTGTGTTTTTATAAATAGCGACTAAAACAGCAGCAGCAGTGTGTATGGACAATGTCTACCTGGCACTGAAGAAAGAGAAGAAAAAAAAAACAAGAGAGAATATTGTTTGATTAACAATTATTTATTTGAACAAAAAATTAATGCCATGCAGCTATGGATAGTTTAATGTTTTGCAGAGGCGTATCTAGGATGGGGGCCCCCAATTTTTTTTTATATTAAATATTAAGTACATTATCTCATGTCATGGTGTCGAATGTCAAAATGCAGGGGCCCCCAAAGAGGCCACCCCCCCAGGGCTCCCAAATCCCTAGGCTCGGCACTGATGTTTTGTTTATGATATAAATGGGGTACGATCATATAACTAGGAAAAACTAAGGGGGCCCCTAATGAACCATCTTTCTGCTTTACATTCTATCAGGCCTACATTGATAACAGCCAGGCCCGACACAAGGAAGGGCAATATGAGCCTTTGTCATGGGCTGTCGACCTAGATGACAACAATAGCCGCAGCTATCTAAGACAATTAAGGGCTTAAGATCTCCACTTGACATTGACAGCCGATTAAAGCATAGGGCCGCCACGTGTATATTTGTCTAGCCCCCCCCCCCCCCCCCCAAAAAAAAAGAGGGGAGGTGAGAAGAATGACTCTCTTTATAATAATCTTGAAGTAACGATTTTAATTTTTTTTAAAATACTCATTACCATGGTCGTTGAGTGAAGTGGTGTTTAGGATAAATGGCTACATTAGTACAATTTCATGTTCATTGATTGAAGTGGTGTTTAGGATAAATGACTACATTAGTACATTGCCATGTTCACGAAGCCCAATATTAGAGCTAACTGCTAAGTAATTCAAATGGTTCATTAACGACTCGTTGAGATTGCCGTGAAAGTAAACAGATTTACAGCCAATGAATGAAATCGGCCAGTTCGCGATCTGGCCTGCCAAAACACGTAAACTGGTCACATTTCTTGTGAAATCACTCACCAATTAGCGAATTCGCAAGAGAGCGTATTGGCCGCAGGCAATCCAAGAAAAAATTTAAAGACAAACAATAGAGTGATTTAAAACCCGATTTTCAGATCGAAGTTAATTATGACCTGACATGTACGCTGAATTCACCTTGCACATAAATTAAACAGAAGTCTCCATGAAAAAAATGAGAATTATATTGAGAGTAATGTATACGAGTGAATTTCGATGGGCTAAATCAGTGTCTTAACAATTCGTTAAATACAAAGTAACACTTCGAAACACACATAAAGATTTAAAAAGGATAAAAAAAATATAAATCTAAAACAGAGAACAAAATATCCGGATCTTATTATGGACATGTCATCAGTGTAGGTTTAGATAAGAATATAAAGATGATCATTTCATACATGCGCAAAATATTTATTCAAAACTAATAAAACAAAAACTGTGAATGGATGAAGTGATCAAATGGGGTAATGGAACAGATGGCTGAGCGGATGAAATCATGCGATTGTCGACCTGAGGGTCCCTGGCAGCCCCGTAGTCAAGGGGGGACACTGAGGGGCCGTGCCCCCGCATAGGTGTGTTAGTGCCACACAACTTAAAAAAGAAAAAAAAAGAGGAAAAATAAAGAAAAAGAACTACTAAAATGAGAAGGTACCCCATTTCTGGGTATTGGTGCCCCCCTACGCTTACTTTGACCTGGTTACGGACCTGGTCCCTGGTACAATCAAAATATCTCCACCATATCACCACAGCCTGTCTAGTTTTTCACACCACCAAATGTTATCTACGACAATAATCCTCAAAAAAAAAAGAATACTAATCTCAAATTGAAATCACATTAATTGCACTATCATACGAACTAACTTTGTTAAATATTGAAACTCGGCCAGTCTCAAGTTGAAATCACATTAATTGCACTATCATACGAACTAACTTTGTTAAATATTGAAACTCGGCCAGTCTCAAGTTGAAATCACATTAATTGCACTATCAAACGAACTAACTTTGTTAAATATTGAAACTCGGCCACATCCAGTGATCTAATCATTTTGTAATTAATGTGTCCCCTCCTCCCCAATTTAACCCACTATCGGTCATCGGTGCATCCATAGATTTCACCCCCACGACCTTATCATGTGCACATTGGTGCACACAGGGTCTATGTTTTACTGTCATGATCCTGTGTATCGAGTTTTTTTATATTTTTCTTGCTAAAATGTTGTCTTTTTTTTATATTTTCACCAATATCGTTCAGACCGGCAAACGGGTCTTTGACCAGGCCTACCCGGCAACTTCGCAAAGTGCATTTGCATTTCATGTATTTTGAACTTTTACACTAATCTCTCGGATGGCCAGATTGCGACTGGTCAACCCTGTATTTTCGGCCTTAACTGATTTAAAAAAAAAAGTTTGTTAAATTATGTTGCACTATTTGTACACATATAAATATTTTACGAATATTATATATCGTGGTTAAATCCAATCCATAACATTAAGAACAAACAAAAAAATCACTGAACATCATCCAAAACAGAAGGCTCACCATATTATGTCGTCTGCTTTAACAAACAGCGACCCACACTTTGTCACCTTGCCAAGCAAGAAAAAAAAGGTCAAGAGAGGTGTGGAACGTGTGATAAACATACGCGATTTCTCTTTGATATTTTTTTTCTTCAAACCATCTTCTAAAAAATCAATTTTATAATGTTCGATTTATATTTCCTGAAGCGGGGGAGAATGGAACTCTTGGAGAGGAGGGGGGAGGGTATCATTAATGAGCTAATGGTGGGGAAAAAAAATTCTGTATGTATTCTGTATATACTTTGCCACCTGCAGCAAACATTGGGCCCCTGACAATCATCGACAACTGGGGGACATTCGTCCTAACATCCAGGTCAATGTTCAGCATATCATGGTAAAGGGCAGCCCCCCCCCCCCAGTGGCCGAGTCTCCTTTACATGTGTTCGATAAGTATAAAGCCCACTGAACGATAGGTATAAAGCCCACTGAACGATTGGTAGGTATTTGGTATAAAGCCCACTGAACGATTGGTAGGTATCGGCTAACAATAATTATAATAATTCCTCGAGCCAACTGCGCATCTCTGTTTAATTGATAGTTAATATTTAACTTTTAAAAGTAACTTTAAACTCAACGGTAGAGCTAGCTGACAATCAAAACGATTTCTTTCACACACGAACTCTCTCTCTCTCTCTCTCTCTCTCTCTCTCTCTCTCTCTCTCTCTCTCTTCTTTCACTCTCTCTCTTCTTTCACTCTCTCTCTTCTTTCACTCTCTCTCTCTTCTTTCGCTCTCTCTCTCTCTCTCGCTCTCTCCATTACACAATGTGATGAGCACACAAACTCTCTCTCTCTCTCTCTCACACACACACACACAGAGAGAGAGAGAGAGAGAGAGAGAGAGAGAGAGAGAGAGAGAGAGAGAAAGTATACATGAAATAAAAACCTAGACGTCTCTATGGGTAGTCTATCCCAACATATTGCAGAAAACAATGTTTTATGAAATGAGCAGGGGAGGTAATTTAAGCTCACCAGCACCGTTAAAAAAAATCAATCGCTGAAACATCATTTCAACAAGATTGATCTCCCCTTCATTACCTCGAGACGAAATGCTGTATGGAACAAAAGTCTAGTTACAATCAATGGTACAGAATATCTTTGTTCTTGATCATCAAGAGAACAAAACGATGGGGCAGGAATAGCATTACAAAGAAATCAATTTTGCGAATTTCAAACAGAAGACTGATAGATAAACCGACGAACGGACGGGCAGACAGGCAGATAGATAGATAGATAGATAGATAGATAGATAGATAGATAGATAGATAGATAGATAGATAGATAGATAGATAGATAGATAGATAGATAGATAGATAGATAGATAGATAGATAGATAGATAGAAAAAATAGATAGATAGATTTGTACACATATGATTTCAAAATTTCAAGACTGCTTTCAAGTTTAAATAATTTGAATGATGAAAAAATTCAATAGAGATCTATAGTTCTGGCTATTGTAACAGACATAATTGCCAGTGCTCAATACCCACCCAACAATCCTAATTATTCTTTCCGAGCCATGACCTCCCACAAGTTTTCAAACACATGTTTAATCTTTCATAAAGTCAGTAATCGTAGGCAGCCGTAAAAGATCGATTTTTATTGTTTTCACCGTATTGTATGCTATTGTACAAATAAATACTCTGCAAGTATAGCTAGTTTTACTTGTCAACTCCGTCAGGGCAGAGTCGATTATAAGTGGCCTGTCTTTTATGTTTTGTTTTGTTGATATTGAGGTTAAATTGTCTTAGGTTTAGACTTGTATTTGATCATGGCGACACTGAAAATAATGTGCATAATAATATCAGTGGCACGGGCTGGGAAAGTTTGAGGGCATTCTTGACTACTCAATAATAATAATAATGATAACATATGCATCCATGTATTTTTATAGGCTTTGTAAGTTGCATGCTGTATACGCGTATAACATGTGTTGCATATCCATGCACAATATTCTTAGCGATAAATAAGTTAGGAAACCACTGGTTTTTCGGTCCACCACTGTCAGTACCAACCCTGTTTTTATTAGATATCTTACTTTTTTCAGTCAAAATAATTAAATAACATCCACTATTAACAATTACTTTTGCGAATTTTATAATCATCAAACATTCATACATTTCTTTCCAGAAATCTGTGTCACAAGATATCCTAATCTATGATTGTGTCGAAAAATTGCGGAAAAAGATATTTTAAACAGTGTTACAATTTCTCACAGTAGAGTAAAATATGTACTGAACATGACACATAGTATCATACAGTTGTTGCTGTCTTTCAATAAGATTTTGTTTTTAATAGATTCAAAAGAGCGTGGTATGTATCAGTGGTATGTATGTTGTTAACTCGTGTAATTAAAGAGATTACCTAAAGGGTTTAATGAATGATCTCCCCTTGTAATTAACTAGTGGACGACGATCAGCATAATTTTACATAAATGACCTTGACATTATTTTCTTATCAGACAACTAGAAGACAAACCAAAAAAAAAAGTTACTTAATGTTTGATTTTATACTGATTTACTTATAAATGTTAATGCAAAACCATTGAATGGGCTATGTAAAATATGTATCTATTGATATTTGGACTATCTTTATTTAAAAAAAAAATAGAACGCTGTACGGCGAGTTTCTGTTTCCGATTGAGGACTATTCATTGATAGGCCTATGAATGACATTACTTCCTACATGTACTCAGGCCGGGCCCCTCCCCTGCTATTGCCTGGCCCCTGCTGTTGAATGCCTGGCCCCTGCTGTTGAATTTTCACGCTGCGGGGCTGCGTGTACTTACTAGCATTGAATATATGAAATGTGGGTCTTTCTTATAGACAGGCAAACTATGAGGCTGCTAAGGAAGCCACCTGTCAAATTTAAAAAAAAAAAACAACTTCCCACCACAGTGAAATGCAAACTGGGCCCTTTATCATAGGGGGGGGGGCGCACGGGGTTAAAAAAATTGATTGAACAGTTGGGATTGTTGTTAGTTTAACAAAAAAAAATATAATGTGTCCAATACAGTGTACTTTGCAAGCGGTGGCTTCAGCCGCGTTCTAAAATAAAATAAAGAACCCTCCTAAATTGCCGTTGCCTAGGGACCCTATCTATCTATAGGCCTATAGTTGTACAAATACAAATTATAACTCCACCCACCCCCTCAATAGGAAAACCAGATTGTTTGAGCCGCCACTGCAAACACACAAATAGAATTAAGAATGAAAACAAAGGGGCCGACTAGTCAATCTAAAGATGTAAATATTTTCACTTAGCCTGTAAGGAAGAAACAAGTAGCCATATGCAGTGGCGCAACAAGGGGGGGGCATTGGGGGCATTTGCTCCCCCCCCCCGATTAGACCAAAATTAGTCACATGATACATGTCACATGACCCCTTTACTTTTTTTTTAATACAAGTGATTTTTTTTTGCCCCCCCTCCCCCCCTGAAAGTTTGGTCTAGTTGCGCCACTGGCCATATGAGCAATCGTTGATGTTTTTTTTTTGTTGTTGCATTTTATCTGAATTCCCTTCATAACAGAAAATGCAATGACCATAACGGCATATCGGCAGATATAGGCAAGTGGCATATCCGAGACTCGAACCCTAACTTTGCATCATGCAGATCGAACTCATAGCCTCACCACCACCACCAAGTCACCGTATCTCAGTGTCAGTCTAGCTCGGCAGTGTGCAGCCTTTCGGTAGTCTAAGCCCAGTTAAAAATAAGTTAACAGCATTAAAGGCCGCAGTTTAATTATCATACGTATTTCCCATAGATGTCTTAATACACACTCCATAAAATCCCTAAACGTTTGGAATCCATATATAGAAAGTCTAAGACAGATAGAAATATAGAAAAAAATGTTAACTTTCCTTTTTAGTAACTCTTCTGTGCCTGCTTTTTTTTTTGTAAATAGTGTGGAAAAGTTGGTTTAGAAGCCACATACCGCATTTTCTCTCTTCTCTTATAAAGGCCGCAATTATTTTATAAAGGGCCGCATTATGGCCTTTAAGGCGCAGTTGCCCACCCCAACTAGTGTGGTATGTTTATAGACTGTGAAAGATTTCCTCATTTAATATATTGTTTGTTGGTATTGTGTGTTTGTTTGTTTGGTGTTGATTTGTTTGGGGGTTTTCTTTAAGACTATTAATAAGCTTGTGTGCTAAACTGTATCTAAATAAATATGACATGTTTTACTTAACAATGTTTTCACAGCTAACACATTCAAAATAGTGGATAGGGAAATATCAATAATGACTAATTAAATTTTTAAAAAGAAGTTTTTATTTTTAAAAAAAAGTATTTAAAAGACAAACATTACCTTAGGCAAAACTCTCCTTACTCCTAGACCAGCCACTCATGATATGTGTGTATGTGTATGTGTGTGTGTGTGTTTTGACTGTGTACCCTAATGGCTAAATAGTTCCCATAACGCACCAGACCGCGCTGTAAGACAAGTCATTTGTTCTCGACCCGCTAGCACACACACAGCGGGTCCCAGGGATTATGAAAAGATATGTACAGTTAGGTATGAGGATTTGATATCTGGATCGATACAGCTCGATTGAGAGGACGCGTGACAAATCAATGGGTACCTTGAGAGAGGTTGGGGGGGGGGGGAGCGAGAGAGAATGAAAGAAAGAAAAGTTGTTGGAACTCATTTAGTTCATGCACAATCATTTCTGCTAAATTTGATCTCGGGATTTAAAACGAAAATTAATGTGTGTATTTTTATATCAACAGTAAAGTGGACAATAAATATATGGACTAAATGCGAATGACAATAATAATAGAAAACTAAAGAAGAAATAAAAAAAAAACTGTCCAAATTTAAGGAATAGGAGACAGAAATATTATATGAACATATGGGAATGGGGAGCTAAGCCGTACCTCCGATACTTGGTATGTGGGCAGGCCCGTAGCCAGGTGAAAGTAAGCAGGGAGTCACCAACACCGAGCAAGGGGGCACCTTTACTTTTTCTTTATTTTTTCCTCTTTTTCTTTTTTTTTAAGCGGGGGGGGGCACTCCATACCTAGCGCGGGGGGCACGGCCCCCAGTGCCCCCCCCCTTGGATACGGGGCTGTATTTGGGCCAAGGAGTTCTAATGGATTGGAAAACTAGGAAACTGCATAGGGTCCATTTCCATGACCGGTCCCTAACAAATATGATGCTAAATGGACCTCAACACGTATTTTAGCTTAAAATATTAAATTGACTAACAAAAGTATGAGAGTCTATGTGAATTAACTAATATTAGCAATGTATAGAGTTTGAAAGATATATAAAGTCTATAATATGTTAATGTTCAAAATGTGTCGTTTCACTAATGCTAGAGATACGGTTTGGCGCTCACATTTTTATTTAGTCAATATAATTTCTATAAATATTTGAATGATCTTAGCCCGATAGTCAACTAACCAACCATACGTATGCATTACATTTATATAAATTATTGAAACTAAACTAAATATATTTACTCCTATAGTTGTCTGACTTGTCTCTTCCGGTACATCTCTTGTAAAGACTAATTGTTGTCTCTTACCCGGGGTGCAAAACTTTTCAACCTGACGGCCGAACTGAAGCTCTCTTCTAGAATGTATCTTCATATTTCTGAAGAAGTATATTTTTACTTTTTTTTTTTCACGGCCGCCACTAACCACCCCTACTGCCGCAGGTTGTGCCCCTCCAATTCTTCTATTCGGAGTACATCGAGCAATTACCTGTTTTCCCCCATCTGTTTTTTTTTTCATTCAACATTGTCCCGTGTATTCTATCTGGTCCATACCCGACGTCTTTTTACATACTGGTAGCAACGCGTAAGCAATCTATTGCTCACGGTGGAAGTCCCACTAAGGAAGAGATGAAATCTCTTAGATCCTATAAATCTCTTATGTGACTGTTTTTATGGTGCTCTTCTTTCATCCCCACCTTAGCCGATAGTGCAATGGCCTTGCAGGCACCACCCCTTCTTTGTCAACACTCTCCACGAAATTGTTTTATTTCTTTCACCGGGTTTTTTTTTTTTCTGATACCCATACTTTCGTTTATGTCTCCATGCTTAGAACATCCAGACACAGCAAGTTAAATAAAAGTTTTATAAAAACAAGTCCAGAATTACTGCAAGACAAATATATATATATGGCTCATAAACAAATTTTCTTTATTTGCATAAATATAACGATAATTATTATATTTATAGTCAATAATATAATTTATTCTTTGCTACAAAATAAAGAATAATTCACGTGAACTATGGAAATGGCATTGAAAGTTTACTTCAAATGCTTTCTATGAAAGGTGAAAAAGTGTTACATCTGAACAGATCAACAAGAGAAACGCACTAAAACGGAAAGACAGGTATATAGACTTTTGGTGCATTTTATTATACAATTTGACTTTTGTTTTAAATCCCTTTTTAATATCTTCACATAGTTTGGCTACCAAGTTTTAAGTAAATTTACAGAAAAAGCTCCAATGATGTATCTACTAATAAAATGAGTACCACAAGAGTAGTTTGACAAAAGTAGACAGTACTTATCCCTACAAATTTTAAGCTATTACACTGAATGATTTCAAAGTTATCTATTATTTTCATAATTTATATCTTGATGGAAATGCTGGGCAGGAAGTTAGCAGGCACAGCTATCAGTAGATCCACAGTTTAGAGATATATGTTTATCATTTCAGCCAGGTACATTTAAAAAAAAAATGGATATGTATCATTGATATTTACATTGTATTTTAAGTTATACTATGTTCATTTTTTTAAAGCACACGTAATATCTTTAATAAGATTTCATATTAAAATAGAAAAAAAAAAGAAATGGCACAAGAGCTGCATGTGGCCACCATTTGATTAACCTAACTGGGTAACTTTTTTAAATTTCATTGAAGTTTCAAAAACAAGTCTTGACGGCATAAAAATAAAAAAATATTATGTGATTAATTAATTACAGTAGATATTCATTATTTTTTAACATACAACTGTGTCAAACATGTCCAAGTTGACTAAGGATTTAGCATTATCAATATAGACTGATTTTTTTAAAACTTATCTTACATAGTATACTGCTTCAGCAAATTCCTAAAAGTTAAAACCATTTTAACTCCATTGAAATTATTTTACATCATCTAATCTTTAAACTTGAAGTTGACATAATTCTGACTAGGGGAAAATAAGGCTTTTTGGGCCAATTTGTGTCCTGGGCATTGAAAACTTTCTTAAGAAACAGGTAATGTTGAGCCCAAATACAGTCTAACCTTAATTTTTGTTTATAGAAGAAAAAAAAACATTTATATTCATGTTCTGAATAATTTTTAACTGAGCTGAAAACTTACAAATATTCAAAAAATACAAGAACTTAAAAAAATTATGTTGCATGTTTGTAAGTTTAAAGTTTTTTTTTAAATATCTTTTTTTACTATGCTGATTATGTGCTGTAGTTAATTGTTTTACTCTTTACATGTATTATCTTGAAATGCAGCTTATGTATTGTATAAGTTTTTTCTCAACTTACTTTTAAACTGGCATAAATGAATTTTTGACCCTTTTACTTTTTTGTAAGTTATCATTGAAAGATTCTTTGAGAGGTTATCAAAGCTTTAAACAGAAAACATTGAGTCCTTTTTTTTTTAGAAAAAAAAAATTGAGATAAATTGATCATATTTGTATAATTGTGTCAACTCAGTATTGAGTCAAATTAAGTATCACCAATTGATCATATTTGTATAATTGTGTCAACTCAGGACATCTATCAATGGACGTTTTTATAAGTCTTCTGTCAAAAAATTTAATAGCTCATTTACAAATGAAAATAAGTTACAAACAATACTCGCAGAAACATTTTAAATTGAAAAAACAAACATTCTCAGTTCTACATTTGTTCAGTTTTATTTCTATTTTTCAAATTCAAAAGACATTTTAGTGTTGGCAAATCATTAAGTTCTGACAATATCAATTATCAACAGTTCTAGAATTATCTATTTTCAGATAAGCCCATTAGCCTATGCATGTAATTAGTGATATATATATTTGTGCTTACTATCAATAGAACTTTTCCATCTGCTATCCATCAGAAGAAATGTTAAAAAATGTTTACTTCAGCATTACACAATCAGTATTTTTTTTATTCGAAATTTTCATTTAAGAATCAATAATCAAGTTTACAGGTGAAGTTATTTATTTTTAAATTAACGGTATTATAGTTAATGGAAAGCAAGCTTATTTTCTAAATCCATCAGTTGACTACCCTTTTCATTAATATAGCCCCAGAGCTTATACAGGAAAACATTATGAGTCCAAAAATAAGCCATACATTTGGGACTTTGCATTAGTCATGTAATGATCAAATCTGAGACATTGTCATAAGTAAACAATAATAATTTTCACAGTATTTTTTCCATAGTGAAAATGCAAATTAATTCCGAATTTTTAAAAAAATACACAGGGTTTAATGTTTCATCCATTGAAATAAAATCTGATGATAAATTCAAACATAAAACTAACTGCAGAGAAACAAAATAAAAATACTGCAAAAAAAATAATAATAATAAATGCTTAAAAAAATATCTGTTATGAACACAAAGATAGACTCACAACATACACTTATTACAAACCACTGAATCAAAAAGTATTATTTTAATTACATTCAAACTGAATCTGAAAGCAACAGAAAGCCACAAGCTGACCAACATGTATATATGTAGATAACTGATTTTTTAATGGATCTGTATTTATACAGCAAAGAGAACATACTAAAATATTTTTTGAGATGGTAAAAGAAATGTTATGAGTATGCTAGCAAGTATCCACTTTCACACGCACAGAAAATCTGAAGTGTTTTATGTACAAATTTAGATATATTTATTAATGACTACAAAATTAAATAGTTAATTGTTTAAAAAAAACAGAAGAGCTTCAAGACACAACCGAAAGAACCATAAGCAAAACTCTGTTGATTAATGATAATGAAATTTTAGATTTCAAAAAATTATATTTTGTCATTTTGAGTGTTAATTACTGTAATAATTCATAAAATGTAAGTTATTGTTCAAAAATCTAAAAGGAATAAAAGACAGTAGTACAATGTTGTGTTCTTCTTTTGAGTCAGATAATGATTAAGAACAATTATTATTATTATTTTTAGTTTAAATGAGACTAATCTTAACATGCTTATGGTTTAATCAGAACTTTAATCACAAACCATCACTAAAAAAGATAAATATTTAAAAAAGTAAGAAGTAAAAAAACTTTAAAATTTTCATTTGTATGAACTCTACAATAATCACAGAAATTAAATGATGCTGCTGAAATGCCCACTATAATATTTGTTACAAAAAAAATCATGAACAAGATGACTTGTCTTAATATAAATTAAAGGTAATTACTGAAAATTTAGTTGACATTATGTCATAATTTAAGTATTTAAGAGCTATAAATTATTATTAAAAAAACAACAACAACATACTATTGTTACAGCATATGTTAATGATACATTTAATGATTTCCCCCAATTCAAAGTTCATTAGAAAACAAAAAAGATTAATCCTTCACTTATACGGAACAGAAAAAAAAAATGAGCTGATCACTCTTCCAAAGTGTTCTTTGATAACCATAAGAGACACACATTCATCAAAAGTTTTGAAGTGAATGTTTTACTATGATAAGTGGAATGACAGTTGCCCCTCTTTTGCAGCTTTGCTTAGTCTCTCTCTCATGACTTCTATTGAAGAATAATCTGGAAGCTTGAGATAGTTAACACAAGTCATTACTGAAGGTAGGTAACTGTCCGGATCATCAGAGCCTTCTGGCTGCTTCCTTACTACGGTCATTGGTGGATTCAAGCTTTTAAAACCTAGGATTTAAAGTGTTTAATATGACTGATAGTTAATTCAGAGTAACTTTATAGTTAATTCAAAGTAACTTTACATTAAAACACAATCATTTATTCTTTTTTTTGATGAATATGAATATTTAGAAGTTTAACAGTTTTAATTTGAGAAAAAATGAAATTTAATTTGGAAAATGCTAAATTGTATTACATAAATAATTCTAATAAGTTTATGACAATACAAGAGATAAAATGTGGAGACAAAAATATTTTCAGTGCTTAGTTGAATACATTACATTACTGCTGAATGACAAGTAAAAACACTTCTTCAATTAAGTAGTACACATATTTAAAAAAATATCTCACCACCAACTGGCAGCCTCGGTGAACCAGTAACAAATTGGAGAAAATCTCTTTGCTCTGTAGTGTTGTAACTACTGAGCACCTCAAAGAGAAATTTAACTGCCTGTGAGTCATGGGTGTATCCATGGTCTGGTCTGCAACAGTCCATCAACATACGAACATCCCAAACATCAGCAATATTTCCACAGAAGAGTTGCTCCAACTAAGGGGAAATGAAGTTATGGCTTAAAATAAGTCACTTAGCAATATTTCTAAAAGATCTTTCCTTCATAACTATGTCAAAAAAAAAGGAAAAAAATTGTCCCGAATTGCAGTTGCCCTAGTGCAGTACTAACAATAAATCCTAGTACTTTGTTTAATTTATTTATGTTTGTATAATATCTTCCTAAAATATATGTCAAAATTATTGGAACTACAATGGAACCTTTGTTCATGAACAACCCAGAACCCAGACCACAAACAATTAAGACCATCAACTGTAAATTTGAAAAATTTTCACCCCAGATCACGATCTATATTTTGAGTTACAAGTCAAAGTCATGCAATGAAGCATTATGCATGTACTTTAAAAACATTCCACCAACTCTTTTCAGTAACACCACTTTTAGAAACACTTCACCCACCATTATGATACTACATTTGTTGGTTATTAATTTTAAGTTTCAATGCTAGGAGATAAAAATAATTGAATTTTTCTTATTAATTAAGTCTTGTTTAAGGCTACCAAGAAATTAAAAAAGGAATATTAACAGTGCTTGTCAGAAACAAATGGATCACACTAGAAGAGAAAAAAGAAATCAAAGTAAAGCATCAGAGTTTTATTCATGAGTCTAAAATCAGCAAGAGGTATAGACTGTGAGATTATCTCCATCTTCTATCAAGAACAAAGAGATTTTCAAAACAAATAGTAAGACTGTAGCAAAGATAAGATGCAATGCTAAAAAAAAATTTCATTAGATGCAAAGCAACCTTCAGAGGATAGTTTTAGTGAGGAAATAAAACATGTATGTAAATAGTTTAGCGCTTTGCCGAGTTATTTTGTGAAAAAAAAAATAGCTTAGTATAACAGCTGAAAGCTATCTTTAAGTTTACATGTATAAAAATATTGTATGTTTATTCTGTTCTTTTATTTTTTTGTTTTTTGGTGTGCTTAATTTCAATAATTATTAAATGTGTTATTAGTCTTATGAATGAGGATTGAAATAAATTAATTTATTAAGAATAAAAAAAATAGTTCACTGTATGATCTATAGCTCCAACAAATCAAGTTCACATCAGATAAATTGAAAATATTAAAAGGTATCCTAACAGCTTTTCATATGTTAATCATAGACAAAAGCCTATTCCACAATGATATCAAATATTGTGTAAATTAGTAATTTAGAAAATGTATTTGAAATTTTAATGTAAATTTATATTAACAAAAAGTATAAATGCTCTTGTGGGACAGGTGGCCAGGTGAAATGTGTTTCAAAGTCGTCCCACAAGTCCACCCAGCTTTAAATGGGTACCTGACTTAAGTTGGGGAAATAAAGGTGGCTGGGCGTTGTGCTAACCACACAATCCCTTTATATTATATGTCGAGGTTATAGAAACAGATGAATTCTACACTTCAATCTGCCCCCATGGCCTGTTAGGGCTAAGGGAACTTTACTTTTTATAAATGCTCTTCTTATTTTTAGTTTTTATTTTAAAATACTGCTAGTTTCCATTTTGTTTATAAAGCAATTAAGGTTTTTAATTGCCCTGGATTTTGCTTTTCCCAGGATAGCAGGATTAAAGTTACTTACTGGTATAAACTAATTTCTTTTAAAACATATTAAAAATGAATTTAACATATATATGTACCAGTATAGAGATATTAATAGCTTATTTTTCTACAGAGTGAATAGTATTAAAAATATTATAATTTTTAATAAAATTTAATAAAAATTGCATTATAGTATCAATAAATTAAAAAAGTATACACTGTATAAACAGAAAGATAGATCGATCACTTAACCTTGTTATCATTATAACGAATATAACTACTGCAGCTGAGGATTCCCTTTCCTATTCCAATGACCAGTAGTGACTTATAAAGTAGATGTATGATCTAAGGCAGTGTTTTCTAACAAGTGGTATGGAAGATTTTAATGATCTATAATTCTTCTAAGATCTAGTCATCCTGGGAGAAAAACTCTAGAAGCATGTATAGAAGGTTCTCACTAATAGAGTAAGGAGTAGATGGCTTCGCTGAAATATGAAGACATGTATTACTAAGTATATTTCTATTATATATGCTAACCTCTTCTGGGTAGAAACACTGTAATGTAGCCAAAGGAAATAATGATTCAAAGCCATCTCTAAATGCTTCAAACTGTCTACTTATGCCTTCAACTAAAGTCCAATGCAAAACAAGCTGTTTAAGAAAAAATAAATAGTGTAAAATTAATAATTCATCATATTGAAAAGAAAAAACAGCTTATGTTCTAATTTAAGATAAAATAGTAAAAAACAAAAAGGAATACCTGTAAATACTCATCTAAACTTTCAATAACAACCTGAATATCTCTACCACCTTTACACAACTCAATATTTTCATTGCCAGGCAAAACAAAATATAGGTCAAGATCTTCAAGGGAGGAACCATCAATAGAGAGATTAGAGATTGCTTGCTTTTTTTCGTCTTCAGTCTGTATTATTATGAAAAAGAAAAAAACAGGATAAAAATTATGCAGTGGCTACGGGACCATTAAATCAAGAAAAAATTATGTGAAATAATAATTAATCAACTTATCAACCACAGAATATAAATTATACAGCTATGCACAAATATATGCGCATTTTGGCTTTATTACTTTTAAACTTTTGAAGTCAAATTAATATTGCATCATAACTGAGTGATTGTTTTTCGATCCTCTCCATACACTCCATTCTCAAAGTCATTGAAAAGTATGTAATTTAGTTTTCTTAATGTCAGACCACCAACATTTTTATTAGCAATATATCATTTAGTCTTTAATATGGTATTTATTTAAACGGAAGAATTTTTTTCAGAATTCATTGTTTTTCATTATACTATGTCAGAAGGACTTTTTTTTAAATACAACTGCTAATGTATATTAATACTTGGATGCTACATTAAGATGTAAAAAAAAAAAAAGTAACTTTCCCTAAGCCCTAGCAGGCCATCGCAGAGGATGAAGTAGAATTCATCTGTTTCTATAACCTTGGCATATGAAGGGGATTGTGTGATTAGCACAAAGCCCAGCCGCCTTTATTCCCCAACTTAAGTCAGGTAAAGCTGGGTGGACTTGTGGGATGACTTTGAATAAAAAATTCCCATGGTACAAACCGAGGATCGAACCTGGACTCCCAGGTTGACAAACAAGTATCTACACCACTTGGCTATCCGTTCCACCACATTTAGATGTTGAATGCCCCAATATAGAATTTTGGAATTAAATCAAGCTCTATTATCACTAAATATTTTATAAGTCATACTAATTCAAAATTTCTAATAACGTGCAATCATGACAAAAATGAAACCTAGAATTACAATTGTTTTTTTGCTAAATAGATAATTTGACATATGCTATCCTAAAGTAAAATTCGACTTACCAGAGACTTATCAATACAGATCTGTTTCTTTTGATGAACAAGATTCTCCAACTGCTGAAAAGAACTGGCCAATACTCTGTCAACATGATATAAATCACTGGAACAAAGAGAGCTCTCTTGTCCTAAAATCCATTTGTAGAACACTCTACTAAGTGGTAAATCAATCTGTTAAAATAATATTCAAATAATATGGTAAAACTGAAAAATGTCTACAAACGTCCTCACTATTTTCTCATAATCAGAATGGTCTAGTAAGATCTCCTAGTAAAAAATGCTATATATTTATCATCTCACCATTCTAGAATCCATCAGAGCCTTTGCCATGAATTTGCCAAGAAATTTAAATTTTGCTTTGACTTTATTTACATGTGCAGCTTTAGAGTTACGATGCAATGGAAGAGGGAAAAGTCCACATGCTGACTGAGTGTACTCTATTTTAACATTTGGATCTGCTGGACTGGTAGCAGTAATACTTTCTCCACGCCATAATTCTAGATCAGCACGTTGGAGCTCTTTTGATACCAAAGCATAGAATTCAAGAGTAGGTCCAAGGCCTGTACCAACCTGAAATCAAAATTACAGTAATTAAAAAAAAAATTACAAGATTTTGTGTCATTTTAGACAAAAAAAAAAAAAGAGTTCATACTTAATTCCATGATTAAATATAGTAATTTTTTTTAAGGTTTCAAACTCAGAAATGTAATAAATCTGCTTAAGTCTGAACAACAGTACTTGAAGTGTTTGAATAAAAACTTCAATAAATCCATCTATGTGCTTAGTAATATTTGAAGAAAAGCAACATACAAATGCAAATTTGGAATAAGTAATATTTAAGCAACTAAACTTTTTTGAAAAAAAAAACAAAAAGCAACAATCATAAGATAAATATGATTTACCTCATTCTCATAATGAATCTCCAACATTGTACGAGCATTAGTAGATCCACCCATATCTTCCATTACCTTCTCTGCTTGTTTCAGAATGTCTTTACGACTTACTTCTCTCTATAAAACATTATATTCATTACTCAAACTAACAATCTGATTTTTCTTTACTCAATTTATTAGTAAAAAATGTTCAAAACAGTTAAGTCAATTTGTACAAGTTTTACCCTCTTTCTATCTAATCGAGGTCCTACTCTTTCATTATCATGTGTGGAGCTTTCTCCAGCCTGATCTTGCTGAAGTCTAAGCACAGCTCGATCTCGATCAAAAGTTGTAGCAAAGAAAAGCATTTGTCTTGTATCAAAGGGTAGTAAGAATGGTCTATATAATGTGAAATAAAAAAATAATTCTTAAATCATGAATTCCTATAAAACTTTATAATGCAGATATAAATAATATACTTTTTAACTTACGCAGCTTGGCCTATTTCTGGAAGCCAATTGGGCAAGTTGCCTGTCATGATAATAAGGGGATCCTGCAACTGACGATTGGCTTTGGCAGTTAATTTGCTACTTATAAACTCTGTAGGTGGTAATATCTGACTTGGTAAGAATGAAATCTGAAAATTTTAAAATCCTAGATATAATATAAGTTTGAGAAGTAGATCAAATGGTTTTATTTTAAGAAAGAAAATCTGAACATATATTTTTTAATTCAGTTGCTGATAAATTTATTTTCAACTACTTTTTTATAATTATATTTTGCTTTCGAATCATAAAGTAGTAAAATTAACAGGAGGGGAATGGGAGGAGCACTCTAAAATATAAATGTAAAAAAAATATTTAAAAAAAAAGACATTAAAATAAAACTTTATGGATTAACTAATTTTATTAATGAATAGCCTTTGAAAGACAAACAAATTTTTAATGTTAAAATTGTGTCATTTCATTAATAGATATACAATTTGGCGCTTACTGTTTAATTTAATTTCTGTAATATTTGTGTGATCTAAGCCTAAGGAATTATTTTTAGTGCATTTTAATTAAAAAAAAGAAAAAAAATTTTTTTTAATTTTTTACTCTTTTGGTGTTGTAAAATGAATTACCCACCCCTTCACAATAGTAAAATAACCATACATATGTATACATTTATATAAAGTAAAGAAAATATATTCATTTTCATTTACTTTTATAGTTGTCTCTTGTAAAACCTGATTGTTGCATGTCTCTTACCCAGCGGAGCACAACCTTTTCAAACCTAACAACCGCACAAAACGTTCTATTCTAGTTCAGACAGCCACCAGAATGATTTATATATATTTATATTTATGAAGAAATATATTTTTTCTTTCATGGTTACCATTAACCACTTCTATGGCTCCAAGTGGCCAGCACCCCTACTCTTGCCATTGAGTTTTGAGAAATCCTATACAGGGTTCATCAACTCAAGTTACCTGGTAAGAGCAGTTACCTGTTTTTCTTATTTAATGTCTTCTACTTAGTCAATGCCCAGCAGTTTAATTTTTTATCGGTTGCCAACAGTATACTGTTCAGCATCTGACCATCCCCTTTGTGTTACAACAATCTTGTTGACAAAGTATAGTAATGTTTATAAGAAGATTTTTTTCGCCAGTCACTAGCTGGCAGGTTTTTTTCTAACTATACAGCTTAGAATACCCAGATACAGCAAGTTTAAAAGTCTTTTAAAATGGAGAGACTTAGTTAAAATTTCTGAGGTTTTTAAATAAAATAAGCAGCTTTTATTTTCTTAATAAAATTATTCCAAAACTTAGATTAATTTTAACTTACATCATATATAGAAGACCAGTGCCTATTGAGAGCATGTAAAACTCTTAACAAGGCAATAGTATCTAATGAAGCATCTTGAACTGTAACAGAAGAAGGCAGCTTTTCCAAAAGAAAACTGTGTAAAACTGGCTGAGTAACTGGGCTACTTGCTCTAGAATCTAGCAAGTAAACACAGAAAATTAGAAATTGATTAGTGTGAAATAAATTCTTGAAAGCATGGAAAAAACAACAAAACTGTATAATGCATTACAAAAAAAAGTATTTCAGAAAGAACCTTTTTTTTTGGATGATTTAGAGCTTTTTGATTCTGCCTTTGTCTTCTTAGGACTAGTAGCCATATTCTCTTCTTGTTCTGTAGCTGGACGATACCTTGTAAATATAATAAAAATACTGAAAACCTTTGCACAAAAATGACACTTTTATTTTAATAGGTTATAATCAAGCAGTTTAGGAGATTGCTGGTTAGAATATATTGTAAGAATGATTGTATTTACAGATTCACACAAGAATAAATTATTTTGCAGTATACATGTTAAGAAACTCACCATATTGTGTGGGTCTGAACCCAAATGCTGGTGTTGCCAAAAGGAGAATCAGTGTCACCATCACTGAAATCACCAACTTCAGTTCCTCCATGACAAACAAACTGTTTGACTGCTTGATACACTGTCATGTTGTAAGGCAGTATGTGATCTCCTATGAGAAACTCCAATCTGTGCCTAGGTGATGTGGCGGAGATCATGATGGAGGCCATTTGCTCCTCCATTTCTTCATCTGAATTATCATCATCACTAAGTTCTTCATCTGCTCCTTCCTGTCACAGAAATGAAAAGACAATTAGCTTATTTTATTATTCTTTCTTTTTTTTTTACCAGCAAAAGGTGATCAGAGAAAAACCAAATAGAAACTATTTCAAGAGGCACTAAACACACATATCTTTAATCCCATACAAGCACTTTTTTAGGTATATTTTTGTTTTTCCATTAGACTTTTTGAAATGTTTATTTTTCATATACAGTGAAATGTCCTTAGTACGAATGTCAGTGTAACGAAACATTCAGTACAGGTAAATTTTTTTTGCCCCTTCCCTGTCGCTTACCTAACATCTGTTAAAAAGTGTCGTTGTAACAAATTACTTACTTTAAGCACTGCGAAAAAATAGCCAAAAAAAAAAAAAATTTATTCGGCAAATTTTTTTTCAATTTCAAATCAACTTGAGTACCACAACATTCATTGTTACTAGATAAAAGGGGAATGGTGGGGGGGGGGGGGGGTGAGAGGAGTAAGATGTTATGGTAACCTTTAACCTCTACTGATGTTGATAGTAAAAACTAATTCCACCCACCAGTGTGGTAGTGAGTCAAGTGTAGTCTTGGGACTGCGGGAAGGGGGGTGGGAATAGAGGGACACAATTATGTAACAACGAACAGGGAAGGGAAGAGAGGAGATTTTTAGCTAGGTGGGAAAGGGGAGAGGAAGAGAGCTAAGACTCATGGGACAGCAAGTGTATGGTAGGGTGACGTTAAAAAAAAATCAATAAACCAGTGTTATGTTTGTATTGGGGGAGGGTGTGCTAATGAAAGAAGCCAAACACTTATAAGAATAGCTCTTTGGGAGGTATGAGAAAGACATAATGAATTTGGTGTGTGTGGCGGTTATAAGCAAGTAATTAAGTGTAGCATTTCCCAACTAGCCACCCAAGCAATGTTCTTTGAACATCTTATTGTTTTGGGTAGGAGCTTAATTGATGCTGAGGTTCGCATTTTGCAAATTTGGCTATTAATAATATTGTTTAGAAAAAGGCAATCTTACTGTTTGGGGTAGGGACTTGATGGACAGGAGAATGCATGCTGCCAAGATGTTAATATAAACTACCGGTACCGGTATTTCATTAATAATACCGGAAAGATAGAATAAATGAGTGACTTATTTGACCTTATTGTGACATTTAACTATACTTTATTCTAATTATAATAAAACTTAATCCAGTTAAAAATTTAGTTATTTCATTGTTTAATAAATGAGACAATATGAGTAAGAGAGCCGTAATAGGCACATTGCACAGATTTCTTACAAATTAAGTCATGTTGAATAACTTTTGAAAAAATAAATGAGTTACACCCCTTAGTTTAATGATCATTAGCAGTAAGTAACTGAAAGCTGAAAGCTAAATTTGTAGCTAAACTAATAAGAAATAAACCGATAAAAAATTGAGGATATTTTTCGAAAAATTACTAAAATGACAATATATTTGTATTGATACCCAAATGAACTATATCCACATATTAAGAAAAGAAAATGTCATCGTAGAACTTTTTCCCCCTTCCCCCCCAATTTCAGTGTAACAAATTTTAAGTATTACAAACGAATTTCCATTCCCTGTCTATTTCTTTATAGCAACATTTCACTGTACATTACATTTGTAATAAATTTATGGTGTTAAATTTGTCTGAACTTTCTTTTTATTTAATCCATGACTAATATTTTCTTATGATTTATTGTTCGCTTTTAAAATATTTTTTTTACAGATATCTCAAATAAAATGTCTTTAAATAATAAAAATCAACCAATGCAGTTTTTAAAAGGAAACTATACCCTTGTTTTCCCAAATCCTCTGACCAACAAATATTTTTCTATGGCCTGCACCAATGCAAGAGGATCAATTTTCACAGGGCCTCCTTTCCACTGTTTTAAAGTAGTACAAGCTGGGTGTCTCTGTAACTGGCACTGTGAACAAATTAAATTGGCTTGAACTGGAGCAATAATTAAATAATGTACCTTATACTCAAATTTAAATATTTAATAATTTGTTCATTATTCCATTTTTCCTTAAAAATGATGTAATTTATCTGAAATACTTACAATATGTTTGCAAACAATTTTTTTTAGGATAATAAAAGGTAGGGACACACCGTTAGAAAAAATATATTTTTATTTCACATTAACCCTCATTGGTCTGACAATATAAAAGAATGGACAGGACTACTAATTAAAGAATTAAAGACAACCGCTCAGGATAGGCAACTCTGGAGAAATATGTCTATTCATTCCCCAAAAAACACGTCTGTTAAGTGTATAATGATAATGCTGAACATTGCATTTTAATCACTGGCGATTGCCAAGTTTTTACATGTGTCATTTGGATAAAGGAAAATACATTTGTTGCATAATTTCGATCTTTAAGTAAAAAGATGTTTTAACAGATGTGGTGCTGACATGGTGTAATCTTATTATTTCTTTTAGCTATTTACATCATATCACAAGGGCCACCTTGCTGTTTAAAAAAATGCCAGGAAATTTCCAATTTAAAAATTTTGTCTATCTGGCCAAAACATTTTTTTTAAATTACATCTCTGCATGAAATTTCTAAAAAAATCAACACATCTATAAAAAAAATTAAATGCATGTTATAAAAGGTACATTTTACCTTTCAGGTCCTCAAAATTTTTAACTATCTTGATTTTATAAATTTACAATTTGCCCATTCATTTTCAAAAAAATGCTTTATTAAGTACCCATTCTATTTCATTTTAAAGTTAAGTAAAGTGGCTGAAGGTTAGAAAAATATTTGACAAGAACAATTATTAATTATATCAGCGTGTTACAAAAAAAAAGACGCATTAGTCCCTTAAATAAAGGTTTGAACAAGAGCAATAATTAAATAAAGCTTATAACATTTTTGTTATTACATGTAATTCATTTTTCATTATAAACTATTTTATTTGCCTAAAATATTTACACATTTTATTTTAAAAAACAAAAAAACATTTTACCTTAAGCTGGTGGGTAGTGAAAAATTTTAATGCATTTCCGCCTCGGTTAGTTCCACTGCTTCCACCAGGAAGATCATGAACTTTAACTTGAAACTTAAGCAAAAAGGGTTTAAATAAAAAATTAATGATGGTATTTTACAAAAAAAACTGATAGTAATGTCTTCAATAAATGAAATAAGAAAAAATACTGATTTTTCTTACCTGTTCCAGCTGGTGTAAGCAAGCCATAAGTTTGGAAACAAGATAAGAAAGAGCAGGTGTATTGTTTTTATCGTTCAGTGAATCTTTAATGTAAGTAACACTTGGAGGCTAAAATAAAAGCAGTGATATTTTTGAAAATATTTAATCAACGGTCAGTAGTGTTTTTTTTAGTTAATAAAGGTATTTGTTTTTAAGGGACAATAATTAAAATTTTTAAAAATGTAACGATCAATTTCTCAAAAAATAAATACATGTGTCCATTAATTTGTCACTTTTTACCACAGTGAATAAAATCTTTCAATTAAATATGTATTTTCTTTTCTTGGTTTAAAAATGCATTCAAAGCCCCACAAATAAATGCATTTTAAGACATAATAAATGTTATAACTGCAAATATAATTTGAAAAATTCTATAGAACTAGGTCAACTCACTGGACAATTAAGAAAGACATGCAGAAATCTTCGTATGCGCAACTCTCTAGTCACATCACCACTTGTGGAGGTAAGGTACTCAAGAAGTTGTGTAATGAGTCCACTATGAATCACCTCAAAGGGTGAAACATCACTTTCTCTCATTATTGTGGCTATTTCTAAAAGACAATCTAAGCCACTATCACCCTGTACAATGAAAATATTTACATTGATTTTTTTTAAGTCAAATATTTTATATCAATTATATTCTCTATAATAAGCTGGTAAAGGTTCAATCCCACCTGCAGTGAAAGACATTTGGTGGCAGTGCAAAGTCGTTTGAGCATGTCTAAAGCTGGATGAGGCTCTCCATGAATATCAGCTGAGAAGTATTTCTCCATAAATAACTTACCTGAAAATAAAACATGGCAACAAGTTTTAGTTGACATGGAAAAACATAAACAAATCGATTTTTAAAACTGCAAAAAAAAACTCACACTGCTCTTTGATCCAAGCTTTGACTTTTTCTTTATTAACAATCAATGGTGGTGGCATTTGTTTGTGGGATAGCATATCCTGTGAGGCAAGATTCAGGTATTATTTTCATGAAATAAAAAAAAAATGTGCATTTTAAATAATACTCTATAAAGCATGCCTCTTTACACAATGAACCAAAAATATAAATAACCTTCATAGTTGCTTGTCTGTCAGGTGCACTTCCCATTCTTCCCCAAGAGCGTGGATTTAGATTTGTAAGAAATGGAATTTTTGAACTTGAAGAGCTGGATCTTGCATCTTTGGCTTGGAAATATATTTTATTAATATTCAATTATTATGAACAAGTTTTATAATGTAATTAATAAAAGATAACTTATCCTTCCATATAATTCAGTGATATGTAAATGTTTACCTGATGATGATTTTCCTCTAGTTGAGCTTCTCCCAAGCAATAAACCAACCCCTTTAGGTGAAACTTCAGTTGTACCAGAATCATCAGATTTGCTTCCTTTTTTAGATGGTCCTCTCCTAGGGGGACGTTTTCGTTTCAATACATCACTTAACTTCCTAAACAAGAAATAATGCCAAGAAATTAGCTAATTCTAAATATGTAGACATACAAATAAAAAAATACACTTGAAAGATATAAATTTTACTTGTCAAAATTCAAAACCAAATAATTTTATGGAGTTAATCTACCCATATCTGCCCGATGGTCCATTTATTATTGTTTTTTTAATTACCAGCCCACCACCATCCCCACCATCACCATGCATCGTACTTCACTGGAATTAGTTCATAATCTTAGTCAGGCCCCTAAAGATAAACACTTGGCTCTGGTGGTTGAATTTGTATCTAAATACACACAGCTTTAGTAGGTCACCAGTAAACATTTGGATATTTAATGCTTAAATATTTTAATCTTAATACAGTGGGTATTCGGTTAACGAACTGTTTGGACAGCGAACAAATCGGACAACGCACACTTTCAGGAAAGATTTTTGTGTTCGGACAACGAACAAAATTCGGATAATGAACAAAAACTAATTCTAACGAAAAAGTCTCGGCTCTCGAAACACCCGACATCAGTCCTCAATTTGTCCTGAAAATGGATGTGCGCGTGCGCTGACACGTCATCATTCATACTACGTAGCAGTGAGGCAGCACCATATGACGCGTAGGGTAGTGTGCAACGACACATCAGTCAATAGTGTACCATACATGTGTCGTTATGTCCTTGTGATTTCGTATGTGCTTCTCTAAACGCCTTATAAAAAACCCCTGAAAATGTGAAAATATTATGGGACCTGAAAAGAGTGGAGTGTCTAGAACTGTGATCACCATAAAAACCAAGCAAGAGATTATAACTAAAGTAGAGAGTGGACAAATAATGACTGATGTTACCAGGCAGTACGGCTTGAACAGGTCTACTGTAGGCACAATCCTAGCTAAAAAATATATCATCAAGAAGACTCAAGCCGCTAAATGAGTTACGAAAATTACATTTGAGAAGCAAAAAAAAAGTGTAATCCATCATAAAATCGAGAGTTTTGCTTTAAGTTTGGATAAATGAACGGGAGGTGAAAAGAGATGTAACTAGAATGGCCATCATTCAAGAGAAGGCTGGAGAAATTTTTGAGAAATTGAAAGAACAAACTCCAGGCTCGTCCTCCGAAAATCTAGAATTCAAGGCTACCACTGGCTGGTTTACAAAATTTCAAAGGAGATCTGGCATTAAACAAACTGATGTCAATAGGGTTGCTGGTCTCCACAACGAAATTGCTATAAATCATTTCCTGAAAGTCCTGAAGGAGAGAGAAAAACAACCGACATTGGACATGTTCTTTAATGCCCAAAGAAAGGAAAAGGACTGATTAATAAGCAAGACTATATGTATGTATCATATCTCTATACTTATAAGACGCATTCGTTGTCTGTCTGTCTGTCTGTTCCCTTATAACTCAAGATCCAGACAAATAAATAACGTGAAATTTGTTACACATACACATAATTACATGGGGAAGGTTATAGGACAGGTTTCGTTTCATATGGATGGGTAGTTTAATTGTAATTAATTTTTTTTTATTTTAGTATTTTACTATATTAAAGTAATCTCGATGGCGCCATAAATAAAATTCCTCTGTGACGTCATTTCCCTATGATCGAATAGAACTTGCGCGCTGGTGCTGTATTGTGCCTTTGTGATGCAAAGAATTGTTGATGTTTTTTCATGCTCTCTGATGTGTACAGTTTGAGGAAGGTAAAGGAATGAAGAAGGATTTTAGAAGAAGTGTGAAACCATAATAATAAGTATATATATATATATATATATATATATATAGAGAGAGAGAGAGAGAGAGAGAGGGGGGGGGGAGGTAGAGAGAGATAAAGAGAGAGAGGGGGGGCAGGGGGGAGAGAGAGGAAAGGAGGGTAGGAGGGAGGGTGGGAGGGAGAGAGGAGGAGGGGGTGGGCAGGGGGGAGAAAAGGAGGGGGAGAGAGGGAGATGGGAGAGGGAGGGGGAGAGGTAGAAAGGAAGGGAGGGAGAGAGAGGGAGGGAGGGAGAGGAGGAGGGAGAGAGATAAAAAGTGAGAGGGGGGCAGGGAGGGAGAGAGGAAGGGGGGAGAGAGGGGGAGGGAGAGAGAGGGAGGGAAGAAGAGAGGGAGAGATGGGAGAAATGGGAGGAAGAGATAAAGAGAAAGAGAGGGCAGGGAGGGAGAGAGAGGGAAGGAGGAGGGAGGAGGATGGACGGGGGGAGAGAGGGAGAGGGGAGAGACGGAGATGGGAGAGGGACGGAGAGAGATTTGAGAGAGGGAGGGAGGGAGAAAGGGAGGGAGGGGGACGGAGGGAGAGAGAGAGGAAGGGAGAGAGGGGGTAGGGAGAAAACAGAAGGTAAACAGAAAACCTTATTTTAAACCCGGGCAAAGCCGGGTACTTGCAACTAGTTTGTAATAAATTAACTTACTAAGAAATTATTCTTGTACATGACAATTTTTTTTTAATTTAATTTTTAGGATCTTCAGAACGAATTAATCGAATTTCCATTAACATGTATGGTAAATCGATGATCGGTTAACGAACGATTCGGATAGCGAACATAATTGTGGAACGGATTAAGTTCGTTAACCGAATACCCACTGTAGTTTGAGAGAAAAAAAAATGTAAAATAAATTTAAAAAAAAAAAAAAGATTTTATAAAAAATGCACTAAAAATAAAAATTAAAAAATACAATAATTCATTGTATCAAACAAATAATTACATGAATTACTATTACTAAAAATTAAAATCATGATGAGTGCCCATCAAGATATATAGATTATTTATTGCTCCTTAACTATTGTAAAGACATATTTAGTTCATTAAATATTGCAATCAACCACTCTTTCAATTAGAATAATTTATATATTTGTTTGATATAATGAATTATTTTTTTACTTTTTAGATTATTTTTTTTTTACTAGATCTAACCCTTTTTTTTATAAATGTTTATTTCTAATATTTTCTTTTTAGTAGGAAAGACTTTTATTATTTTTGCACACTGAAACATAATTCATTTGGAAAGTCTATACAAGAATTTAAATAATGCTTTAATAGCTCACACTCTTTTGCTCAAATGTTATGCATCCTATTTATTTTCACATGATGATCTCAAGACAATTTTTTTTCCATTTAAAACATAACTAAAAAGTTATTAACTTCATAATTCTATAAGATTTTAATTCATGGACTCAAAATTATTATTAACATGTATTGTCATATAGAATCTACATGTGTGTCAAATTCGAACCTTTTCACTAAAATAGAAAAGGACCCGTAGTGAGTTACAAGATTTGAGGACACAAATACACACAAAGTGAAACCAATTAAAATAATTTGCAATGTGCATTAATATGGTCGTAAATTGGTATGTCAAGTTTAGTATTTTGGTTTAGGCAATGTGGATATCTTTGCAGAGTAAAATGACATCAACAGTTTCATTTATCTATAATACAAATTTTACATCATATGTTCCGGTTTCCGTCTGCCATCGCTACTTCCGCCTGTCATCCAACATGGCGGCATAAACAATTCAAAGATGGCAGAAACATTTACTGTTTTCTTCTTAACATGCATGATCCGGCTACCAACTGGCCAGCCGAGTAAGAATTGTCTCAACATGGCTGCCAGAAATGACATTGGACCAGCCATATGTTTAGTGCCGAGGTGACAAAACACCGCACACTAACATACGGCAGGTAAGATCGTGAATGCCAAATGGCAATCACAATGTAATACTGTTTTCGACCGCCTCAATCTTTAACAAGATCAATAAAGCGATCTTAGGAGAGGTACAACAAAATCATATGCCAAAATATTTTGTGATACTCTCCGAAACAAATCTTAAAGCAAATTGTCGTTCCATAGGTCTATCTATATCTCACAGTATCGTAATAAATTTATGGTGTTCAATTTGTTATTAAAGGAGAAGCGATCATAAAAGAAATATTTACAAAAATCGTTCAATTAATATTCTGTGTTATGTTCCACAATTTAAATTTTAAACCAAAATTATGGATACCTCAATATAATGTAATATTTATATTGTTTAAATTGTTATTATTTCTAAAATATGTCTATTTCTAATGTACAATTATTTCCCTTTATTACTAACCTAAAATACGTCACATTTCTTTTTCATTTTTTGACTATTACGTCACATGAATGAATTGAATAAGGGTTGAGTTTGAGTAGCGCCGTACACAATGTTTACAATGCAAACTAACCCATTTATGATGGGGGCTTCACACAGAGGGTGTATGGAGGGGGCCCAGTTTGAGGAGGGACCCCAAAATATTTTTTAAACTAAATATTAAGTACATTATCTCATGTCAAAATGTAGTGGCTCCCGAAGATGCCTAAAATCCCTTGGTTCGGCATTGGCTTCACAGAACTATAATGTTGAAAGCTTTGATATGTCTTTCTTTTTTAAGAGGCCTAATGTTTTCTGCGTCTGCGGCCTCAACTGCATTGATGGAATACTATGTTTTTAATTGAAGGTCAGCTAAAAGCTACACAACGATTCTTTCTTCTCGGGACCAAGCCTGAGAAGCGTCAAAAAATTATCTCATGTCAAAATGCAGGGGCAGCCCCCAAAGAGGCCAAGCCCACCAGGCCCCTAAATCAGTAGGTTCTGCACTGCCGGGTCGGCAATTTTTCTTAGTTAATTGTACTATGCTACGATGTGTATAACAGTAAATAAACCACCTGTTAAACATGTAGCGTTTTGCTTAACACAAGCACTCACTCACGTCTCTCTTTTATTTTTTTAAATACGCCATGTTGAACATCATAAAACATTAAATGAATAACTGTTTGGAAAGGAGTCCATTAAAATATTATGAAGGAATATGATTTTAAGAGTTGTTGTTTATGTTTACCCATAGTGAGGATTATTTTCTTTGGGGGGAACTATTTAACATATGAACTTTATTTGATGTATTATTAGGTGTCCCTATTCTCAAATGTATTTTGGCTACAATAATCTGTTCATGTCCTTGGGGCCACTGCAAGTATATAGACT
This sequence comes from Bulinus truncatus, assembly GCA_021962125.1. NCBI lineage: Eukaryota > Metazoa > Mollusca > Gastropoda > Planorbidae > Bulinus > Bulinus truncatus. The sequence goes on along the minus strand of JAGDYQ010000037.1, from coordinate 2,212,971 downwards.
GATTGTTAACGCGCTAAAATATATATCACCATTCCTCAACTCCAACTGTGTGCCTACTTGCCGGTCCGGGTACCGGGACTTTGATATCTAGTATATATAGATTATTGACAGTAAAACTATCAGGACAATAACGTACATATGAGCAGATGAGGCACATGGCTCTTCTAAGTGATGTGAGGCACCACCAGCAAAAAGGTCATCACCATCACCAACTTCAGGTGGTTCAATACGTGGTACAGCTGGAGGAAGAACACAGCTAGTATCTGAGACAGAGCTCATGACAGGAGAACTTCCAGGAGTATGGCCAGTTTTAGTGGGTGATGACACTACTACCTCCTGGGTTGCTAGTTTTTGAATCTGATGCATCACTCCTGAAAAAAATTAATACTTAGTCTCATTTTATAATAAAAATGTATCCTATGTTTTGTTTTGTTTTTTAAATCAAGCAAAGCAGTACCTTCTCTTCTAAAATAAATACTGTAAATATCTGGAAGTTTCTGCATTAAAATGTTGGCCATTTGCAAAGCTCCAACAACCACTTTTAGATCCGGGGAACCCAACATACAAGCAATGTGACTGTAATAAGAAAAGAATAGTAATTTACACCAATAAAAGGAGTCAAAAGCTAAATTACAGAATTGCTACAAAAAATTTCAAAATATACCTGGACATAGACTGATTAACAAGTACTTGTCTCAACAAATCTGGTGGTGAATAGTAGATCATTCTAAGAATGGTCTGAAGGCACTTATGACGAATGTTTGGACCTGCCTAAGAAAAAGGAAAAAAGGGTATTATTCTGATGCTGCTTTTACAGAGAAAAATTAGAACCAAAAGAAATACTCTGTTTACACCTTGATATACTACATGCAAGATTTTTGAGATACGAGCCATCGAGCAAGTGATGTTTTGCTTTGAGACAAGAAAGAATTTGAGATACAAGTGGGCGGCCGGCTGCACACGACCCAGTTTACTGCCTCGTCACGCATTTCTCCGTGACTCAGTCAGTTTGCTTGTTTGCCTCGCTGTTAAAATATCTTGATATTGTGCTCGCATATTTTGATTCTTGTTCATTTACAGTACTTTATCACATTTCTTTTTATAACCATGGGTCAGAAGAAAGAGAGTGGAAAGGTCAGTGCTCAGAAGAAGTGTGAAATAATAGAGACAGAAGTACTTGATAAAGGGTATAACACCAGCTCAGGGCATTACAATAACTTCTAAGCTTCACTGCATATCTCCTACACCTTACACCTCAGCCAGCATCTTTCGTAAGATCAAGTCTGCTAATTTCCAAGTAAATACACTTACTAAAACCAGTGTATTTCTTTATACTCATGTTTTATTATGTTTTTATAAAATATTTGTCATTTATAAATACATTTTTCTTATTCAAAAACATGTAACAGAAACAAATGGGATGGCATTTCAGGAGCTGGAATGGTTTTATGCTATTTCATTTAATTTCAATACAGAAAAGGGCTTAGAGATACAAGAAAATTGGTGGATGAGCAACGTTACGGAACGAATTAAATTTGTATTTCAAGGTGCAACTGTATTTATAATTTTAAGAAATACCCTACATCTTACAAGAGACAATTATACTGGTGTGTACAAAAAGAAGTTAAAGAATATAATTAAGACAGAATTTTAGTCACGCAAAGGGATGGTATATGTTGAAAAAACTCTGTTACATAAACTTACTGAAGAGCTGTAAACTTCATAAAGAACTGCAAAAAGAGTCTGTACAAAATTGGAAGCCAAGTCTTGATCTTCTTTTAAAATTTCTGCCCTTGAATCGCAGCGTTCAACATTAGGATCAGCCTGGCCAACTAACAAATTTAAAAATTATATTACATTTTGTTTATTAAACTGATTTTTTTATTTGATAAATACTTCTTAAAACAGTTAAAAAGAACGGAATGTTCTAACTTGTGTCTCCAGCTGCACTATTCTGCCCAGCAACACCTAAACTGTTGACTTTTCTGACAACAGGTCTAGCTGTGCCAGTGTCTTCATTTATTTGCTGCATTGTGTTGAAGTCCAATAAATAAGATCTCCCCATTGTGGACAAACTAACTTCTTCTTCACCAGCCTGATAAGCAGCCTATGAAATTTAATGTACAAAAAGCCGTTTTAAACTAAATAAATAGTAACATCGCCAAAACAGAATCCAATATACAAATGAAAAAAAAAATTTTTTAAAAATGCAAATAATTACCTCAACAATTTTATTGTCAATGGGAGTATACATATGCCACAATCCCCTATCATCCTGCCACTGCCAAAATGCTCCATCCGGGCTAACTATGCCTCCTTTTCGCAAAAGACTGTTAACAGTAAAAAGTCCATCTGTAGGAAGTCTAGGCAACAACTCCCTGAAAATATTCCCAATAATAACAAAATTATGGCAAAAAAATAGTTAAGAATTGTTTGAGCCTATATCCTAACTTATATAAGCACATGTTTTATAAAATTTTAATGAAATGCTTTGAAGACCAATTATATAAAAAGGCATTTACCCAATTAGACTGACAATTTCATATAGCTCTTGAGGAGTTCTTGACACCAACTAAAGGCATAATAAATAAAACATATTCAAAATATAGAGCTGAAGTAATTAAGTACATGTAATTAGGAAAATAAGCTTAGACAACACATTTTATATGAATTTTTTTGCATTAATTCTAATTTAATATAAAAAAATCTTTTACAAGCTTTTTAAAAAAAAACTCTAATAGTGAGTTGAATTAGCTATTATACTAAAAGAGGATGTCTATCAAATAGCTAATTAGTGTATTATTGTTTTCAGTGTTTTCCATTTCAATAAAAAAAAACACTAATTATATTGTACAATAAAAGTAAATATTTAAAGTATCATAGTAAATGCACAATTTTTTTAAATATATTTAGCAACCTACCTCAAAACACTGGTCAGTATTTTCAGATGAACCTGTTAACAGATATCTTAAGGTTTCTGCAATTTCTGAAAAATAAACTCAAATTGTATAACTCTGCTTATGATAATGTATTGTGCTGCTTCTGTGAAAATTATATACATGTCATTGTATATATTTGCAATCACACATGAATATAGGTTAATGTATTGATTATGTATGCACTATAAGTACTCAAAATTCAAATAGATCTGATATTTTCTTGATTTTTTTTACAATTTAAAATGCAATATACTGAATTTATCTATATAAAAAAAAACATTTCAATGGAATTATTTAAAACCACAGAAACTGGAAACAGTATTCTTAATTTTGATCAACAGCAGACAGACATGAGACAGAAAATAGACTTACTTTGTTTAAGTAGTATAACAGATAAGTCTGGACAATTAGCACACATTACAGCTAACATTCTAACAACTGTGATAAACACACTTGTGCTGATTACAGGTGGACTCATCATCAACTGAAAATTGATAAATTTATTCAGAATCAATTTTCAATTCGATTTATTTCTTTTGATAAAATATTTTGAGTATATGACTGTGAATGACAAGTAAATTTCAATATTAGAATTTTACTGATTACCTACATACGTTAGCGATCAAGACTATTCAATGTCTATTTTCAGCATAATTAAAAATAATTAAATGTACCAGTTGTTGTATGTTTGTTAACAAATCATGGACAGCTATTTCCTTTAAAAGGCGTTGATCATTCTGAAAGTTGTCAACAAGCCTTGCAAAACACAAGCACACACTTTCAACTGATTTACTGTCCTGTAAACAATTGCATTTTTAATTTAATTAAAAATTCAGAAAAAAAATAAAAAATGTACATTAAAAAAAGTGTCCAAAAGATAAATTTTATAAAACCGTGAATATATCCCATAATACACATAGAAACTGAGGGTTTTAAACGAAAAATTCTAATCATAAATGAAAAAGTTATCAATTTTAAAATAAGTTTTGGCTTCTTATTACTTTTATAGCAAATTAATAACTTTTTGATATGTGTTTTTAAGAGTTAAATATTAAGACAAAATACTTATAATATTACAAAAAAATATTGATAATACAGTCAAAAATATTTAAGGCTAGTGTATACAAAAAATAATTTATTAAAACAAGAATCAGCAAGATATTTATTATGTTACAAATTTCTAAGACTTTCACTGTTGATTTTTTCATAAATGTTCAAATCATTTTTTTTTTAAGTAATTAAACAGCTGAATTTAAAGATGAGTATGTTACTTACTGAATGGTTTAACCTTGCACTAAGAAGAGATAATGAATCTCTCATGTAATGAAACTCATCAGCTGACATGGACTGTACACAGTTAGCTGTTATGTTAAGTGCCCTTCTTTGAGCAATAATGCTGAAGAAATCCAGGAACATTAGACATGCAGATATTCCACCCTGTCAGAGAAAAATTCCAAGATAAACAATTCTGAAAATGCTAAGTAATAACATATTTTCCACTATTCACCAATTTAAACAACTGTAATATAGTTTTTTTTATAAACAAAAGATTTTGCATGGCAATTTTTTTTACTCACAGCTTGAAGAATGGCTTTCCCATGTCTTTTCGACAAAGTTTCAAGTGCTGACAAAGATTGTTCTGCCACATCAATACAATTAATAACTTGCAGCTAAAAAAAAAAAAAGGAAGCAATTTTTTAACACCCTAAAGGAAAAAATCAACAACTAAAAAACAATTTATAAAATATTTAGCATTAATATTTATCACCTTTTCCAAGAAAACTGCGACACCCTCAACAACAGAAGCTGATGATCTAGGCAAAGCTTCCATCATATATGTAAGAGCTCTGCTAGCATGAATCATCATCTCAAAGTTATGTTCCATTTGCAGCAACTGTATCAAAGCTGGAACAACAAGTTTTATTGGAAAGCCTACCAGACTATCTTCATTACCCATTACTAGAATCTGAAAGTAAGTGGAAAGTGACAAATTAAAAATTGAATATGTATCATATATTAAAACAAAATCTTAATACTAATTAAAATAATGTACCTGACACATTTCCATGACAGCAGAAAGTTGCTGAGCCTCATCACCTGTGGCTTGAAGGCCTTGAAGCAAATGCTGTACTTTAGTCACTGAAAATGTTTTTCAAATACATGTATTGCTTTTTAAGCTAATAGTTAATTTTCTATACTCAATTCAAAATTATTTAAATTTTAAAGAAAAAAAAAGAATAACAAGAATATAGAAATATGACTTAGTTGTAAATAGAAATGTAATAAGCAACTGGCAGTAAAAAAAATTCTACTATACATGTGCCTCCACTCATTGTGCGATGCAGAAGTTGATGCATACGTGGTCCCAGTGCACCAAATAAGTGAGATGGCAAACCTCTAGCTTCCAATAGAGCTAAATTAAAAGGGTTAATATAAAAAAATACAGAACGTAATAATAAAATATTTCTTTAAATAAAACCATTATTTAATAATAAGATACATTAATTGACTAAAGCCAACTCAAATGGTACTACTCATTTTTAGGTTAGTAACACTTAATTTTAGGTTAGTAACACTTAATAAAAAAAAAAAAAATAAAAAAAAAAAAAAAAAAAATTTATAAAAAAAATAGAAAAAAAAAATTTCCCTTTTTAACTCTTCGGAAATTTTAGATTTCAAGTTATGTGACCACTTCTAAAGACTAAAAGAACCATGAAGACAGTTAAGACCAAAAGGTAACTTTACACTAAAAGTTTTTCAGATCTGCTGGGTGAAATAAACAATGTTGCATGTTTTCTTAAGTCACTCAGCACATAATGCTAATTAACAATTTTAGTAGGTGCTTTTTGAGCATGCAATAGCCTCTTTCAAGCATTAGTGAAATTTTGATGGCAAAGGTTGGCTATAAATATAGTCAATTAAGTCAATTACTATTCATATTTTATGTAAGAGGGATAGGTGGCTGTGAGGTAAAAACAAATTTTACCCTGAGATTCCTGAGTTTAAACCCAAGGGATTAAACAGGATTTTTATAAGGTCAAGACAAAGTCCACAAGTTCAACAAGCTTTAAAATAAGTAAATAAAATTAGATATGGACAAAAAAGAAACATGCATAGTGCTAGCCACACAAGAGCCTGGTATGCTTTGGTTAAAGAAAAAGTTGAGCTTGGCTTCATTTGTCCGGATGATACTCAAGGCCTTTTATGGGAATCTTTAGATATCTACACTTATTTTTTATGTTTTCTTGTCTGTGAGCAATATTAAAACAAGTAAATAAATTATGAGGAGTGAGATTTCATTTCCTCTAAAAACCACCCTTTCTTCATAATTTCATTCATTAAATTTTTACAACTGAAAATAAATATTCACTTACAAAACAGACTGATACTAAGTTGAATTTTTTTCCCATTACAATTAAAAATGTTTTGCGCCATTTACCTTGCAGCCTATTCATGTCAGATTCATCACTTTCATTGTCAGGTCCAGTGCCCCCAACAGCTCCAGGTGGCATTTCTGTTCCAAAAACTGGAAATATAAACAGAGAAGTAGTAAAATCAAAAAGAATAAAAATGAGCCTATTTCATTTCACAAAAAAATACTTACCTGAGCCCTCTGGCTGAGACAAGGCCCCAGTTCCAGAATTGTCTCTTGACCTTGCTCCACTGCTCCCGGTATTATCCTGATGCCCTGATGATGACATTGTAGTTAATGCTGCAGTACTTGTAGGAATACTGTTTTTATTTGCTTCAACTCTCTCCCTGGCTCCTAGACTGGATCCACGACTAGACCCTGCCCTCCCTGTTCCTCTACCAGCTGCAGACGACTGACGCCCACTGTCAAATACAAGATTGTTAAAAAAAATGTTTAATGTTACATTGATTCAAAACAAAATAATGTAAAAGTGAAAACGCTTTTAACTTTCTCTTTTAAGGTTCTAAATTGATGTTAGACTAAATTTTTCTGATTCTGTCACTTTAAACAATTAGTAGAATTACTTTTGGTATTCAAAACCACTATCTATGACGAAGTTTTTTCAATTTTAACTTAAATTTCTTTTTTCAATGAGTTAAGTATATTTCTACAAACAATGAAATTTTTTTTTCAATTATTTTTAACAGAAAAAACTAGTTTTATTTATTAATAATTGGAATAAAATTATGTTGGAAAATTATTTTTCTGAGATTTAAAGTTCAACAAAAACACAATGCTAACCCATAAAGATAAACACTTTAAAAAATGGAAAATATATAAAACTAAATGCATAGAAAAATCAACCTGTTACTGGCACAAGATCCCGTCTTTCTGCCTCGAGTTTTCCCCTTGGATGGTGACTTTTCTTCTTTTGATTTACCTCCTGATTTTACCGGTTTGAAAATCTTTTTGGTGGCGCTAGTCTCGTTCTTTTCAGAACACAATGGGGTACTATCCGATTTTTTTGGAATTGACAAAGATTTATATGTTGATGGCCCAGGCACAGTATTAGTTGTATAAGTCTCTTTTTCCTCGTTAGAAGAAGATCTCAAGCACCGTTTTTTGGGAGTAGGAATAGTAAGTTTGGATGAAAGCAAGTCCTCAAATTCTTCGACAAGATCTTCCAGGTCGCTGTATAAAGGAATAGGTTCTGTATCAGGTAACTGAGATGCCTTAGAGTTTTTTTCTTTCTTACCCTTTTTCTCTGCACTTTTCCTTTTTCCTTTCCCCTTGAGAATTGTTGGAGAAGCTAAAGAAAAAATATAAAAAAATAAGTCAATGAGAAGCAACTAATTATTTCATTTTATTTAGCCCAGGTTGTTCTTAATACTGATAGCAATAAAAATTTTAATAAAACTAGTTTCTTCTTATCTGGAAAGTTTATTGAGAAATTCAGTTTGAAATAGTTACCTAATTCATCAATCAAATCTTTAGAAGTTTCTGATTCAAGAGGTAGATGGAAAGTTTCAGTTGCTTTTCGCTTCTTTGCTTTACCTTTTTTTGAAATGGATGTTTCAAGTATAGACTCTTCTAATGTCTCTGGACTTAGTTTAAATGCAGCAACTTCTAAATCAGCCTCAGCTAAGGAAGTAGCTTTCCTTGGACGTAATGATCTCTGTTTACCTTTTGATTTTCCTTTTCCTTTACCAACAATGACAGATTCTCTGTAATTTAAGTCAACTTCAGTAGAAGGCTCACTTTTTAATGAGCCCAACTCAGCTTTAAATGAAGGCCCCTGAGGAAAAAGATCAGGCTGCAATGCAGATGAAGCTTTTTCTTTCTGAGACTTTTTTGGTCTTCCCCGACGACGCCTTGTAACAGATGCTATATGAGTAGCTGCAGATCTAATGGTGATTAAAGAAAAAAGTTGTTGTTTTTTTCACTACTGATGTGAATGATTTTTTTGTTACTTTACAAGAGAATATTTCATCAATGAATTCACATTTCTTTTATTAATTGTACATGACTAAATTTTAATCTTAAATAGCTCTGTTGAGAAGAGTAATTCTACTTACTTTGTAGAAGTAGAATTGGCCCCAGCACCGCGCCTGCGTTTACTACCCCCCGCCGGCTCTTCACATAGAGCATCCATATGCTATCACACACACCCAGCACATGCCAGATGTAGTCTGAGTTAAAATATATTACAGTATGATTATACCTATGTTTTCAAGTAAGCATGTTATAAAGTTTATGCAGTATATTAACATTACACACACATGAATATGATTAGGTTTGAATAACAAACTAAGATTAAAACAAATTATAATTTTTGAAACCAAATTTAGGTCTGTCTAAAAAACATCATAAAATGCCATTTTAAGTATTATTTTTATCAATAAACAAAAAAAAAAAGAATCCTAGATGTAATATAACTCATAACAATTAGTTTTTTTTATCTAAAAATCTAAGCACCTGGTCTTTAACTTTTAAGAAGAGAAAAAAAAAAAAGATAATTTAGCACAAACATTCTTAATTTATACTGAATAAGGTACCAAAATCCTCAGCCACATCTGATAATTGAAATTATAAATATTTTTAATATTGGTAAGTCAAAGAACATATTTCAAAAAAAAAGGGCTACATTTACACCAGTTTTGGGAAAAAAAATTACAACATTTGAGATGAAATTCATCTAAATATATTAAAAGTATATTTTATTATACTGTTAAAGTAAAAATTTTCATAATGTATAGATTTTAGCTTGTGTTTAACTTTCATAAATTATCAAAAATGATTTATAATTACCAACAATCAAATTATTATTAAAATTCAACAATCTAGGCAAAATAAGGGATGAAAGGAAGAATTCCTAATTTGTGTCTATTCAAACTACAATGCATTGAGTCACATTTGGCTTTGCACTATTTACTATTCAGAATTAAGTACTTTACTTAAAATGACTGACATCACTAAAAAATCAGTGAATACTTCATGAACTTGCTCTGTTATTGTCTTTAAAAAAAACAGAAAAAAACAATGCTTTGTTTAATTTAAACTTTAAAATTAAAACATAACAGTATTTTTACACTTTAAACACACACAAAATGTCCAGCTACAGTAACTTTTGACTATGACTATGAGTTTGCATGCCTGACTTGGTCAAGACTCAAAATAAAGTAATCCTAAAAATTATACAATATGAACTATTACCGAGCGCATAATTTTTTTTTCAGAACTATAAAATTTACCATAAAGTGATAGTACTTAAAGATGTATAATATCTCTAAACGTAAATATACCATTGTAGCAACCAACTAAAACATTATATTTCAATTTATTTCATTAATCCGCATTAAATTGTTTGTTGTTTATCAAAGAATTAATAACTGTTAACTACTTAATGCTTAAGTTAATGTATTTGAAAAATGTGTCTGGCAAGAGAACAAACATTTAACTCTTTAAAATAATAGTAATAACTTGTTTAAACAAAAGTTACTTGTATTTTGTAAACAATGAAGTCACAAAGGTTGTTGATTTATACAGCTGTGAAATGGATTCTCTACTCACAGATGATGATGCGCACGCAAGCATTTTAGTAACTTCCGTTTGAATATCGTCTGCGAAAGTTTTGATGACATTGATACTATATATGTACTCTAGATGAAAGATGTTTTTTTATGTGAATGTCTTTTCAACTTCTGCACTAACAAATTCATAGTTTTTTTATTAGGTTGTACAATATCTAACATTTACTACCAACATTATGCAACACTTTCACATAAATAACCCAGATTTTTTTCATAAACTTCCATGCGGCATATATTATAATTTAACTTATTGAAAAAATATTTTTTTTTAAGATTCTGAGATTTTTTTTTTAATTCACGTTTTTTTTTCTTTTAAATATTGCTTCTTTTTAAAAAATACATCAGCGATAGAGCCTACCATTCATTATATCTTTATGCTTACATTTTGTGAGACGATCAGGCCTATTTTATTTTTGTGTTAAGTTAGCGCTTTTGTAATCGAGAAAAAGTAAAACATTTCATACATAATCTTAAGTTAACTAACAGTAGGCTATATGCTCATTGACTTTTTAGCAGTCGCGTAACTAGCATTAGTGAAACAATCTTGAAATGTCGCCCCATTAGCGTGCCAAATAGTTCTAAAGTACAGCAGAAGCTTTTCACTGTTGATGGGAAAGTTTCCAATCCCTCCAGCTAGTTATGCCACTGGTTTTCTGTTCATGAACATCGTAAGAACCATGGGATTTTCTATGCGTGTTGTGACTTGCATGCATCGGCCAAGAATTTTCCCAACGACTTTGATGGTCATTTAAATTAAAATTTGAGGTTGTATATAACGATAAAATCCCCAGCAGAAAAATCTCAAGCGGTCTAACCCCCCAAAATATTTTCGGACGTTGATTAAGGTCGAATTTAAGCCGATATTATTGATACATGTACTTCTATATACACGACCATGACCATGGGCGAAGGGAAACGTTGATATGAGAGATCATATCTGTCAATAGAGTATATCAATAGGCATGTTCCTATGTTGTTTTACCTAAACAAAGGATTGGCTTTCGGCTACTGTGGTTCTTTTGCTGTTTGTTTTACCTTCTGCTATCAAATGTGTGTCTGGGGCGAGAATTAGAAGGTAGAATAAAGACATGGTCAGTCTTAACCTTGGGCTAAAACTATTTTACCTGGTAAGATAAGCTGCATGTTGATGTGAAGCTAACAATAGATTGACTTTTGACCACTGTGGTCTGAAGGGCTATTGCAGCTTATCGGGTTATTTGAAAAAAACTATCTTAAAAATAAATATTTTTTAAATATAATAAAATGGGGGCTAAATGTTAGATTTTATAATAAAAGTGGATGATTTGGTCTGTTTGGGGTTCAGTACGCTGTGAGGTTTGTCCGGATTCTGTTTATAACTAATATACAGTGACCAATTTTTTTTCTGAGGGTAACCCAGGATCTTTTTAGATCTAAAAATACTTGCTGAATATGGGCGTCAAAGGTCGGGTCTTTTGATGAGCTTTTTGATGAACTATGGTCAAAATATCTTATATTCAACTTCCACTGTTAAGATTCAGAAGACATTATAACTAACCAGAGCCAAGAAATCTTCAAACACTTGAGCTGGGAAAATGATAGTCGAAATACTTCGAAGTTGTGGAGAATGCACACGTCTTGCTAATAAGCAGTGCTTTTTTTCAGTGGGAACTCATGGGAGCTGAGTTCCCATAGCTTTTTGGGCCAGATTTGTAATAAAAAAATAATTTTTTCAAGCAGAAATGTTTTTCAGATCAAGCAGGTTATACGGTAGGCTATAACGCAAGAATACATATTAAACAATTATACGAAATAAAATTTTAAACTGAATATTATAAAAATGATATAAATTTGAGAAAAAAATTAAATTTTTGAAATATTGTATATTATAGAAAATAAAAAAAATTTTCTGACATAAGTTAAAAAACAGATGTGAAATGAGTTCCCAAACATTTTTCGCTAGAAAAAAAGCACTGCTAATAAGTAATAGCCAGGAAGAAAGAAATTTAAGAAAAAAATTTATTAAACAGCGGCAAACTAATAGCAGGTCTACTATAATACAAAAACCTCACTAGACACATTATCACGGAGTGGTTTTCAGCAGTAGAATGATTTTTGGTAAAGAAATAAGCACGAATAGAGCTTTTTGAATATTAAAGTTAAGACACTTGCACCAGCCCCGTAGCCGGGGGGGGGCACTGGGGGCCGTGCCCCCCCCCCCGCTTAAAAAAGAAGAAAAAGAGGAAAAAATAAAGAAAAAGTAAAGGTGCCCTCTTGCTGGGTATTGGTGCCCCCCTGCTTACTTTGACCTGGCTACGGGCCTGACTTGCACACATCCAGACTCCAGAGTCGTTCTTATATTAGTTATAGATAGGTAAAATAAGCGGCTGCCTAGGGGCCCTGCTGCTACGGAACCCGCTCGCCCCCCTCCCTGTAGTGAATTTTATTTAGTATTAACCTCCACTGGTTAAAATTAATTAGCTTCTTCTTCTTTGTTCTCGATTATATGATCATGGAGGATTTCAAACGACCAGGCCTATAGCTATGATGAACTGCACGGTGGCATACAGGTCCGTCTCGCTCCCATAAAGTTTTTGATTGAAGGGGGGCATCTGTGGCCAGAACCTGTTGCGAGCTGTGTTATGTAAAGGGCAGGATTGAAGAACATGTTCTGCGTTCTCGGGAGACATCCCACATGGGCAGTCCTCACTGTTTCCAATGCCTAGCCTTCGGAACATGTGTTGTCTTAATCTGTTGTGCCCAGTTCTGAGTCTGAAGATAATATTTTGAGCTTGTCTTGGAAGATTATAATAGGGGTCGTTTTTGTCATGTTCTGGGTGGTTATTCATCCATTTTTGGATTTTTTCATTTATACAGCTTAGCAGCAGTGGTACATCTGAAATACGGACTCAGACAGCTAATCTTATTCGTATGCCATATCTCCATCAGCCGGAGCCCTTCTTAGCTCTTACACATACACACAAGTCTTAAGTCATTCTATAGTAGTTTACTATATCCGTCGGGGCCCCTGAGAAATGTAGGCCTAAGTTTGTTCTAAAAATATATAACGTTTTTTGGTATTGGCCACACACAAAAAAGACAACATATCTAATGGTAGTATAATTTTTAAAGATCTCTTTAAATTATGTTTGGTGGCAGAGGCGTTCCTAAAAGGGGGGAGTCCAAATTCGAAAGTCCCCCCGGGCCCCAGCTTGAGAGGGGCCCCTAAACATTTTTTTACATTAAATATTAAGTACATTATCTCATGTCATGGTGTCGTATGTCAAAATGCAGCCCCCCCCCCCAAAAAAAAAAGGCAAAGCCACCCCGGCTCCCAAAATCCTTAGGTTTGGCACTGTTTGGTGGGGAAATTTTGATGACGTATTGTGCTTTAAGTTTAAAATTTAAGGTTACGGTGACCAGGCGTCAAAGTTAACCCGGGACACGTTCCATTTTTTCGCACTGCATGTCCCGGCTTTCCCGAAAGTTCAGGACGTTTCTCGGTCTGTAGTGTTCAGTCTCAACGATACTAAGAATTAATAACAATTAATTCCCACTTTCACGTGCTAGGCCTATTTCTAATTAATGCAACAGCAAGGCTTCGATACGTACATAACATACAGTCAGCCCCGTAGCAGGGGCCAGGCATTCTACAGTAGGGGCCAGGCAATAGCAGGGGAGGGGCAGATAATACATTTTACTGAGTAGAACAAATTAGCAGAGGGGGCTAGACAAAACGCAGGGGGCCCGGTCCCCCATGCTCCCCCGCACGCTACGGGCCTGCATACAGTTTGGTATATAATATACATGTGCATTAGTAACTAATACAGGGCCGTTCTTATAAACAGGCGAATGCTGGTTAAGAGCCCCCCTCGATCTAGCTCGTCCCTCCCCAATCTCCAACTCCTTGTCACCCAGAAATACCCCCACCCCCCCTTCCTCAGGAAAAAATCTGATCACCATATTTAGGATGGAATCAGCTCAAACTGAAGTTTATTTTTTAATTGTAGTCGTTGTAGGCCTACTTTTAGCTAAAATGTTATTAACACAGAGTGTTCGAGTTATATATAAAATCAGCGCTCAGAACAAAAAAAAATAGACCTACATCAGAAATGATAATTAAAGATATAAAATACTGTAAAATAAAAAAAAACTTTCCGATTTTGGATATAATTTTTTTCTTCCCTCTTAAACATATAATTAAATTGATTATACACGTGACAAGAAAGCAATCATGGTGGGAGAGACATAACAAGGAGGGTCTGTGAATATAAACAAGCATAGCCTATTAGGAAGTCATGAGGCTGGCCTTGAACAAAGCATGATGTTGACAATGGATAAAATGGACTTCATTCCCTTACCGCTATATTTCTTTAGTCTGAGACATAGATATAAATATGGTCTGCGCCATTCATATATTTTTAAAGGGAAAGAATGGGAGGGTGGGAGTGGCTATGCAGAGACTTAGGCAAAAGTAGTTATCGGGGTCCTCCTATCAACAAATGTAATATAGATCAATACTGGTGGGGGGGGGGGAGGGGGGTATTTACGGTTCCAGCTGAAGAAAGGTCTGGTTTTCACTGGTCTTAAGCAGGGGTCGATTTACCACCGGGGATATCCCCGGCACTGAGAACTGAAATATCGGCTCTGCTTTAGCTAATATATCTCTGCCGGGGATGACACCATAGACATTTATCCCCGGGTCTGCAGAAATGTTTTTTCATCCCCGGCACTGGTTTTTTCTTAAATCGAGCACTGGTCTTTATTTTCCATAGCTAATGAAAACTGCTCATTGAAAATGGAAGTATCGGACATATACAAAGATCTTAGTAGTAAGTGAAGGGCCCATTGGGAGTATTCCCGTAAAATGAACGGGGGGGGGGGCTAAAAACAATAATTCCCCCTGTCGCTTCACCCTCTCCCTCGCCATAAAAAACGAAGCCATTGAGTACATAATAGTGTGGTATATAATGTACATACCAAAGCGGATTTAAGGACTGGTGCCCGGGCTTGCGCCCAGAGCCCTATTTTATTTAGGGGCCTTACATATCTGAACTTTAAACCCAAAGATATGTCAATCGAAAGGGCCCAACATTTCCTCTTCGCCATGGGGCATTGACTGACATAACAGTATCGAGTATTCCGAGACTCACTTCCCGTGCTCGTCTTGCGACGAGGTGCGTTTGCAGTTTCTATTCGGATTCTTCAGCTATTTCCACTGTTCCCCGGAGCAGAGGGGGACCAGTGCTTCCGCCATGATCGCTAGGAGGTTAAGGAGTTTAAAGGGCCGATGACTCACAGACTGATTATAGACCAAAGTGGCCTACTTTGGGAACATGAGACCCAATTACGACTACCGTTGCCGACATTGCAGGGAAGGCGAGGACACGGTAGACCACTTGCTATACCGAGTGTCTACGTCTGGTGGAGTACAGGCTGAAAGAGAGACCCTGCTCGATTCCATATGAGAGAGTTCAAAGAGTGAATGGCGGGTATTAGAGTCGCAATGGCTCTTCGTTGAGTTTTTCGAAAAAAAATGCTCTATTGTCCCCGTTTTGTCTGTCTGTCTGTCTGTCCGTCATCACCCTAGATCTCAACAACCATAAGTCCTAGACCCATGATGTATATATCATTTTGTAGGTCTTGGCCTGCCAAGAAATGACTTTTTTCCATTTCGCGATCTGACTTTTGAGGGTCGAAAAAGGGGCGTATTAAGTACCGTTTTTAGAGCATTTTCGAAAAAAAATGCTCTATTGTCCCCGTTTTGTCTGTCTGTCCGTCTGTCCGTCTGTCCGTCATCACCCTAGATCTCAACAACCATAAGTCCTAGACCCATGATGTATATATCATTTTGTAGGTCTTGGCCTGCCAAGAAATGACTTTTTTCCATTTCGCGATCTGACCTCTCAGGGCCGTAAAAGGGGGCTTATAAAGCACCGTTTTTTACTATATAAGCTATATTAATAATGGACCGCCCTATATCTAAGCAACCATAAGTCCTAGACCCATGATGTATATATCATTGTGTAGGTCTTGATCAAGCACTTTACTCGCTGGAAAGTAAGAAAACAAACGACACAGCAGGACTACCAAAATCACTTGAATTAGTTGTGGGTATTTGTTACATGGTGTCCACGAATATTGACGTCAGCGATGGGCTGTTCAATGGAGCATCCGGAATTCTAAGGATGGCAGATGTTTTTCAACGAAAAATAAATTCTGTCTACATAGAGTTTGATGATCCAAAGATTGGAATAAAAGTTAGAGCAGCAAGTAAAGCTTTCATGGATGCACACAACATTTCTCAAAATTGGACACCCATTGCAAGGACAAAGAAAGTTTTCAATGTTATTCAGAGTGGAAGTGTCCAAGTTTGTAGAGAACAGTACCCCCTTGTGGTCGCCGAAGGAATTACTGTCCACAAGAGTCCAGGTCAGTCTATGGGGCATGTAGCAGTACATTTGGGCGCTAGAAGCTTGCAACGCAAATTGTTGTATGTTGCCTGTTCTCGTGCAACATCCCTGAACGGTCTTTATCTGATTGGAGAATTCAGAGACCCAAGACCACCAACTAGAAAAGACTTTCAAGTGGAAAAGGAAATTCAGCGTTTGCAAACAAGTTGTCTCCTCACACCACGCTTCAAGATGCTTAAAGATCAATCAGCAGACATACAACTTGTGTCATTTAACGTACAGTCGCTTCACAAACATGCAGCCAGTATAAGAGCAGACGAAGTGTACACAGTCAGCAGCATTTTGTGCTTCCAAGAAATTTGGATGAATAACACCGATGATGCGGAGATTCCAAATATGATTGAAGTCGTGAGAAATCCAAGCACCAGTAGAAAAGCAGAAGGTACGATCATCTATGCAAACACAAATTCTGGATTGATGACATCACAACCAAAATCGATTAAACAAGAATCTGGTCAACATCAACACATCGAAGCAACATCGTGTATGGTAGATAACATTGTTATTATCAACGTATACAAAAACCCAGCAATAAACAATCGGTTTGTAAAAGATTTCTTCAATGACAACTTTGCAGCACAACTCAATCAACCAAACGTCATCATTTGTGGGGACTTCAATCAAGATTTCAAAGAGCCCGGGGCAGAAATTGAAAACTTCTTCGAAACAAACTTCAACATTGAACTACTTTCACCAAGATTGGCAACAACAATTTATCAAACAACAATTGACGGAGTTTTCGGACGATTAAATGACTACAATTTAGAATGTTTCAATTATGAGTCCTATTTCAGTGACCACAAACCACTTGTAGTTAGATTTAAGAGAAAATAATTTTGTTTTCAATTATAAAGAAACGTCTTTTTAATATCTTTTTTCAGATATATGCATTACACAATTGAATTTGTAAACATTTCCAAAATTTACAAATATTTACTGAAAGATAGCATACGTACTGATACATAATACGAAAATGCGCTAACACGTCCTGTGTCCAGAATGGCACAGGCTTAATTGCTTGTTTACTATATAAGCTATATTAACAAAGGAGCGCCCTATATCTCAGCAACCATAAGTGCTAGACCCATGATGTATATATCATTTTGTAGGTCTTGGCCTGCCAAGTGTACATCAAAAGTCCATTTCGCGATCTAACCTCTGAGTGCCGAAAAGGGGGGCGTTCTAAGTACCGTTTTGCATATATTTTAAATATAAATAATAAAAGCGAATCAAAGGGGCGTAATCACTTATTTATTTTTGTAAACAGTTATTCAACATGATTACTTCACTCTCTATTTAGCAAATAGAGAAAATGCTCTAAAATGTCCTTTGTCCGAAACGGAAAAGATTTAAATTGCTTGTTTTTTTTTTGTGTGTGTGTAAACTCCTAATTGAGTATTTTTCGGCACTGAAACTGGGCAGCGTTTTCAGAGCTCGCCATAAATGCCCACTAATTCTAGTTACGCCATTACATAGATCCGCGGTTCTCAAGAGGTGGTGCACGTACCCAAAGGGGTACGGGAAAGTTATGCAGGGGTACACAACGACACATGATTTTCGTTTAAAACAACCAAGAGTTTGAAGAAGGTTGACAGTTTGCTGCGTGACTCGCCACCAAACCACGTGCCCATGTACCGCATTAGGAAGGTAATCACATTCCATCTTCAAATAATTGCATTTATTCGCGAACTTACGTCTGTGGAGTACCCTCGAATTCACTTTCACACAATTTGGGGAACAGTCGTGAAAAAAGGTTAAGAACCGCTGGCATAAATCCAGTGGCGTCACTATGATCACTTGGTTAGTGTCACACGGTGGAGAAAATCCAGGGTGTCACCCTCCCACACACACACACACGCTTCCACAATGAACAATGGTACATATTTCGAATTTTCCTGCACTAGAACTGAGAGAATTTACTTTAAATACTTAAGCGATAAAAACGGTGGTATACCTGACTGTATTTCAGAAAGGTGTATATTACTTTCATTAAACTTGTGTTCATGAACTACGTCGGCAATTTCATAAAATACGTGACTACTAATGATGTATTGGTAAAATAAGAAGTAAGGGAACGCATAATGGGAGCAAAAAATGTTCTATTTTCAGCAAACTATTTTTTTCCATATACGTTTTTAATTTTTCTTATTCTTACTATGCAAAATATTAACGAACACAAAAAAAAAAAAAAAAAAAGAAATTCAGAAAAAGATGAAAATCAGAAAGATATTATTATTATGTAGTACACTGATGGTGTACTACAAAAACTCCCAAATAGGATCACACACATTTTTATCATTTGCCCCTGCTCTTTTAGTTTGCTGAAAAAAGGTAAGGGAACGTCGTTCCACCGCGTTCCCCTTCCAATACACCACTGGTGACTACATGAATCCCTTTTTTTAGAACGTTTGCAAAAAAAAAACTCTACATTGATCCTAGCAGCTTTGAGCTGTATTCATTTACCTAAGCTACAGACGCTCTGCATGGTGGCACTCTGTGCCAATGCTCTATATGGTGGCGCCCTGTGCTACTGCTCTGCATGGTGGGACCATGTGCTACTGTTTTATATGGTGGCGCTCTGTACAACTGCTATATGTGATCACACCCTTTGCTACTGCTCTGCATGGTGGCACCTTAGACTATTGTTCATGTTTATAACTATGATCGGTTATAAAACCGACTTTACCGAGTTTTTTTCTGCTATGAAATTTAGAACTGTTTATTTTGGTGTCACCCCTAGAATGGTGTCACCCTGTACGGCCCGCACCTCCCCAAGTGACGCCACTGCATAGACCGTTATAATATATATGTGTGAAGATTTTCTAACAGAGTTCCATGGGTTTTCTTTACACCGGTGCCCATAATTTATATCACAAAATATAGATTGCTGATCATCATTTACTTTCACGGTTATACTGCGTTATAATTTTATTTTCGTTAAAAATGTAGCCCTCTGATATATATTTTTTGCTACCCCCATTCCTCCTTGTATTGATGAACACGTTTGTATTTATTTTGTACTGCAGATTTTTTTTAACTAAACCGCTGGAACTGTCACGTGACCATTTTAAGAAAAATGTCCGACAGAACCAGCAAAGAAAAGTTGTTGGGAAAGAGCAAGGTATTTTATTTTAAAGATTAGTAACGATTTTAGACGTGCAGCTACACTTAAGTACATACGCTTTTATGTAAATGCTTAATTAAAATGTATCAATAACTTATGATTCCCGAAAAAGTCTGACTAGCGAATAAGCGGGGATCCGAAGAATTTTTTATAAATTATATTTTGACATAACGCCATATCATATAATAACTAGCGTACTCGAGTACAGAGCAACTGTCAGTGCTTGTTTTTAAAGTGTTTACTAAGTACTAAAATGCTTGACAGAGTTAGAAGTTTTAGCTATAAATTGAACCTAAAAAAGGACTAGTCTATACATTTATTACTCAGACTACTTATTTATTATATCTAATTACTAATACAGTTTATACAGTAATAGTAAATTAGTAATAAAGTAATACTTATAGACTATAGTATATACTATACTATATAGTTATAGTATATATAAGCAGTGGTGTAGAATGCATTTTGTAGTAGGTATACTGTGTTTTTCATTGTATTGCAATGAAATTGACTATTGATTTAGATTTATAAGCATTTTGACACTTTTTAGGCTTTTAAGTGGCTAAGAGTAAACTAAATGGAATTTCCCTAGCTTATTTCAATATTTGTCTATGTGGATATGCTATGTTGTAGACTGTGTATATCAAGTATATTGAATGTGTAGCTAACTAAGTGCTTAATTTTATTACTATTTACTTCAAATATTCTAATATTATCATTGAATAAAAAACAAATCATTCTTATATCAGATTATATCTGGAAATCCTAGACCTAGGGCTAGGAAATGTCTATTTGTCAAGCTTAGATTTGAGTTTCATAAATAGACATATAGATAACTTTTGAGCACTAATTACATACCTATTAACTCACTGTAATAGGAAATCAAGCTGTGTTAAAAAAATGTATAAAAATGTTTGGGTATTTGCACATATGTATGTCATTGTTATTTTTTACATATGTCTATGTACTTGCTATTCACAACTTATGTGCGCCATGCTATTTGAACACACATACAAGAAGTGGGTTTGGAGGTTCATGTATATGATTATAATTTAATAGTAGTATGGAGAAAAATATAGTTTTCTTGTAACTTTACTTGAGCAGCATCCCTAAATGTGATGGTAATTATTTTGATTTTTTTATAGGCCTATCATAACTAATATTTGATTCTTTTTTATATATTTTATAGGGGCTTAGTGAAAGTAAGCTTAGAGCTTTTGACATTGGCAATATGTCGCTTGGGATAAAGTCTCTTTCTAAAAGAGAGTTGGAGGAAATGAAAAGAAGGGTAAGTAAAAGTATAACAACAGCTCAGTTAATAACTTTTTTAGTGAGATTGCGTGATATTGAATAAAATATAAAAAGATTTTGTTAATTTATAATTCAAGAAATAATTCTGCTAGTTAAGTTTATTATATAGTGGTACATTGGGTTACGAACTTAATTTGTTCCAGAGCACATTTCATAAACTGAAATGATTGTAACCCAAAACATTGAAATTTATGAAATAAAGACAATCCGTTCCAAGATCAAAGAATCGTTTAATTTATAAATAACTGGTTGTTTTCCTGACAAAGAATATGTTTACTTCATGTATCTAAGATAGAGAAAGAAAAAAAAATTAAATTTAAAATAACAAAGATGTAGTCTTATCGCTCTTAAAAAGAAATTGATCATGGGAAGTCAGTCACTTTCTTTGCTCTTCTGATACATTAGTTTTAGGATTATCTTGTCGCTGTTGACAGGGAACTTTCTGCACCATGAAACTACCAAGGTATATCTTTCTGAAGTGGGCCATTGTGCTGTCATTTATCAGTTTTACTGTCCTGTTAACAACTCATTTGTTTAGATGATGGTTAACAATGAAGTCTTAGACATCTTCAAACTTCCATAATTCACTGGCTCCTTATTAGATGACTGCTCCTCCTTTAGTGTCTTTAGTTGTAATGTGTGGCATTCATTTGGACTGTATGGGATTGTTTACCTCCAAGGTTAAACCTTGCTCTTTGTTACTCTCACCGTTTGATGTTCATTTCCTGCGAAAAAATTATTAAAGTTATTTTTTGTAACCTGAATTGGATTAGAAAGTTGTAAATATCAATTTTAGTTTAAGTTGCTGTTGAAATGTGACAAGAAATGACTTGACTTGACTTAATCCTCTGACTATCTTTTTCCATTGCCCTCTAAGCTGCATATCATCATAATTTGGAACTTTTATTTTTTCCCTACTGAAAATTAAATTGAACTGCGTGACTGGCTTAGAGAATTTATCTCACACAAGGTATATTCCGAATTATTCGCTCAGACTGACTTAATCCTCTGACTCCGCGTGGGAGCATAGGGCCTCAACAACGCTCTTCCAGCGAACTCTATTTTGGGCGTCTCTCTTCAGCTGAGCCCACGTCCATCCAGCAGCCTTCATCTCTCGCTCAGTGCAGTGTCTCCATGTCTCCTTTGGCCTGCCTGCTCTTCTCTTTCCCTGCGGGTTCCACTCTAGCGCCTGCCTTGTGACATTTTCTGGGCTCTTGCGCAGAGTGTGGCCTATCCAGTCCCATTTTCTGACAAGAAATAATGATGCGAAATAACCAATTTTTGGTCCAATCTTAAAATCAACCTTAGAAATGTTATACCCTCGTAGCCTGCCAACAAAACTATCAGTGAGAATAAGTTTTCATTCTCTGTGAGTTTCCAAAATTACTTTAAAGACACTATCAATTTCTAAAAAAAAGTTATCCTTTAAAGTTTTCTTTATTTACATTCTTAATTAATATGAATTTAAACATATATATATATATATATATATATATATATGTATATATATACACACATATAAATCTAGATTTTAAAAATATGTACTGAATTATTAAAGAATAATTAAATAAATCTTTGCACTTGTTATTTAGTTCAATAATAAATTGAACTGACTAGAGCAAATGTCCTATTTAAGTGAATACTAAATATACTTTTTGAGTCATACAAATCTCAGTCTCAATAATGTTTTACATTGAAGCATCAATGGAAACATAAAGATTGCTAAACTTAAAAGCATTCTCTTAAGTGTTTAATATTTTTTAGTCCTCAGTGTTTTTTTTTTAATCAGTTAAGCATTATTGATCGTTAATAGATAACTATTTTATATTGATTAATATCTCAGTCATAAATTTAATGCTCACGTTTATCATTTAAATAAGTTATTCCTTAAATTATTTTTCTTAGTTTAAAGATAAGTATTATCCAGTGATTATAAGGTTGAGGCTTAAGCTAAGTAGTGGTATAATTAGACCACTGGACACCTTATTGCATGCAACAAAAAAAAATATAGTTAAGGGTGTATAGTTATTTTGAGATTGTAGTTAAATGGTTTTGATGGTTTTGATAAAAAGTTGTGGCCTTTTCAGAATCTCATATCATATAATTGAACTTTTTTTTTTTAATAGAAAGATGAAGAGGCTACAGCGGCAGTTTATCAAGAATTTGTTGCATCTTTCGAAGATGCTGGCAAGCTCAATAAGTCTTGGGTGAAAGGGGGTGTTGTAAACCCTGACAAAAGTAAGTACCATGAATTTGTAATCCTAGGAAATGTATCAATAACATAGAAGTGCATTTTTATTGTTTGAAATATTTATGTTTATATGTATATTTATACTGTTATATTGGGTACTAATTTACAATATTTTGCTTCCTTTAATATTTATAACTTAAAGAAACAGATGAAAAGAGTGGCAGTGGTAGTCGATTGTATAAGCCTACATCCAAGTTAGCACAATTGGCTTCAACATTTTCATCAACAAAAGAAATTAAAAGGGAGGAAGAGAAGAAAGAGGAAAAATTTAAATCTGTAGGCCCTAAATCTTTTCCTTTCTTTTTTACATGTAAAAATTTTTATTTGTTCATGCTTTTTCTTGTTGGTTTGTAGTACTAGGTATGTATGTTGTTATAAAAAATAAACAAACTTCAAATCATTATTCAGCAGGGCTTCGGGAAAAAGAAAAAAGAAGAAAAGAAAAAAAGCAATTTAGAGCTTTTCAAAGAGGAATTAAAATCGTAAGCAGGACACTTTAATTAAAAAAACATTTTTTATTTTATCATATCTATACACATCTATATGTAACAAACAGAAAAACTGAGCTGGTTATAGTATGTTGAATGTCATTCTTTTATATTGTAGAATACAAGAGCAACGTGAAGAGCGTCATGCTATTAAGAAAGCCAGAGAATCAAATGTTGTAGAAAATATTGAGCCCCTTTCTTCTTCTCTGAGATCATCTAATGTGTATGAAATGGATGCATCTGGCAGTTTTCCACGAGGTTTAGCAGACTATGTCTTTATATTTTTGTGTCTATATCTTGGAGTGTCTGTATTCATTTATCTATTATGCAAAATTACTTTTCTTCTTGTATGTTTGCAGCCCCAGTAATTAACTGCCAGGAAAACTGCATATATTTTTCTAGTGATTCTTCTGATTCTGATATATTTCCCCATACTTATTCAGTTTCTAATGTGTATAATTAACAGACTTCAAAGTTTGGTAATTTGGGTCTAGGAATCATGTAGGAATCAGAAATTAGGAAATTATCAGTTTCTCAAGCTGATTCTGAAACCCAAAAAAGTTACATTTCTAATTCCAATGTATTTAAAAAAAAAATGTGTCCTCATAGAGGTCAATATTTTGGTATAGTGCTAGCTTTTAAATTACAAAACTCATTCAAAGGTACACTGATAATAAAAGATGAAAGTGTTTTGCTGTCCTTCTTACAGTATTTAGCTTAAATACAGATTTTCACTGTATAGCATCCATGTTTTTTTTTCTTTTCTAGAAATATATTATTTTCTTATTATTTATTTATTGAAATTGTAATAAAATATAATATAATGGTATCAAATTTTTTAACACTAGTAATTTTTCTTATTTTGTATAGTGTTCTAAAGAAGAATAAAAATGAAACTTTCTTAATAATAAATGACTATTTTTTTTGTCAGGTATGGGAGAACCTGGAGATGAGAATACCACTAATATTTATGTGGGCAACATCAATCCTAAAGTAAGGCTTCAACATCAACACTGTTTGTTTTGTATTAGTTAACCATATTAAAGTTTGCTGCGTCTGACTAAGGCAGGTTCCTTCCTTTCTATGGTGAAAAAGGCTCATTTGGATAATATGAAGATGCTGAATTCCACATGTTTGCAGCTTCATCTGCCTGACTTTGCTGTGAAGTATTCTAATATATGGACCTATTTTTTTTTTATTATACATGAACTATTCTGCTGCATATGTAAAGTGGGAAAACATCACACAAAGAGGAAGTAGTTGGAAAGCTTTCAGTTTGAAGTACTCACTAGTGAAAAACATTGAAGAGATTCTCTTGGACTTAGATAATCAAAAAGACAAAACAAGCATGTGATTTTCTAAGAACAGTAACTTTTCAGCACCTGCTAGCACTGTGTGATCAACTGAGTTGAATATAGAAATTATATTATATACACATATATGTTTTTGATTTGATTGTAATTTAAATTTTTATTCATCTAAGCAAATAATTTGTCCTCAAATGTATTTTATTATTGAATTGATGTGGGTAACCATGTCTGCTGGTGAATTTAATCGTAGATGACAGAAAAAGAGCTTTGCGAGATTTTTGGCAAATACGGTCCTCTTGCCAGCGTGAAGATTATGTGGCCCAGGACAGAGGAGGAGCGTTCTAGAGGGAGAAATTGTGGTTTTGTTGCATTTATGAACAGAAAGGATGGGGAGAGGGCTATGAATGCCCTGAAGGGTATGTAGAACATTAATATTGATTTAATAAATCTATGCAGTGTCATTGATTGCTTACTAGTCATTGATAATACTAATTAAAACTTTTTTTTCATAATGTAGAATATTATACAAGTATGCTAAAATTATTTTGTAAATTAGTAAAACTTCCAGTTTTTCTCCCTGGTGGTAACCCCCCAGAGAGCATCACCATTGCTCTAAAACATTCCTTTCAGTTTACTTTTTTCATTTTTGATAAAACATGGCTTGGTAAAAAAACATATACATGTACATGTTTGAAAATCAAATTATTTAGATAAAATTTTTGTAAAAAGGGGTCATAAATAGTAATAGGTCTAATTAAAATATTAATTCACATAATCTAAAATTCAGTATAATCTCTCTTGAGTCACTTTTTTTTAATAAATATTTGTGTTCTCTTCATTATATCTATTTGTATTGTCAAATGTAAGTTAACTACAGAGTTCTTGAAAAATAAAATAACATTTTGCATCCTCTATAGTTAAGGGAAGAAATGTTAGTTTTAATTACATCATTTTATTCCCATTGGTTAGAATTTATATAGTTCATTCATGCCCATTATTGATAATGTCCAAAAATGGTAAGAAAGATATTGTTGATTCAGATTTAAAATGTTTAAATATCTAAAACTATATAATCTATTAGAAAAATAATTAGCAAAGAACTTTTTTTGGTGTCATAAGAAAGTGGCTTGCCAAGTATGATGGTTTTTGGTTTGATGATGCAGACTGCAATGCTGCATAACCATACATCCATATATACATACTAAAAACCTTTTATATATATATACACACATGTGTATGTATATATGGATATATAGAGTTTTTTTTACAGTAAGACAAAACTATCTCTGTTAGATTATCTTTTGTGATTTCTTTATATTACAGTTATGTATTGATCAAATATATGTATACGATCCTCTCTTCTTTATTTCATTAGCCTATAGGCAGTGGAAGAATAGCATTTGTTAAGCTCAACATTTGACCTATGTCAATGGTAGCACCTTTATTAAACCTTTAAGATAAATAAAAGGCAGACCAAAACATGACAGGCTAAAATTATCTATTCTGGGTAAACCAATATGCATTTGTGGCAGGAAAAACAAATTTCTTGGATCATTTCTGAATGAAAGACTTCATGTTTTCTAGTATTTTAACATGAGGTAAATATTATGTGATTTTCAGGTAAAGAGATAAGTGGCTTTGAGATGAAGCTTGGATGGGGTAAGGCAGTTCCCATCCCTCCCCATCCCATTTACATTCCTCCAGCCCTGGCAGAGCTTACACAGCCTCCTCCTCCATCTGGCTTACCTTTCAATGCTCAAATCAAACGACGCAAAGACCGTGATGGTGGTCAACTGCACGTCCTCCCTGACAACCCTGATGAACTGGAAAAGGTAATACTTTAACCATTTTCACTTTTTCTTTACATTAGGTTTGTATGATATTTTTTAAGGGTTTTCATTTTTATTTCTATATACATATTAATAAATATATATATTTTAAATAAGGTAAGTTTCCAATGACTTATAACACCTATATATTTTCCCTCAAATTTATAAATCTACGTTCTGTTTAAAAAGATAAAATGAAATATAAAACTCAATATTAATACAAGTTTTATGTTATTCAGATTTTTTTAAAATTATAAATTTATAAAAAGAAATATTTTCAGTATTTTTTTTTTTTTATCATACATTTTATATAAAATGACCCTGCTTTTTTTTTTGTGAGATCTCAATAATCCCTAACCGTTCTGTTTGTCTTTTTTCAAACGCCATTTCTGCAGACCTTAGCGAATGCAGTTGTGAAAGTGGTAATCCCCACAGAAAGGTATATGTCTTTTTCTCTCTGTCCCTGCAGTAACTACACAAATTTCTCTTATCGTTTAGCTCCACTCATTGCCAGTCTTTTTGGAAAAAAAAAACAAAACAACTTTTACAGTGCATACTTAGTAGCTTTTGTTTATTTATGAAATAAACCATTGGTATCTTTAAATCTGGCTTAGGAAGAGTTTTTTTTTTTTAAACATTAAAAAAAAACTCCATCCTCTGGAAGATATCTTTATTTAAAGTGTACCTTAAACACTTACAGATGAATTGATTTCAAAATATTTAAAAGAAAAAACATAAATAAAACAAAGCTATGGTATTGATGAAGTATTTCACTGTTCTTTAATCAAAAAAGTTATTATAAGGCCCAACCTTTATATAATGCTTTCACAACAAAGGAGAGCTGTGCCATTCATCATCAGAGTCTTGGAACAGACATCACCATGGACTATTAATTCTCTTACATTAACCATGTAGACATATTTTTGTGCAGTAAAAATAATTTATTCTTATGAAAATTTAAATGTAAGTAATGAATGATCATGTAAATTTAAAAATAAAATTTAAAAAATGGGTTTGCTGGAGTATCCATCTTTATGGTTTATATATTTTAATTATGTATCAGATGTATTTAAAAAATAGAATTTGAGAATGTTTACCTGTTTTGATGTTATCTAAAATTTTATATCATAATATAGTATCTAGTAATGTACTTTCCTTTTTAAACATTATTGTGCAAATGTTGTTAAATGGAACTACTGCATCAAAATCATTTAATATGATGTATCACTTTTTTTTTAACTATTTTTTTTTTTACTTTTAAACCCAAGCATTATTTAAAATGTTTGGACATGCCTTCAAACTATTTTATTAACTTAAGGCGTGTATATAAATATATATATATATATATATATATATATATATATGCACATATAGCCCTATAAAAATCACATGTAAGAAATATACTTTGCTATCCTAGTAGTGTTTTGCAAATGTTCTCCTTTTCTAACTTTTTTATGCCAGATCTAGGATTCATCTGTGTTTTTATCCATTAAATTTTTACTTCATTTTAACTGCAGAAAGTCATTAATTCTCTGTAACTGGCCATTTTTCTAGACTTAGCACTGTAATATATTTAAAAAAAAAATATATGTCTTTCAAATCATAAAAAAATTGAAGGATAATTTTTTTAATTAAAAAAAAAAACTAAATGATTACATGGTTAGGTGTATTTTTTCTTTTTTACCATGGTTATATCTCAGAATATTTTCATTTTTCTTTTAAGATATTATGGTTAAATGACATGTGTCAAGCTTGTTACTTTTTTTTTTTTAATATCAATGAATTTATCATGTTTAAGATTATTGTGTTATGAAACTTAACAAATTAACATCATAGTTGATAGAAGATTACACAAAGACTTTCATTTTTTTATATTTTTTTTTTCAATTGGGTATGATGAAACTATTTCAGTGAAATTATTTTTGAGGATCATCTATGCATTTATCCTAACACGACCAGTTTAAGTTTGGGGAAATGAATTTTCAAACCATTTTATCTAAAGAGTTTCTCTTTTATTAAAGCAGAATCAACTTATTTTAAGTATTTTTGAACAGGCGTGCTAATGCTGTTATTACATAGTTTAAAGGTTTTTTTTATTTCCTCTAATTAAAATTTTTTTTGTTGGTATATTAAAAAAAAAAAAAAAATAATAATCAACAAAATAGAAAAAAAAAAAGAACTAGAGCACTCCCTGGCATGCTCAGTTATTTTAATTTCAGACAACTTTTGGCACTGATTCATCGAATGGTAGAGTTTGTTGTACGGGAAGGTCCTATGTTTGAAGCTATGATCATGAATCGAGAATTGAATAATCCTTTCTTCAGGTGTGTTTTTTTTATACTTGTATGTGCCAAATATTCTCCATATATAGAGAATAACAAAATAATAATAATAAAAAATTCTGTTGAAGTTGCTATTTAAAAAAAAATTATGAATTTTTTTTACCAGATTTCTATTTGACAACAAGAGTCCTGCACACACTTATTATAGATGGAAATTGTATTCTATTCTTCATGTAAGTCAAGAAGTGTTTATTATCATCTGAGAAAGAATTTGTACATTATTTCTACATTAGTTTCCATTCATCTACTTCATTTAAACATGGCCATAATATAATTTTTGGCATAAAGTAAATAATAGTTGCATTTTGTTTTCAATTGGATCTAATTTATTTTAAAGGGAGATACTGCAACAAAATGGAGGACAGAAGAATTTAGAATGTTTAAGGGAGGTTCTATTTGGCGACCTCCGCCAATAAATCCTTTTACGCAGGGCATGCCAGAAGATTTAGTCAATAGGGAAGCTAATTCTGAGTTTGAGCTTATCTTAAGGAAAGGCAAACTCACTAACAGGTAATCATTGTGATCTTTTTGTAATTCAGTGAATCGAAATTTTTCATCACTTTTATAACGTCTATTAATGAATTTCTTACTTTCACTAGTGCAAAAATAAGCCTTTAGCAAATATTTTTTCTCAAATTTGAATTTTTTCAAAGCTGGTTTGAGGTTACCATATAACGAGCGGAGAAGGGGAGGAAGAGCCTTCATGCAATAAATCACAATATTAGATGGCTATGAGCTTGTAATTTACAATCCACTTCTGAGCGAATACCTCCCCAAGGACTGCCACCTTGCCACGGTGGGGGAGGGCTTGCGTGATTTGATAACCCTGAGAGCTAAGCTGCCTGGAGCCTCGTGCTCCTGGTAGGGCCTCCCATGCCAGACAGGTCGACAGGTAGAGGCCAGACGAAAAGCAGTCCACTGGTCCTCCAGGTTGGGGGTTGGGCTGGGGGTTAACAACCCACTCCCTTAAAAAACAAGCTTGTTATAGAAACCGAAACAACGAACTTAGAAAACAACTTAGCTGAGGATGAAGATATCTCTCCAGTAGAGCTTATGACGCGAGCTGGTGAAAGCCTTCAGGAAGCCAGTGCGTCGACCTATCTTCTGACAGCCAAGACCAAAACCAAGATAGGAACCTGGAACATCCGAACCCTGTATGAAAGTGGCAAAGCAGCACAAGTCGCAAAAGAGATGAAACGATATGGGCTCCAAATTTTAGGTCTGTGCGAAACCAGATGGAATGGAAATGGACAAACGAAACTGGCAAGTGGAGAAACTTTCATCTACTCTGGGCCAGAAGAACATGTACAGGGAGTTGGACTGCTCATGACACCAGATGCAGCCAAGGCACTGATAGAGTGGGAGCCTGTCTCTGCAAGGATACTGACAGCACGATTCAAGTCAAAGGGAAGAAATGTCACCATCATACAGTGTTACGCCCCTACCAATACGGCAGATGAAGAAGAGAAAAACAACTTCTACAGTGCCTTACAAATACCATTGACAAAGTGCACAGAAGAGACCTCAAGATACTGATGGGGGACCTGAACGCCAAAGTAGGAAACGACAACACTAATAAAGAGCTCATCATGGGCAAACATGGCAACAGAGATATGAACAACAACGGAGAACTGTTCACAGATTTCTGCGCTTTCAATGACCTAGTCATTGGAGGCACAATCTTCCCTCACAAAAACATCCACAAGAAGACCTGGATATCCCCTGATGGAAAAACTAAGAACCAGATAGACCACATTTCCATCGGCCGCAAGTGGAGGAGAAGCCTTCTGGATGTGAGGGTGAAACGAGGAGCAGACGCTGCATAGGACCATCACCTAGTGCAGGCTACAGTGAAGCTGAAACTGAGAGCCCACAAGGACAAAGCACAGAGACCCTCCTTCAAGTACAACGTCCAGAGCCTGAAAGACACCAGAAAAACCACAGAGTACCAATGCAGCCTGAAAAACTGCTTTGAGGCACTAGCTGACTTGGCTGAGAAAAACAATAGAGGAACACTGGCAGGAGATTAAAAAGAGCTGGACAAATACCTGCAAAGAAGTCCTGGGAAAGAAGACAAAAAAGCGCAAGGAGTGGCTGACCGCAAGCACCTGGGACCTCGTGGAGGAGAGGAAAACATTGAAAGAGAGGATCAACCACAGTCATGACCAACAGGAGAAAAGAGACCTGCAGGCAAAGTACTCGGAAGTAAACAAGAAAGTGAAGAAGAGCGCCAGAGCAGACAAGAGGAAATTCATCCACGACCTAACGGAGGAGGCAGAAACAGCAGCAGGCAAGAGAGATATGAAGAGGCTGCACGAAATTACCAGGACCCTGGCAGGCAAGAACACGCAAAGCAAATGTGCTCTTGTGAAAGACAAAGACGGGAAAACCATCACAACTGAAAGCCAGGAGTAGAACGTTGGGCCCAGCATTTCACAGAAATTCCTGAACAGACTCCCACCAAAACAACCCCTACTATACCACCAGCAGACAGTCTTCTAGATGTCAACACTCAACCCACCCACTAAAGTGGAGATCACTAAGGCGGTGAAGAATATCAAATCAGGCAAAGTCACAGGTCCAGACGGCATACCACCAGAAGCCCTGGAAAGCCGATGTCCCCACAACAACAAACATGCTTCTCCCTCTGCTCCAGAAAGTCTGACGCTAAGAACAAGTACCTGCTGAATGGAGACAAGGGCACCTCGTCAAGCTTCCCCCGAAGAAAGGTCACCTATCCAGCTGTAACAACTGGCGAGGCATCATGCTCCGTCTCGTCCCCAGCAAGATCTTGACGCGCATCATGCTAGAGAGAGACTGAAGAAGGCTTTAGACAAAAGACTCAAGAAACGAACAGGCAGGCTTTCAGCAGGACAAATGCGGCACCGACCACATCGCCACTCCCATGATCATTATAGAGCAGTCCCTTGAATGGCAGTCTCCACTCTACTCAATCTTCGTGGACTCCCGAGAAGGCCTTCGACAGCGTGGACCGGATGTTGTCTGGAACCTCATGGCACACTACGGGATCCCACCCAAGTTCATCGCCATCATTCAACAAATGTACTTCAGTTCCACATGCCAGGGTTATCCACAAAGGCAAGTGTGCTAACGGAGCCTTTTGAGGTCAGGACCTAAGTGAGGCAGGGCTGCTTGTTGTCGCCGAATCACTTCTTCTGGTAGTGGACTGGATCATGAAGAAGTCCACTGAGAATGCAAACACAGGAATTCGATGGACCTTCACCAAGCAGCTTGAAGACCCCGATCTCGCTGATGACATCAGCCTACTGTCACACCGGCAACAAGATGCACAACAGAAACTGAATAGGCTCGCAGATGAAGCAAACAAAGTTGGGCTCAATATCAACACCAAAAAGACAGAAACCATAAATGGATAAAAACAAGCAACAAGATCCAATCCAACTACAAGGATCCAACATCGGTGAAGTGGACAAGTTTGTCTACCTAAGCAGTGTGGTGAGCAAGGATGGAGGAGCAGACGAAGACATCAGAAGCCGCATCAACAAAGCTGCTAGTAGGCACACCCTCAATACCTTGCTACCCATCCTGGAACTTACCGCACTTTCTGGGCAGACAAAAGTCCGCATCTTCAACACCAACGTGCGAATAATTCGGAATATACCTTGTGTGGGATAAATTCTCTAAGCCAGTCACGCAGTTCAATTTAATTTTCAGTAGGTAAAAAATAAAAGTTCTAAATTATGATGATATGCAGCTTAGAGGGCAGTGGAAAAAGATAGGGGGAAAGCATTTTAGTACTGTGCATTGTAAGGGGTCATTGACTTGTAATGTAACACTAAAATGCTTTAAAATCACAGATGGCATTACTAATGAAGTAATAAACTGTACAGGGTGAGTTTGACAGTTATTACTATTGAAACTGTATAGCTTCAATGAAATGTGATCATATTGTTTAGGGTAGAGACTCGATAGAAAATATTGTATGATGGTAATAAACAGTTTAGTTTAACAAGAGGGCATCTTTTATTAAGGGTTAAAGAAACTAAACATCATTATTTGTGAAAGTTGGTGTTTAAATATTTTATCCAAAATACAGTTGGAGAAGAATAGAAACTGAGATTTATAATGCCATTGAGAGTGACTTTTAAAAATTTTAGACAAAATATAAAAAAAAATTTTTTAATAGTCAGAGGGATAGATTAGAGGATGTCCTTCGAGAACTAACCCCAGAAAGAATGAAAATAGCAGAGGCCATGGTTTGGTGCTTGGATCATGCTGAGGCAGCAGAAGAAATAGTTGAATGCATTGCAGAATCTTTAAGCATTTTGCAGACACCTCTTCCTAAAAAGGTAGAAATTGTGCCTGGATATTTCAGATTTTTTTAAATCAAGAAAATGTGTTGTATCATAAAAAATATATTGTTTACCTGTTTCTGATTACTGTAAAAATTATTTAAAAACAAAAGTATTTATTTAAATTTAAATATTTATGCATGCGCTTTTTTCTCAGATTGCTAGATTGTTTTTAGTGTCAGATATTTTGTTCAACAGTAGTGCAAAAGTTCCTAATGCATCATTTTTCAGAAAATTGTAAGTAAAAATCAAATACTTAACACATTTTTTTTAAGATAAAAAAATGGTCCTAAATTTATTATACACAACTTTATAAAATTAGTTGAGTGCATACATGTCATACTTTAAAAAAAAATTATAAAATCAAAATACATTTTCACTTGTTAATACTTGTCAACACATTAAAATGTATAAATCCTAATTACAAGTTAGTCAAAATGGAAACTGCACAACTAAATTTTATTTATTACATGGAAAAAAATTGTGATTTCAGTTTGTGTAAAGTATAATTTTAAGATACCATTGTGACAAAATTGTTTATGAAATGGGGTAACTGAAGGCTATTTGTGCTGATAAATTAGCCCAGTCCTTTATCAAGGCACTTTATCAGCTAATTAAAATTTGTAGTCTTTATATATGAGTAAAAAATCAACAAATAATCTTGGATAAACTATTTAAGGTGATTATAATAATTATGAAAATGTTTTCTTTTTTATTCAGTTTCCAAAGCAAGTTGAAAGAAATATTTAAAGACATCAATGAATCTTATGAGAAAATAGAAGGTCGTTTAAAAGCAGAACAATTTAAGGTACATAGTTAAAACAGAGTAATTATTCACCCCATTTTGTATTACACTTCTTTGATCAAAAGACTGCACTATTGACTGTATCTTCAAGTATTTAAGTATGTTTGTTATTTATTTAATAAAAAAAATTCTGTCATTGTATTATTTGTTAGGCCCATACATAATGTTTAAAGAATGTAATTTAATATTTTCGGTTTTCATACAAAAAATATTTTTACTAAACCTAGTCACAACTCTGTAAAAACCTTTTGCAAAGTACCATTTTTACTATGAAAACATTGTTAAAGCTTTACAAGATTTTATCCTGATATCACATACATGAAACTGCTAAACTTCTTTTATATCCATCATTGTCCAAGACACAGTAGAGTATATATTTATATCATTTTATAATATTTTTTTAAATAAAAAATTATGCAATATTAGAAATCTATTACATATTTGAACCACCTATAACAAAAACAACTCAAAATGAATTAATTTTAAGTAACATTTTTTTGAAGTTGATGTCTCAATGAAAAATTACCATAAATCTTGACATAGGAAAATCCTTTCTCGTTACTTTACGTTTAAGAGGAAATTGATTTTTCTTACAAGGAACTTAAGGCCTATAAATCCAGAGTTATTATATACAGAATTATGGATAAAAGTAAACATTAAAGGGCCATCAGGGCAGATGTAGCATTGAGTTAACTTTTTTCTGTAACACATCCCAGCCGCCATTACTTCCCCATCTTAAAGTCATGTATCCAATTTAAAGCTGGGTGGACCTCTTGTATTATGATATGCTTATTATTATTATTTCTCAAGTCTTGCTTTATGATGCATATTTACTTGTAAAATAATGAAGATAACATAAAAGGTTATTGTCTGTTACACAAATTGTATGGTTGTCTTTTTTTTTTTAATTTTGTAAGTGCACTATGAAGTCTGGGAAATAGTTGATTGTCTTTCAGCTTCATTTCATAATATAGGACAGTGACTGCTGCATTTTTTATAAGAAAAAGATTTTTTTTTTAAATTACTTATTGAAATATCCGTAAAACTTATGATTTACCATTTTTTTGCATTAATGTGATAGACTTTTAACTTAATCCTAACTACTGTCTTTTTAGAACTCATCTGACAAATTTCTGAGCTAAGGAAAGACTTCTGTATCTATTTTTAGCTGGATTTTGTTCACTTGGTTTTTCAATCTTCAAAAATTATCCTGAAATGAATGCTTGTGCATTTTATAGATTACAATGATCAAACTTAAACCTCTTTGACACAATTGATCAAACTTAAACCTCTCTGACATACTGTATCCGTCAATTATACAGTCAAACCTAGGTTTACGAGTAACTTAGTTTACGAGTGTTTCACAAGGCGAGCAAAAGTTTTAACATAATTTACCTTGATAGATAAGTAATGCTTTGCAAGATGAGCACGATTTTTGTTTAAAAAAAAATTCTAACTGGGAATACTAGTGTTGCTTTGCAGTACAAGTACTACATATTTTCTGCTTTTCCAGCTGAGATTTATTTGTTAACTACTGAGCCGATAGATCTTTGCACTTATGCTCGGTCTCACTCAGTGTGCTTTCCTTGAGTGGTCAAAAAGTTCTTCGCACTTAAGCTCGGTCTCACTCAGTGTGCTTTCCTTGAATAGTATAAATATCTGCCTGATTGTGTATTATTTACTGAAGTGTTGTAATTGTTGTGACTTGTGTGATAACTGCGACAAGGGCACCCTTGAAGAAAAAAAAAATTGAGAAATATAACTCAAATTAAGAGAGGCATGTAAAATGTGGGGGTACATCTTACTTGTAAAGGGTAGCAGTGCAGTGAATTTGTTTAGCACAATACTATGTAAAATCCCATTGATATTCTTACACAGTTAGCAAAAGTAAGTTTCACTGGATAGGTGCCATTTTTACGTCACTCAAATAGAAAAAAAAAATACCATGAGTAAACAGCATCCATTCTGCGAAAAACTTCCCACTAAAGTTATAATTGATCATTTTTAAATATAATAAAAAAAATCTATTAAAGGTTATGCAGAAGAATAATTTTAGTTTTCTGGAACCAATCTTTTAGAGTTTCTATTATTTCTGATCTGGGAAATCTGATTTAAAGAAGTGTGCATGTCATGATATATGTATTTATGAATATATGCATTTTGAACATATTATAGCACTGAAAAAACACCATTTCACATCACTTATATGTATAAAAGCAGATTTTGTGTGAATTGTATTCTGCAAATGACTCTTTCTTGAATAAAACTAAAAGGAAGTAATACTGCCCATACAATAGAGCAGAATTAAGCTTCTGCTACTGAATATATATTATACTAACTCACTTAAAAGAATGTAATTTAGTTTTCTTTTTTATTAAGAAGTATGTCCTTTTTATTAATACATGTATGACTGCTATTTTGAAGCAAAATTTATGGCTTAACAGAATTTAAAATCAGATACAACTAAAGATGTAATTGTTACAAAAAAACTTTATGGATGGAATTTTACAATATATCTTTTTAAACCAAATTGATAACTTCCTTCATTGATATTTTTATGCTTAAAACTTCAAGGTCTTATTAATGTTGTAATGGGAAAAGTCCATGGCCTATGACCAGAAAAATGTCAGCATTTTTAATGACAGAAAAATTTCTAAAGTTACATCACTCTCAATTATGACGATATTATGGCAGACACATAAAAATGATTTGATGTTCATTTTAACGCTTCTTTGTAATTTTTACAATGAGAAAAACAATTATTGTTAAAACAATTTATCCCTACAAATTTTAAAATGTTAACGAGTAAAACATAATTTGTTGTGGATGAAATGATTATTTCTGCACATTAGGTAGTGGTATAAAAAAGAATAAATATCTTTACCAAACGATGTATCAGAAATGTTTCAAGTTTCATATGGAACTCTGACCTCCCAGGCACTGCTAGTATTTTATAAAAATATTACATTTAACAAGTTTTCATCATTTTCCTACAATTTTTTTTTGTGCAAAATTAATATTTTCAATTTATAACTACATTTATTTCTATTTCATTTCTGATTAAATACTTACAGATGTATAAAGAGTAGTTAAAAAAAAACAACGCAGAAATTTTAAAACTGGTCTAACGTCTGATGCAAAAGGGATTGTTTTGATTACCTGTGCTCATTTAGCTGATATTGTTTATTTTCACAGCAAAAAGTTATGAATTGCTTCAGAGCATGGGAGGATTGGGCAGTGTATCCTAATGATTTCCTTATCACACTGCAGAACATATTTCTAGGTTTGGTTATTCCCTCTAAAGTAAGTCAATTTTTTTTCACCTTCTCTAAATACACGTCTTTACTATTAGTTGTCATGGAATGATTCATTGTTATTACTATGTAACTTTTTAGGCCATGCTTGACTATTACTATGTGACATTGTAGCCATGCTTGAGTATTACTATGTGACATTGTAGCCATGCTTGAGTATTACTATGTAACTTTGTAGGCCATGCTTGACTATTACTATGTGACATTGTAGCCATGCTTGAGTATTACTATGTGACATTGTAGCCATGCTTGAGTATTACTATGTAACATTGTAGGCCCGTGCTTGACGATTGTGACTTTATATATTTAGGATGAGTCCCCAGAAAGAAAGCTAGAGAAAACTATTGATCTTGACGGTGCCCCTTTGGAAGATGTTGATGGTATTCCTTTAACAGGATTGCCTAAAAGTGCCCCAGATATAGATGGAGATGACATTAAGGAAGATGTTGATGGCCTGCCATGTAAGAAAAAATTAGTGTGAATTTCTAGAGTCTATTTGATTTTGATTCCCTGTTTCTCACCCCCACCTCCTTGTTTTTTTTCAATTGTACTCTATTACTTAAGTTTAAAATCAAATTGTACAAAATCATCTAATAAAGCATTGAAATCAGGACATGCTTCTTTGGAACCACAATAATTTTAGTTTTTCTCTTTCGACAGTGATGGAAACAGACATTGATGGTGACCCTTTTCCTACTAAACCACCAACTCCTCCCTCAGCAGCTCCACAGCCAACATTTATCCGATCTAAGTGGGAAGAGGTTGATGAAACTGAGCTGCAAGCTCAAGGTATTGAAGAATGCAGACTTGAAATTCTGTTGAATTAGACTAGTCATTTCTGATTTTATAAATTACTTGAATAAAGTTTTACTTTATTTTCTAACCCTCCTATGATTTCCTTTATAAACTGATACAAAGAAATAAATATTCTGTTGAAAAATTATCATTTTTTTTTTACTTTTGGTGTTTTTTTTCCCCCTTTATTATGACAATATTTTGATTTCCAGCCATGACTACATCAAAGTGGGAGATGTTGGAACCAGAAGAAGAGGCTAATGGGAATGATACAGGAGAAGATATTGATGGAATGTAAGATTTTCATTATTTTTTTT
This sequence comes from Bulinus truncatus, assembly GCA_021962125.1. NCBI lineage: Eukaryota > Metazoa > Mollusca > Gastropoda > Planorbidae > Bulinus > Bulinus truncatus. Next base: position 2,174,358 of record JAGDYQ010000037.1, on the reverse strand, counting down.
AAATGGTCTCATTACTAAATGTACATTTTCAGTTATATCGTAATTTGCTTCAGTGGTTTTTTTTTATATTCCAAAATTAATCATTATATTTTTGTTTTGTTTTTTCAAAATCTTTTTCTTTCTTAGGCCAATTGATGAAATTAACAGACAGTCAAATCCTCAATCTGATGAAAGTGATAATGAAAGTGAGACAGATTCTTTTAACCTCTCCCGTACATCCATGCAAGACAGTGTATATAATTTAAAGCTCAGTCAACTTTCAGAAGAACGAAGACAGAAACTCAGAGAAATTGAAGTACTGAAACTTTTTTTCATATTTTTTCTCACTTAACCTTACTGAAGTACAAATTTTCATATATCAACCATTACAGTATAATTATTTCAACATGTTATTGAATTAACATGTTAAATATTTAAAAATCTTAATGAACTAGAAAATTAGAAATGTATCTTTATTTTTCAGGTTAAGGTAATGAAATACCAAGATGAATTGGAAGCAGGTAAACGCTCAAGGAAATCAAGCATGAGCATACAAGATCAAGTTGAGCATTATAGAAGGAAAATGCATAACAAGGTTTGTTTAAAGATTTCTCAGGTTTGTGTTCATTTAGTCCATTTTGATAGATGTATACAAAAATGTTCATTCCAGAATGGAAAAAAAAATCTTAAAATTGCCACCATTCACTGTTTGAGAAGTAACTTCTATGGTTGGGTGATTGACAGCTTTTTTTTTTTCTCATTCCCACTCAACCTAAGAAAAAGCATAAGAAGGGAAAATATGTCGTGTTTTGTTTTCTGAAACCAGATGGAATAAATATTGCTCTTCATTTAGGTGGACAAGATCTGTAGAGCTCTAGATAAAATTAAAAAAAACAAAAACATACTGGAAAACAAATGATGTCACATTTTTAAAATTGATTATTGCCTTTTACCAAGTACACTGAACACTTTGTAAAAGGAACATTGATGGTATAATTAAAATTATCATAGATTTGAAGAGTTCTTGAACATGAGCATTCATGATTTGGAGGATGTATAACAAATAATTTCTTTAGGGCGATACATAACCTACTTTTTAAAAAAAATTTAACTAGCAAAATTTTCGAGCTTTAATCATTGTGCTTACTGATGATTACAAATTTTTTTTTATTTCCTCCAGCTATTAGACATGCAAGATTCACCCCAAGCAGAAAGAGATGGCAGTGGTATTAAAAAAAGATACAGATCTAAATCTTCTTCACCATCCCGTCAATCTAAGTCTCTAGACAGATCTGATACACCAAAGAGGAAAAAGAAAGAAAAAGACAGAAGGTATTATTTTCAATATTTTGGTAGTTATCTGTGGTTTTTTTTTTATAACATCTAGCAGAGACAACGGCAGTGAGGGCAGGTTATGTTTATAGAGACTATGGATGCCTTGTGTTGTCCATCTCTTGCAGCTGCAAGATGTTGCTGGGTGTTTACTACCAGCTGAACAGATGCATGCTTTGTAAAATCTGGCCAGTTGGTGTTATTCTTGAGATGCATTGGGTTCAGTTCACCCCGCTGTATGGGTTTCTTTAAGTTATCTTAGAATCTTTTTTTTGTTCATGTTGTCCCTGAAAGGATGAGATGTTTATCTCTTAGATACCATCAATCATAATAGGGTAATTTTTATAATGCCCATCTTTCATCCTCACCTTAACTGAATGTTGGTCCTATCAACATAGGTGGTCTCTATTCACACTACTTATAATGCTTTTATGTTTCGCTTAAAAAGTTGATAAATTGTGCTTACATTTGACAGATTTTTTTTGTTCTTAAAAAAATATTTTAAAAATTGTTTTAATTTCTTACTTTGGTTTTTGGTCGGTACTTAAAAATAAGTATTAATATTACATCTTTTTTGTCTGTATTTACATTGAATTGAAAAACATTTATGATTGGAAAAATATATGCTTATTGAACTCTTTTTGGCTACTACTTAGTGAATGGGACAAAGAATAGTTATTATTTAGGCCAAAAGCTCTACTATTTGTGAAGTTAATTTGTAAAACTGGGTATGATAGTTTGAGTTATTTTTCCAGAAGCTTAATTTTGTTAGGAAATGATTATATAGCTAAGTGATGAGCTCAGTTATTAATTGGAAAACTTGTTATTAATTGTAAAACTCTCACAAATGAGGCTGAAAGTTTCCTATATTTGAAGTATTTTTACAGCATTAAAACATTAAGACACCTCTGAAAAAAAAAAATCTTTCTTTAAACCCTTTTTTCTTTCAAAATTATTTAGCCCCAAAAGGTCACGCCGGTCAAGGTCTCGGTCAAGGTCCAGGTCACCAAGAATTTCTAGGAGCCCTGGTAGAGAGAGAAAGAAACACAAATCAAGAAAGCACCGAGAATGATGATTTGACTGCTACAATAAGTTTGTGAGAATGTGTGGCATGCAGTTTTTGTGGATTCAAGTTTTATATTTGACTGTGACAAGGTAGAAAGAGAGGTGTGAGCACTTTATGACTGAAAATAAATGTACTTGAGAGTTCAATTTTTAGTTGAAATTTTTGTTGAGTATTTTTGCTTTAGATAAGTAAAAAACTGTTGGCAATGGAAAATTAGGTTTTCTAAACTGTTATTTATAAAAGCAATGTTAATTTTTCTGTTATTAAAACTCAATAAGTATTGCTAGTAAGAATAAAAGCAGTTGTTGAAATGTTGGCCAATATGGTGGATTATATTCTGTGAATATTTACTTATTTTTTCATCATTCATGTCAAATAAATTTTTTACCTTGAGTTGTCACTGAAAGGTAAATAAAATATGAAACTAGCCTATGGCTAGTTTGATGTGCGAATAAAATTATACATGTATTAGCTTATATTGTACTACTATTTTGACAAAAAATTAATTAGTCATAAATAAAAGAATTTATTTCATAATTATTAAAAAAAACCTCAATGATATAAAGTCTCGTAATTTAATTATTCTCTCTAAAGGTTTTTATAAATATCCATTCTTTACTATGTCACTTGAAAGCTCTGTAAATATTGTGGGTTGTTTGTAAATATGAATGCATGTTAAGGCTGATGTGTATTTGGATTCTTTTGCGTTTATTGTTTAGTATGATGCTGTTTTAATTGAATCTTTTTTTTTTTTTTTTGTAGTACACTTTTATTACACAATTGTACAAGTTAATGATTGATTATAAATTGTGACCTTTTTCTTGACTGTGCAACATTGAGACGTATGGATATTGATGTTAAATAACTGATGGCGAAGTTGAACTAGCATTAAATATTTTTAAATTGGTTTATAACCACTTCACTATTTCATTATTTTAATTTAAGACTGTGTTTCATTGATAGACTAAAACAGACAAACAAAAAATAATAAAAAAAAAAAAGTTCCTGAGTTGATATGCTGACAGTTGTTTAATTCAGCTCAAAATAGAAAGGAAAAATTTCTTATCAAAGAACTATTTATTTTTTAAGTCATAAATAATTTATTATTTCAGTTGTATGTCAATTTTCTAATTTGATTTTGTAAAAAAAAAACAAAAGTTACAATTTGTGAAATGAAGAAAAAGTAGTTTGCAAAGCTTGAGTGACTAGTAAAGAAAAATACCTGTCCATATCTAACTGCAGTTATTATCTCATTAATACTGCAAAAAATTGAGTTTTATCAATGCATCTTGTTAGGTTAAAATTATTTCAGAAATTTATTTAAAATTATTTCAGAAATTTATGAACAAATTACACAATTTCCTTCGCATAAGGCATAAAAAAGGTTAAATAATATTTTCACACACGATTTTTAAAAAATTGATATTGATTCATCAAATACAATTTGATTTGTAAGGTAAAAATTTTCTCTTTAAAATGTTCACAAGGCACTTTAATACTGATATAGATATTTATTTATTTATATATATGATAAAATTGTAGACATTTTTTGTAAATGATAGCAGTTTTGAAGGTATTTCTAGAATACACAAGTTAATGTAAAATTTAAAAACGGACAAGTTTATTTTTTTTAACAGCAAGCACAATCAGCCAATGCCTACACTGTAAAAGTTGTAAATGAAAATAATGGACACAAATTATTTTTTAAATGTATACATTTCTATAAATGAAACAAAAAAGCACCTTTATGAAATCAGTTTTGCACATTGACATATCATTAACTATGAAATCTTTTTTTCAAATTCATTCACAACTTTCATGCTAACATACATAATTGCTTAGTCACATAATCATCCATCACAATATATTGCTTTCACAAAGAAATTATTGAGCCTTCGGGAAACATTCTTTATTTCTTTAAATGAATAAGAAAAAAAAAAGATTTTTTTATTTAATGTCTTTTGAAACCTTTAAAATTTGTGGTGATAGAAACCGAAATAGAAGCTAGAATTCAGAAAAACAATAGAACATTTTTATAATTTTATTACAGAGACAAAAGAGGGTAAAAATAATATTGGCTCTCATTGTTTTATTTCACTCAGATCAATGAACAATAAATGTTAAAATAGTCTATCAAGTTTATCTACATTACTTTAACATTCTAAAAAATTCTGGCATTGAAGGTAAGTTTTTGATGCAAACTACACATCTGCTTGCTCTCCGACGCAGATCGCCAGCTTTAATGGTCTCAGGCAAAGGTTGCCGGAACTGTGTACTGTTCTCTATTGAAGCCATCCAGAAACTATATGAAGTGGCATAGTAGTTACAAGTTCCACGGCCTTGACATTCAATGAAAGGCTGTGGTCTGAAATCTTCAAGGCAGGATCCAGGTGAATCTAAAGACTGGCCAGCTCCTTGAGAACCAGCCCCAGTGCTCTGAAATATTTTTAAAAAAATTGCATGAAGCCTCCTCTAGACCTTATGATATTTATAAAAATGGCTAAGTACATAAGTGTTTGTGTGTCATCAAAGTATGCATCACATCACTAACCAAGATAAAACTGTATCCTAGCCAAACTTCTGACCATCCAGCTGGACAAGATGGAGCAATTATATCTTGACTGTGGACAGCTATAATCTGAAAACAATAATTCAATCATTTTATTTACAGCACTTACATCATCTCATTGCGAAACTGGTTAAATTGCAATGCTACTGTTGTAAAATAGTTGATGTATTTTCATTTTGTCAAGGTGAATTGCAACAGAGCATAATAGTTTTGTATTTCCTCAAAAATTTTATAGAATCCAATCTTAATGGACTGGATTAGAATAAGCTAAAAAAAATTGCATCTACCCCATTTTCCCTTTAGACTGATGTTTTCAAGCTGTTCATTGTTTAAAAAAAAAGCTACTTGATTTTAAGCATCCCTACTAGATCCTTAAGAACAGAACCTTCACTTATTTATTGATTATGTTTTCATATAATAGAAGGGCATTGTCAAGTAACCTGGATACTCAAAACCAGACCAGCTTTCAGCTTATCTTGAGCCCAATAATGATTTCTTACTAGGTAACCATGGTAACTTTTTTTTCTCAAACTGTGCTATCATTATTGGCTATTTTAAAACTTTTATTAAATAAACTTCTTCATTTAAAGGCAGTAAGTATTAAAATAGCATGCGTTTTTGACATATTATGTCTAATTATTTAAATAAAAGCTGAGAACAATTAAAAATATCTATTTATGTTCTCACAGGGGATGGAGTTTCACAAACAGCACATCTGCTGATGTAGTCTCTTATTGCCTCCCCACTGACGGGAGCCATTGAATTAGTCATGGCTTGTGGAGAACTCAACCAATAGCTGTAATCTGAACGTGAAGCTAAATTGCACACTCCATTGATATTGCAGAACATGAATGGCATAACATTGAATTGCTGCAAACAGGATCCAGCAGTACCTGTGAAATAATCATGAGAAAACTGTTAAAACGTCAGTTGGCCAGCCATATACAGACATGGAAAAAAAAACAACACATTTATTATAGTATATATAGTACCGTATATTGTTTTTCTTTCTATTGTTTGGAAATTTTCAAATATGGTTCTTTTTTATTTTTGCTCTAATGAATGAAATAAATTGATAAAAGACCTTTAATTCTTAGGGTCAGTTATTTTAATGTCATTTTTGTATCAATTAAATCACTCTTCTTATAAGTTATGCTTTAAAAATTTACAGTATTTACTATGGGGCATTAATTCAGGCAAACTCAGACAAAGACAAGCCCCCAATTAGAATTGGGGTTGACTTTCAGAAATGAAAAGAATATCCCAGCAACTAGTGGGGTTTGATAGTGGACTGATGGTTGTGTGATTTAGAATGCTTGACTGTCAACCTGGTTTAACAGGTTCAAGCTCCTATGAGTGCTTAACTCCCAACAAACGGCATACAATAAAATGTGACTCTGGTGATCCATAAAGTCAAACCATGAAAAATATTATTTTTTTAAATATTTTTTTATTACAAATGTAATATTTTTATTAAAAAAATGCATGCTAAATACTTTCTAATAAAAAATATTTATTTATTTTTTATTTAACTACAATTTCTCGCACCAAACGCCATTTTGATTTGTTTACATTTTGTCAGTCACTTTGACTACATTAAAATGGACTCAGATTCTCATTATTTAGTGGAAAAAGAACTTAAATCTAGTGACAAAAATGAAACTAACACTCGCTAAATCAAAAAAAAAATATAAAAACATTCAAAACTGACCAAAAAACATTTTTTTTTAACTTTTTCAAGAAAAAACACAAGGTAGCCTCACGACTCAGGCGCGCATAAGGCCAAACCCCTCACTTTTTTGACATTCTGTCAAAAAAGTGAGGGGCAGTGCAAAAAACACACTGTGCATTATGTCTTTTTTAATAAAAAAAACTTTTTTTTCTACATTTTTTGCGTTTTTCTTAAAATTAAATTTTTTTATGTGAATAATTAAAGGAAAATATGCATATTTGAAAAAAAGTCACCAAACATTTTTTTTTTGAAGAAATTGATTGATAACTGAATATTTCATTTCAGAAATATATGTAGATTAATAAAATGCCTGAAAAAATGTTTTTGTTTTTAATACTTGTTTTTTGTCTTATTGCTGTTTGTACACTTTAAAAAAAAAAAATTTTGTTTTGTTAAATTCTTTTTTTTTAAATGTTATCAAAATTCATTTTCACAAAAAAAAAGCTGCACAGTTTTAAAGCCTATTCAAAGAAGAAAAAAAATGATATATCACACATATATGGGCTATAAAGGAAACAGACAATATAGTCCAAAATGTAAGGACACCTGTTTGGTAATAAAAAAATGCCAAAAACCTGCCGTCGATTAAGAGTTAAGATTTTATGAAGTCATGGTGAAGTCTGTCCAAATTCAAATAACGGGTACTTGTCATTAGTTGGGGGAAGGGAAGTCAGGTGTGGCTAAAGAAACAGGTGATCTCTACACTTTATCTTAAGGAGGCATTTTACTTTACAATGTGGTTTAAAAATTAAACCTTAAGTAGAGCTTTCACTAGATATAGTTTTCCCTTTTATAAATATTTAGATGTTAAAATATTAAAGGTAAATGAAAAATATTTAAATAATAGCAGATGAAAATGCACAAATTAAAAAGCTTGCTGTTAGTGCTAGGAAATGTATATATATATTTTTTAACTTGACTTACCCAAATCCTGGCCATGTGCCCGGCCATTACCCATGACAAATAATAGAGAATAACCATCCCATAATTTTGTTGTTCCTGCTGGACAGATTGCTACATCTGTCCTTTGACTGTGTCTGTGAATCATATATATTTATCATTTATTTATAGGTCTATACATCATTATTAGAGCTGCTGTTCAATTAAGTTTTTAAAAAAAAAAAAATCAATCCATAGTCAAAACTCACTCCCTCTCCCCTCAAAGATCATGCTATTCTTATGGCTAACCCCACCACCACCCCACTCTGTCCCAAATCATTGACATAAAGTTCTATCCCATAAGTCGTTCTGAGCCCTGTCAATCAAAGTGTTGAAAAATAGAATTAGGAAACTGCAGTCCTATTGTCATCTGGCTGCTATGATTTCAAGTTAACATGACAGCTCCTCCAGTTGCGTTCTTTCTTAGTTGTTCTGATCTTTTTTGATCAATTTCCCTTAACGCTGAAGTAACCACATTTAAGTCAAAATTAATGAATTTAGGTGTTCAGTTGAAAAATTTAAATTGCATGATTTTTTTAAACACATTAATTGTGCGCTGATGGTGATTATTCCGAACCCCTAATTTTTATACAAGTTAGTCTTAAAGAAAACTTTAAAAAAAAAAAAATAACAGCTTAAAATTTTTCTAAATGTTAATGATTCAGACTGTCGAGTTGACATAAAAAATAACCTAGTAAAGACTATCCCAGGGCCAGTGCCAGGTGATCCAGGCTCTCCAGGGCTACCACTCATGCCTGCATTACCAGGAATACCAGACATGCCATCAGGTGCGTTTCGACCATCTTCACCTGGTAAACCAGGCCTACCAAAGTCACCACTTAAACCACGACCGCCCCTGTCTCCTTTTTCACCTATAAAAACATAGTTAGAAAAATGCTTGTGATAAAGCTATTAAAAAAAAAAAAAAAGAAGATACACGATGTTACCTTGTCATAAAATTAAACTATGATAATCAGAAACACAAGATTTAATTGCCATAAACTGTTTCATATAAAATGTATACCACAAACTGCTTTCTATTTATCAACTGCTTATATTTTCTTAAAACATTTACATAGAAATATAGTTGTTGTAGGACAATAAAAAAAAAAGAGTTGTGTCATTTTCTCTATCAGCACTTTTGCAAGTATCATAATGTTCTGTGAGTTATTCAGAAAACAGCTTGGTTCCTGCATAATGTTTGGTTCAGGGATCCTTTATTGAAATAAGTCTACTGTTATTTAACACCAAATGGAAACAGTAATTTTCATTGCATCTCCATAGCTCAATATTATCTATAATATGTCACCACTACAGGAAATGCTTGTCCAATCCACTTATTGAGTCTTTGTTCTAAATATGATTTAAAAATCTTATGACACATCTGAAAAAAAATTGTCTAAATTATTTAGTTCTTATTAATTAAGAGCATTGCAGTAATTATTTTTTTTAATATTTTTTTTTTTACTTATTTCTTACCTTGTTCCCCCTTGGACCCGTTGATGCCTGGTGGACCAGTTCGATTGCCCACAAAGTAAACATTATTCACTCCTGTCAGACCTGGATCTCCTATTTCACCTAAAAATATTCAGACCATTTAAATTTGCCTTTTAGAATGAACATTTTTTAAATTATTATTTAAATGGTTTATGAAAAGCACAGTCCAAATATTTAAACATTGATTTTTTTCATTTTCTTTTTTTTGAAGTATGTTTTTTTTTGTCTGTATAAATCATTAATTAAAATAATTAAGGGTCTGAATTGGAACTACATGAGTAACAAACATACAGTCAGCCAACTTTTTTTTTTGTCAATGATAGACTTTTAATCTCCTAAATGGCATTGACACCCAAACTTATGCTAAGACATTAATTGGTTCTTTATTACGCAAGACACAGTATTATTAATTGAAGTAATGGCATCAGTCAATATGGCATCAGTTGTTTCCATCTTTTTTTCGCCCTCTCTCTTGCACCCCTTGATAATGACTTCATCAAACCAGACTAATAAACACAATGACTTTTTATGGACTTAAAAAATACCTCTTTTTCCCTTTAGTCCTTTACTTCCTCTTGTTCCAGGTTCACCTTGTTCACCTCTATAGCCTTTATCCCCTGGTAGACCTGTCACACCAGGCTCTCCGTCCATACCTTGAAAACCTTCAGGACCAGGTAGTCCAAAAAGGCCCTGTTAAACAAAAAATAGGAATAATAATGGTATTACATGTACCTAGTGATCAGGAGTACCAGAAAAAGCAAACTCACAGTCTTGTGTTCACTCCAGATGGATCTGACAAGAGTTTTACTCATATGCCAGGCTTAGAGATTTACTGCTTTAAGACTGTCTGATTGCTTTTCATGATGGGACTGATTATCCTTATGATGCCACTGAAGCTGAAAGTTGATGAAGTAACTCTTGACAAGGAGTCAAAGCGTTCTGTCAAAGCTACCTGCATGCTAGTATCAGAGTTTAAAAATCTAGCCGTCTCCTAACACTCCACTGTAAAGCAATAAAGATGGTAAAGTTCTACCCATAGGTTACAATACTGGCCTACACAATGATTCTGTAGGTCAGTGAGGGCAGTCAGGCAAGATGAGGATCGTTTATCCAGCAATAACATTTTATAATAGATCTCAGCAGGCTATGATACTGTGCATACATCAAGCAGAGATGAAACCAATATCAGAGGCAGTGGCAACAAATAGATGAGTAGCTTCAAGATGGGGCTCTGTCTGCAGCAGCTGAACTGGGAAATGACCAGAGCGGTTGGAAACTATCTAGAATCTAGTGTCTACAGTGTAGCAGTGACTCTGCCGTGGAATCCTAGACTAGCAAACATGCCTGGAAATCTTCTTCTATAATTTTTTATTAGGTAAGACACTTCCCAAATGCACTTCATAGGGGAAGAGGGAACTGCCAAAATCCTTGTGTTTGAACAAAGTTAGCGGTCAGACAGAGAGGAATGTTTTGTGAAAATTATGATTATCCTTCCAAAATTGATCTGTGGTGGAAGTTATGGTGAGAAGAACAGTCCCTAATCATCAATTTCCTCACTGAGCAGTTTGAAGTCTATTTTGGGAGACTGAGATCTAATACCAGAATAGGTTAAGATTCTTGATTGCAATACACATAAATAAAGGGGCATCACACAAATTTTGAGACAATGGTAGAAGTTCAAAGATTCAATTTCAAAGAATTAGTTTCCAAATCTGCTACACAAAAAAAAAATTGTTATTTCCTATATCAAGTTTCAGTTCAGAACTGCTGATGACAGTGTAAGTAAATTTAAAAAAAAAAGGGTGAGGCCTTAAGGGGAATAGTGGTAAAAAAAAAGCCAATGTAATATCATTTAACACCACATAAATCTTCATAAAGGTGTTTCTTTAATTTTGTGGTTTTCTACACAGGTAGGGGAGATTCAATTTTTAGATTCATACAAAAAATAACAATGATAAAATAAACTGAAGAGATGTTCTAAGAGAATGATAAAAATTATTTCCTTACATCTTCACCTTGCTGGCCAGGTTCACCCTCCAATCCTGGCTCTCCTTTAGAGCCTTTAAAACCTGTTTCTCCTCTGACACCTGGTTTACCAGAGATTCCAGGAAGGCCACTTTGACCTTTGGCACCTGGGCGACCTTGGGAATACAAAAAACAAAATTATTCATGATTTTATTGGTCATTTGGATTCAAGTGACAACAGCATTAGTTTTATAATAATTTTCTGCTTGACTTTTATGGTATATTTTTAAATGTAAAACAATGGGCAGTCTCTTTCAAAATTATTTTCAATGTAGATATATAAAAGTGAAAGTATGTTCTGTTGTCTCGCAGAGAAATCAACATTTTTGACCCAAAAGACAGAAAAACTTGTAATGGTGATTCATTTTGATTTAGGAAATGCACATTGGTATTTTTTTTTTTAAATTGTCACCATTTTTAACATTATTTGATTTTGATATTTCAGGCAAACTAGTGAAGCCAATGAAGAAGATGTAAGTCACCATTATATGGATTCATGTAGGTGACCTTTTATTTTTGCTCAGATTTGCTAGGCTGAAAAAAGGTGGATCTTAAATGAGGACGAAGAAAAATATATAAAAAACGGCAACGGATCCATTAATCTTTTGACTTTACAAAAAAAAGTGAAAAACATGCTGAGGAAATTTAACAATTTAGAATTCAAACTGTTTCCAGAACTGATATTCTGATTCTAAACATTAATAAGGCCTGCGATAAAAATTGTAAAATTTTTAGCTTTTGAGGATTAACAATAAATCAGTCTTTATTATGAGATTACAAAGAATGGTTCAGAACTAGAATGATTTGTATTTAATTTATGTGATTGCCTGCTACGGAATTAGTTGAGTTTCTAAGGTTTGTTGAATCTGATTATGGCAGGCAGCAAAAAAAAAATGGAACTATATCCATCAATCTTTGAATTTGATGAAGGAATTTTGATGCTTCATTTTACTTAAGCATGGTAGCACCCCCCCCCCCCATCCACCATCAGCATGGTGACTTGAGTAGTTGCTGTTGTACACATGTACACAGATGCCCTCCTAGCTGATGGCAAAAAAATTTTTTTCAAGTTTTTATGGGGATCAAGAAATGCATATTATATTATTGAATCAAAATGAATGATTTGAAATTGAAATGATTTCAACGCAAGTTAAGATCATATTTTGAGGTGTCAGTGTATTTAAGTTTGGCAGATGCAGCCCCGATTAGGGATATGAAGGATTAATCTCAACATTCTGAGGTAGTAAAGCACAGCAGATGCCTACTCCCTGTGGTGGAAAATCTTGTATATTGTGGTAATTCATTCAATTCATCATTTATATAGAAAAAAAATGGTTATAATCCGAACCATTCAATATTCAAACAATTTCACTCTTATTAAGCAGAAAAGTGTCACCTGGGGGTGAACTGCTTCCCCCCCCCGCCCCATTTATGCCCCCGATCATAGGACTAACTATATTTTACTATTTATTTTTAAGGGTTAGATATATTGATGATACAGTAAGTTAACTGTTTTAGTAGCATTGTTCAATTATTAAAGCACATTGATTACCTGTAAAGCCATCAGGCCCAGCCTCTCCTGGTTCTCCTTTCTGACCAATTCTGCCTAGACGTGGCTCTCCTTTGGGACCTCTGGGCCCTTCAGGGCCGTCAAACCCATCCTCTCCTCTGCTGCCTAATTCACCTTTTCGACCAGGCAACCCAGGACGGCCAGGAACACCAGGAGGTCCAGGAAGTCCTATAACACAGTACAACATTAAAAATAATAACCAACATGTTAATGTTTAAAAACAATTATATTGGTTAAAAGTAAATTACAGATAAATAATTTGATGAATAAGATTAAAAATCATACATAAAAAAAAGATATGATAAATTTAAGTTTCATGCATTAAGTAAAAAAAACAGTAAAACTCTTTGCTATCCAGCTATAGTGATTATTCACAATAGGCACTATCAGACCCCCCCTTTAAATTTTTAAAATTATAAAATGGATTTATTTTAAATTGCCAAGACATAATAAGTGGGCCTCTGTTAACTTTTCAATAGCTCTATATTTCTCCTTCATTTCCATTTTGTGCTATCAATTTATAAATTAACTAAAAGGTAAAAATCCACCAAATTTTTTTTCTATTTGAAATTTGTTGACCTTTATTCTCTATTTTTCTTGTATGTTACCAAAAGCCGCAACTTAATATATGTACATGAGTAATAAAATAGATATTGATGCCTGGCTCTGAAATTACTTTAAACAATGCTTTATAGAGATAAAGAAAATAAAAATTATAATCAAATCTAACAACAATATTCAAACATTAATAGGAGTGAAATATGACATAAATTAAGATGAGTGAAAAACGGAAAATCAAAAATTTGCAGACATATAACATGAACAATTTAGAATAAATTGCATATTCTTAAACTCTTTTTATTATGACATGCTAAATCTTTTGGTATTGTAAATGAAATACTTAATAAACCAAATGCACCAAACACACTGTGTATAGCACATTTTTAACCCAAGCAATTAAACACATGGAAATCATAAAAATCTGTACTTTTTATATCACTGTTTCTATCAAAGCTATAGAAAATTATGATATATCAAAATGTTTAGAATTCAATAAGCAAACTATAAAAGGTAAAATGAAGACCTTAAAATAAAGAAATCTTTTTCTAATTAAAAAAATTAAATAGCTCTTATTATTATAATAAAAATAAATTAATTCCGTCTAGATGGAACCCTAGCCACTGCGTAACAATTAAATCATACAGTTCAAACAATTATCATAAAATAAAACAAAAAAAACAACAATAAAGTTTTCATATAGCTAAGATAAGTGCATTTGCTACTGTCTGTATAACAATCTGACTATATTAGGACCTGGGTGCGAATAACAGTCGGACTTTATTGGGACCCGGGTCCGAATAACCACTTCGTTTTTAACACATACAGCAATGTCTGTAAAAAACATTATAAAGCACTGACTTCTACTCATGGGTCATAAAATATGACTAACCGAGGACTTGGGTAATAAACTGCCATTTTTTCTGATATGGGTGAGGCAATAAGAATGTTTTATAAAACCCAAGTACTATCTCTTCTTTTGGTTGTCTAGCATACCCCTCTAATACATCGGTATGGATAGTCAAAGAGTCCACTTTATTTGTATAAAAATAAGTTGCTTCAGCCTGCAGTAAAATCAAACCTGGACTGGCGCTTTCTCCATCTAAACCACGGGGTCCAGAAAAGCCTTGGTCTCCACGTTGTCCTTTTTGTCCAAACTGACCCTGCGGACCATTAGTTCCTGGAAGTCCTCTTCTTCCCTGATTTCCAGGAAAGCCATCTGGGCCGTTATCACCAACACCTCCAGGTGCACCATCAAAACCAGGTGGTCCAGGTTTGCCTGAACGTAATTAAAAATAATTTTCGAGTTATGTTGGATGCTAAAAACAATTAGAAAAAGGGGTATTGGTTTAAAACAGTTTAAAATCTAAATATTAAAAGTAGGGAGAGAAAAGTTAATCACTGAAAATTGTAATTGTACTTGACCTCTTAAAAAAATTAATTCATCAAAAGAAATATACAATTAAAACAGGATTTGAGTAAAAAAATGCGTTTATTCATAAGCCAATATCTTTAAATGTTAAAAAAACTAAAAATAAAACCAACAGAAAATGTAAACTAAAAAATAACTTGAATAATCAGGAATTGTAACAACTATTTAGCACATATGATTAGGAATTGTAACAACTATTTAGCACATATGATTAGGAATTGTAACAACTATTTAGCACATATGATTTTTTATTTTAAATTGATGGATTCCCACAAACATTATTTTCTTTCTGTGACAAATGATTCTTGGAATTTAATAATTAACTAATATTATTGAAGATGCATTTATTCTTGTGTCATTTCTTATATAATATTCCAATTATTAAGATCAATTAGTCAGTTATATTGATATATTTATTAAGTCAAAGAAGTCTAAGAGTGAAAGTATAATGCCTATGTAATCTGTGATACCATACCACAAATTAATCAGATAATGAAATACTTTTTATCCTTACTAAAAAAAGGTATATTTCTTTACTATCAGTGATACCGTAAGAAAATTAATAATTAAATCTTTACTAAAATAATAATGAAACCTTTTTCTCCAAGCGGTCCAGGTAAACCAGGAAATCCTGGCATTCCATCATCTCCATTGTCGCCTGGTAATCCTTCCAGCCCTGGTAATCCTGAATCACCTCTCTCCCCTTTCTCTCCTCTCTCTCCATCTACTCCAATCATGCCATCTAAGCCGTCAACACCCTTCGTAAAAAAAAAAGATTTTAACACTTAACATATCTATTTAATAAAAATAGGAAAGAAAATGACTGAAAGTAGAGTATTCATATAACTGTAGAAAAAAACAAGTTTGAGACTATTTGTCAAAATTACTCTAAATAATCACCATTAAGTTATCTTATTTAGCCTTAAGAGGCACATATCTATTTAATAAAAATAGGAAAGAAAATGACTGAAAGTGGAGTACCCATATAAACTGTAGAAAAAAACAAGTTTGAGACTATTTGTCAAAATTACTCTAAATAATCACCATTAAGTTATCTTATTTAGCCTTTAGAGGCACATTTTTGATATCTTAACCGCTAAATGGAGTGGAAAAAAACTAACCTTGCATTATTTGCTTTCCTTGGTTTGATATTATAATCGTTCATATTTGTATAAAAATTGTTTGAATCATTTTCTAAACAATATTTTAAACAACCTTAATTATAAATAAAAGCAGTCCCCTTAAAGCACCTAAGAGCTCATAGGGGCAGATTAAGTATAGAATTCATCTGTTTCAGTAGCCATAGTATATTGAGATATTGTGTGGCTAGCATAATGCCCAGCTGCCTTTATTCCCATAACTTAAAGTCATGTACTCATTTAAAGCTGGGTGGACTTATGGACTTTCATCAGGACCTGAAAAAAATCCCACGGTTCCAACTGAAGTTTGAGCCATTCCCCTCTTTCGACAGGCGACGCTCTTCCCTACATGACCACCCATCCCCTCATCTTAATTATATATCCTCAATTAATGCTCATTAAGCAGACATAGTTACCATGGGGCCTGTAAGACCTGGAAGGCCAGGCTGACCTCTCTGACCTCTAGCACCTGGTTGTCCCCTTTTACCATCAGGGGCATTTGAACCACGTTGTCCTTTTTGTCCAGGCGTACCGGGCATTCCAGGCAACCCTAAAAAGTGGGGAAAAAAAAAAAGATCAATCTATTTTGTTTGTTAGTAAATTGAGTGTCTTATGCTAGCTGTAAATGGTTCCTTGACATCTCATCATTTCATCATTATAGCAATTCATCATTGCACGTTTGAACATTTAGGTGTAATTGAGTAATTAACATACTGAGCGATTTTGGCAACATGTTGAAACAGTTACCTAACCCTAACCCTAATAATGATGAAATGTTGCAATGATGAGATGTTTCAATGATGAAATGTCTCGTATGATGAGGTGTCTAGTCACCGATGTAAACATAATTACAGAACAACAATTAAAAAAAAAAACAACAAAACAACAACTCTACAACTAGCATTTATGGATATGAGCTGCTTCTGTATGTTTAAGTGTAACTAAATAGATGTAAAACAAACATATAAACTTCTGAAGAATTATTTCCTGCTACAGAGTGTGGTTTTTTATTTTAATTTACATTTAAAGAGTTTCATAATGTAAAAAAAAAAGAAAAAAAGAAGCTTTTATAATAATGTACTAAAAAAGTACAAAATAATTCCTTAGCACAAATGCTTATAGAAATTTTATTGAGTAAATAAAAGTCCGAGAACCAAAGTGGATTAGCAGTGAACAGAGTGTGAAGAATATAAAAAAAGTCTAAAATATTTTGATGGCCTCTCATTGATACAAGAGAAAAAAATTGGAGGCTTACACAGTCGAAATAATTTTTATAAATATATTTATAATCAAAGGCTATGGAGTTTTCCTGTTAGTTGTTATCATATTTTCAATGAAAGTCTTTTTTAATTACTACATGTATTATAGTTGTCTTATCTGGTCCATCTCTTTAAAGCCCTGACAGCCACACTGAACATTCTATTGTGGTCAGGTGGCTGCCACACTAATTTTTATCTCTATATTTTTGAAGAAAGATATAATCTACTTTCTTTATTCATGGCCATCATTAGCCACTCTGCCAGTGGCAGGACTGCCACAAGATGTGCATCCCCTGCTCGTACTGGCGAATTTTGAAAAATTCCAGTTTTTCTACGCAAGGGACATCTTGAGCGACCATGAGTTTCATCAACTTGATTTACCTGGTAACAGCAGTTATTCTGTCTGTATTCCACCTGTTCAATGTGACAACAGCAGTTATTCTGTCTGTATTCCACCTGTTCAATGTGACAACATCAGTTATTCTGTCTGTATTCCACCTGTTCAATGTGACAACAGCAGTTATTCTGTCTGTATTCCACCTGTTCAATGTGACAACAGCAGTTATTCTGTCTGTATTCCACCTGTTCAATGTGACAACAGCAGTTATTCTGTCTGTATTCCACCTGTTCAATGTGACAACAGCAGTTATTCTGTCTGTATTCCACCTGTTCAATGTGACAACAGCAGTTATTCTGTCTGTATTCCACCTGTTCAATGTGACAACAGCAGTTATTCTGTCTGTATTCCACCTGTTCAATGTGACAACATCAGTTATTCTGTCTGTATTCCACCTGTTCAATGTGACAACAGCAGTTATTCTGTCTGTATTCCACCTGTTCAATGTGACAACAGCAGTTATTCTGTCTGTATTCCACCTGTTCAATGTGATAACAGCAGTTATTCTGTCTGTATTCCACCTGTTCAATGTGACAACAGCAGTTATTCTGTCTGTATTCCACCTGTTCAATGTGATAACAGCAGTTATTCTGTCTGTATTCCACCTGTTCAATGTGACAACAGCAGTTATTCTGTCTGTATTCCACCTGTTCAATGTGACAACAGCAGTTATTCTGTCTGTATTCCACCTGTTCAATGTGACAACAGCAGTTATTCTGTCTGTATTCCACCTGTTCAATGTGACAACATCAGTTATTCTGTCTGTATTCCACCTGTTCAATGTGACAACAGCAGTTATTCTGTCTGTATTCCACCTGTTCAATGTGACAACAGCAGTTATTCTGTCTCTATTCCACCTGTTCAATGTGACAACAGCAGTTATTCTGTCTCTATTCCACCTGTTCAATGTGACAACACCAGATATTCTGTCTGTATTCCATCTGTTCAATGTGACAACAGCAGTTATTCTGTCTGTATTCCACCTGTTCAATGTGACAACAGCAGTTATTCTGTCTGTATTCCACCTGTTCAATGTGACAACAGCAGTTATTCTGTCTCTATTCCACCTGTTCAATGCCTGGTGGCTATTTATGCGCAGATCTCAAGTAGTTCATTGTTTACTGTCTGAATTCTACTTCTGTGTCACAACACTCTCAATGACGCAAAAGGTTGTAATGTTTATAGAGAGATTTTTTTTTTCACTCGTCACTAGCCTTAAAGGTTTTTTGCTGACTATACACAGCTTAGAACGCCTAGACACAACAGATTAAATAAAACTATTTAAAATAAAAAAGAATAATAATTTTAAATACCACCATCTCCAGGCAAGCCTCTTTCTCCTTTAGGGCCATCTATACCAGGCATTCCATCAAAGCCATCATCACCAGGTAGACCATCTTGACCTGCAAATTTATACCAACATGAGCGTAAAAAAAATATGAGATCTTTCTTTTTGCTTTATCTTTTCATCCCAATTGCAACACCTAAAAATCTTAATCATGGATAGGTGCTGATTGGACATTAACCTAGCACTCTGCCTTAAACCTATATTTTATATACATACATACAAGGCTGTAGCCCCCCCCCCCCCAATTAATTCTAGAATTCAAATTTTATTATAAAATATACTTCTTTATCATTGTGTTCCAATTTTTTCTTATATAAAATTCTCCGCACAGCCCCCCACTTAAAACACAATCCTGGCTACGGTCTTGTATATATATATATATATATATATATATATTGATCTACAGAAAACGTACCTACTTTTTATATATATATAAATATATCTACTCTGCTGATGTAATTTGTTATTATTACTTAATTCTGAGTGTGGCATTTATTTAAAATGGAGAGTAACTTTTTTTTTTTTTTTTTTTACAAGGAAAATGTATTTATTTTGTACGCAATTTTTTTTTTAATGCGGGATTACTGCGTAACATATCCCCACATATTATACAGTTAATTATACCTCCTCTATATCATAATATTAAAAAAGTGAAAAAAAAAAAAAATAAACATGTAAATATCAGTTAATGACTATCTATAGAATTTTAAATAGCCCATACTACCTATTTCTCCAGCAATTGATATTCCAGCTGCTCCTTTTCTTCCTACCCTACCAGGTTGACCATCAGGGCCAGCTTCACCAATCATACCAGGACGCCCTTTAGAGAAAGCAATGGCAATGGTATTTATAAAATATGACTTCCTAGTTACTTTCTAAACATGTTTTCTTTTTTTCAGAACACTATCAGAACATTTTTTTCTTTCTATTTTCAAAAGATAATATTCAATTATATAATTAAGCAGTAATTTAATGGTTAATTTATACAGCAAGATTACAATTTTTTTTTTTCATTTTTGAATTTTCCTTTTTAATATGAATCTAACTGGAATTAATGCTTTTAAAAATTTTTTTTTTTGAATGCATAATCGTAGTTGAACATTTCATTTTCTTTTAAGAAATTTCATACCTGGTTCACCAGGAGAACCTGGAAAGCCATCTTCTCCTGGAATGCCTCTGATACCTATTCTACCAGATTCACCAGGCAAGCCATCTTCACCAGGGCTACCTTTTGCACCATCCATTCCAGGTAAACCTTCAAATCCTGGAGAGCCATCATCTCCAGGTAATCCTGCAAGAAAAAAGCAATGCGGTAAGTTATTAATTATAATTTTTTTTTAGAGCATAGATTTGTAAATCTATTCAAATAATGAAGCTAAATAGCGTTTATGTCGTGACTTGTGCTTCTCAAAGCATATTAAATAACCTGAGCATTTATCATTGCTACCTTTGTTTGTTTATTAATAACAATTGTCTATGTGATAAATAATTACATAAATTTATAGGTTTTTTTTTTTACTTATAATCACGACAAAATAATTTTTAATAGAACATTTTTTATGGTGAAATTTAACCAAAAGGTTCAGTATTTTTTTGTGTGTGTTTGTGTAAAATGTTATAAATTATTATAAACATGTATCATCAGCTTTCTTACCATCTTTGCCTGGTACACCATCCAAACCTTTTCTACCTGGCAAACCACCCTGACCAGGGAAACCTGGATCACCAAATTCACCTTTTGCACCTGCCCAAAAAAAAAAAAAACAGATTTTTCATGAATAAAAAAAAAAGTTCATTTAAAAAAAAAAAAGCAAATAATATAATTAAATGCTTCAGCGAATTAATACAATCAACAGCTTACCATTAGCCCCATCAAAGCCATCTTCACCATCTGGCCCCTTTAGGCCAGGAAAGCCCACAGGTCCTGCTGATCCTTGAGGACCATCCCTACCATCCTCCCCAAGATTTCCTGGCTCTCCAGGAACACCACTCAGTCCATCGACTCCATTTGGACCAGGAAACCCAGGTTCACCTGAAGATTGTGGACGAGAAAAAAAAAAAGTTATTTAACAGAGATATTAGCACACCATTTGGGATTTGCATGTTTTACAGGTAGCATGCATTCTTCCATTACAATACCTTGTTCTCCTGAATCACCCGGGATTCCTTTAGGTCCTGGTAGACCATTCGTACTTGGGCCTCTTAAACCTGGCAAACCAGGTCTTCCATTATCTCCACGACGGCCTGGTTTACCTGCAAGAAAAAGAAATGTATGCTCATAGCCTAAACTTTTTTTTACTCAGGCTAAATTTTAAGACAAAAAAATTAAAATGCGTTTCAGGCAGTAATGGTTATATTTAATGCACTGAAATTTTAGCCCATTTAATCTACCTCTTTCTCCAGGAGCTCCTGGAAGTCCTTCTGGGCCTCGATCTCCTGGTTTTCCTTTGAGCCCAATTTCGCCCCTAGGTCCTGAAGGACCTTCTTCACCTCTCCGGCCTTGTAGCACATCAATGTCAATGACTGGGTCATTACCTTTTTGACCTCTCACACCCTGGAGGTGAAAATAAAGAACCCATGATCAAAGCTGATATGTGAAATAAAATGAAATTTGTTATCTTAAATGCTCCCCTTTTTAATGACTAAAAAAATGCAAAAGAACCCCCCCCCTTCCGCAAAGAAGTAGAGGAGGACTGTGACGGGTGGAGGGATATGCTGATGCTACAGACCGCTTTTGAGATCCCCCCTCCCCCTCCTCAAACTCCTCTCCTGATTTTTATTACACAATGGCTACGGACTATTTTTCATGCGCGATTGCTGGATTTCGTGGTCCAGCTATCCATAACCCTATCCCTAACCCTAATGTGCACACAAAAAAAATAGTCTGTCTAAGCACTAGAGCTCATGCGCGTTGGCTGTATCCGTAGCCACTTCGTTTTTATTAAAACAACCAATGAATTGCATTTTCCCATTTCCATCAAACTCTTAGTCACTAATCTTTTTATATGGCAAACATTTACTGTCTCAAAATTCAAAGGTTTATGAAATTGATTATAATGATGATCAAAGGGAGACATGTGTTTACTTTGGCTTGAACGTGAGGTGCTGTATAAGGTTGAGGTCAAAATACTTCAATACGAACAATTTATTCTTGCAATTAATTACTTCATTAAATGTTTTTGTGTTTGTTCACATACAGCAGAATTTATTGTAAGTGTTGGCAGTGTAAAATGTATTGTAAGTGTTGGCAGTGTAAAATGTATTGTAAGGGTTGGCAGTGTAAAATGTATTGTAATTAAGTTGGCACTGTAAAATGTATCGTAAGTGTTGGCAGTGTAAAATGTATTGTAATTAAGTTAGCAGTGTAAAATGTATTGTAAGTGTTGGCAGTGTAAAAAGTAGATCATTGCTTCTTTTGTGTGGTGTGCCATAAAAGCAAGAGAAATGTTTAAAATGTTGCATGAATACTCTATCTTCCCAATATTTTGTTTGTCAACCCTTTTTTTCTTTATCTGGCTAATTTTCCGGATACTACTTTTCTACATGCAAGATTTTTTGTAATGTTTTTTTTTTATATAAAGTCCCTTTAAGGATGAGATATTAATTAATGAAATCCTATAAACCAGTAATGGGACCATTCTTTTTTTGCCCTCATTTCATCCCCCACCATAGCAGGGTACTAATGGCTATCTGGGTAGATGAATAGCTAATGGCCTTTTCTTCAGTGTTGACAAAAATATCTTATTCAAGTTTTGAGGTAATAAAAAGAAAAACTGTTTACCTGTAAACCAGGTATGCCAGGTATTCCAGACTCTCCTTTCACCCCTTTAACGCCTGGAAGTCCTGGTGAGCCATCCTTACCAGAAGCTCCCACATAGCCCTGAGGTCCCGGTCTACCCTCTAAACCTGGCAAACCTATGTCTCCTGCGTCTCCTTTGAATCCCTTCTCACCAACAAAACCATCATCGCCAAATTCACCAGGCTCACCGATCGGACCTTAAAAAAAAAAAGATGACTACCCTTAAGATTTTTTTTTTCACCCCTTAGAGGCAAATTTAGACATCTGTGTCAGCCCTGATTTATAAAAAAAACAAGCAAAAAAAAAAAAACCAAATAAATAAAAACTTTTCCCCACAAAAATAAAACAGCTGAATGTTGGTATATGTCACGGTAAATTGGTCCTGTTAGATAAATAAAGGGAATGAGATTATATCACTGTAAAATTGGTCCTGTTAGATAAATAAAGGGAATGAGATCATAATTCTTTATACTTTTTTTAAACCCTTAAAACACTTTAGATAATTTTATCATATCTACATTACAACCATGATCAGGGGGATACATGTCTCACTTCTGATGCACATCTCTCTCTCCTACTCTCCAATTTTATAGCTCTTTCTCTCTCTCATCTAGTTGAATTCATCTCATCAACCAGTGGTAAAAAGAAACCATAGGGGATATTTCATTACACACATACACAAAAGTAGTCACATACACTAGGTGACACACACACAAGTAGTCACATACACACACTAGGGGACACACACACACAACTTGTCACATACACGCACTCTAGGTGACACACACACACACACATAACCTTGTGGTCTTTCAGTCAGGGTTTATTCAACAGCTGCACAAGCAGTTGATATCACCAAGACTTGAGACCCAGCACTTTATTATGAAGCTTACCAGGGTCTCCAGGCAAACCAGGTATGCCGTCTTCACCATCAAAGCCTGGTACACCTTGATCACCTTTGATACTTGCAGCTCTATTGCCCGGATCACCACGCTGACCTGTTTTTTTTAATATTGAAATATTAAGTAATACTTTACATTGCTTACATATTTGATAAAAGAAACAAACAAAAACGCCTAAGACATCTAGTCTGCGTTAAGGATATTTTATGAAAACAACATTACTATGTTCTTACCTTTGGGACCTCTGAGTCCATCAGCTCCATCCAATCCGACCATACCATCAATACCTTTCATTCCTTTGCGTCCATAATCTGGTAACCCCATCTCTCCTTTGTTACCATGTGTACCATCAAAACCATTAATACCGTCTAGTCCATCATCTCCCATCTCCCCTTTCTCTCCCTATGGACAGTTCAAATGGTAAAAGGATATTGCTACTAGTTTATCTTATTTTATTTTTCTACAGGAATATGACTGAAACAGGATTTTTCCCCCTTTCACGAGACAAGCTAAATCTGTACAATGAGGACATCCTTTCCTATAAAAACTTTAAAAGATATGTCTAACCAACCTGCAAGCCTCGTTCTCCTTCAAAACCTGGCAGACCTCGAGGTCCAGTATTACCCATTGGCCCATCTAGGCCAGGTGCACCTGGATAACCAATTTCGCCACTCTCACCGGGTGATCCTTGATATAATGAAATATCATCTAGTGGAATCCGATCACCTGGCCTTCCTCTTGGACCTGGCTCACCAGTAGATCCCTGAGAGCCACTCTGACCCTGAAAGTTTGAAAAAAATTATCAACATTTTGATGTTAAACAAGAAGTGCTAAACTATTTTAAACACTAGGCTTATCTTCATACTGAAAATTGCATCACATTATTCAAGTTCTGATTTCATTTAGTCCAGACATGGGCAAACTACAACTTTTAGGCCAAGTATGACCCATAAGACTATTCAATCCAGATAGCATTCCGCTTCCCTCCACTTGTTCACATTTATGGCATTCTTGGTCCGGCCTATCTATCAAATTTAAGAGCTTATTGTGGCTCGTGGTATAGTCTATACATCAAATTCTACAATTAAATATGTTTGGAAATTGATTTATTGTTGAAGAATATAGTAATTATCTAATGCAATAAATGAGGGTCAACTATCTAAATTTTGATCATTTAGCAGTAAATTTTTTTATTTAGCGACCTAAGTTTGGAAACTGCCCTAATTCTCCCAGCCGTTAAATTTGGCAATCTTATCCATTAAGTAAATATGAACTACATGAAAAAAAACATTGATTTTTTTTTTTTTTAATTTAAATTCTCTTAAAAAACTGAGACAATATTTGAAAAGTGTTTTATCCAAAAAAAAAAAAAAAAAAAGGTTGAGATATAATATAAATCTGACATATAATATAAATATAAATCTGAGATATAATATGAATCTGAGATATAATATGAATCTGAGATATAATAAAAATCTGTAAATACATTTTTATATCAATTCATGAAAAAGTGAAAATAGTTTTCCTTATGTCCTGATAGTATCTTAAAGCTTCTTCTTCAGTATTAACTTTGAAACAAGTAAAAAAATATTACCTTGCACAAAATACATCAGATACTTACAGGAGGTCCTGTGCGTCCTTTAATGCCTTTAAAGCCAGATTCGCCTGCTTGCCCTTTTTTGCCTTTTTGACCTCTTTGACCCATACGACCTTCCATACCTAATTAATGAGACACACAAGGTTTCTATACTCCTTTCATAGTTCACACTTTTAGTTTGTGATAAACTGTACCAATACAACAATAGCTACTGAAAGAAGTGCTGTATCACTTTTGTAGGCCAAACAATACAGATACTGTGTATGGATCTGAAACAATCAGAACAACCAAGAAAGAAACTGCGAACGCAGGGAGCGTGACGTTTTCATAGCAGCTGGATGACATTGAAACAATAGGATTGTCATTTCTTGATTCTATTGACGCAACCAAAAAAGATAATATTTTAAATTTAAAAATATATAAACATATAGGTGCAATAGTAAATAGAATAGACATCCAAGGTCTTGGCTTGACCTCATTGATCAAGGTACCACCACTGTCTCAATGAACCACCCACATACAGATCATGCCGGTATGGCAGAATAAAAGAGAAGATGCTCTGTAAGATCTGGCTTACCCCCTACCACCAGCTCTGCCAGATAAACGGATACTATATATGGTTAAGGGTGGGTTGTATACACCACCTATTTCCATTTCCATAGTTTATTCCTAATGATTTTTAAAATTCATTTCAATCTTTGAGTTGAGATGTATTTGATTATTTGAGCCCCCCCCCCTTTTTTTTTTAATCCCCACCATAGTAAATAGTGCAATGGTGACAACACAGAAGACAGCGGGTATTTTCATCAAGACCAGCTTGAACTAGAACCCTCATGTCAAGTGTTGAGCACTTTACACCACTCAATCTTATGCCCACTCTATTTTTTGCTTTTAAAAAAAGCAAAGATAGATGAACAGTATTGAGTGGCTAAGTGGAACTTACATATAAATATAAGATGCTGAAAATAAAATTGTTACAGCTGCATTAAACATTAAATTGTTAATTCAGACCAGTTTATTTTTGTGTCAATGCCTTCACTGTCTTAAAAATAACAGCATTACCACAAAATGATTTTTAACTTATTATAAACGCTATTTACTTGATTTGTACCCTCTTCCCCCACTCGGTCACATTTTTTAAACACTTCACAACCCATGATCAACCCATCCCCTCTCCCCAATAAAGATCATGTTACTTATGGCTCACCCCACCACATTGTTCCAAAACAATTTACCCAAAGTTCCATCTCATTAGTCATTTCAAACTCATGATAGATTTTAACTAACTGTCTCATTCAGGGTCAGAAAATAGAATCAAGAAATGACAATCCTATTGTTTCAACGTCATATAGCTGCTATGATTTCCTGAAAACATGACACTTCCTGCGTTCACAGTTTCTTTCTTGGTTGTTTTGATCGTTCCAGATCAATTTCTGTTATTAGAACCAGTTTATTTACTGAAATTTTCTTCTGATTATTTTTTCAAAACTTTGCAATAACAGCATTCCGGTCAAAATGAGCACAATTAGGTATGAAATAAAGAATTAATTCACATAATTTTTTTCATTTTTACTTTTAACTGATATGGTTGTTTTGCGGAACAAATGCACACAACAATATATCTGTTGTGCTATGATAAGTCCTTTCAAAGGGCATATAGACTTCTTCAGTATTAACTTCGAAACATGCACCCAACTCCTCTCCAGGTCAGCGTCAAATATTTTTGGCTTTACCGAGGATTGAGCCCTGCACCAATTGCAAGTGAGTAGAGTTCACTTTTGACTTTGCAATTAATAGGCTGCTCTAATATAGATCTAGCCATGTCGGCATAAACTCGATAGCTTAAGACATTTATTTCTATACAATGTGTGTATATCTCTTAAAAGTGTGGGGAAAAAACTTCAATACTCGTTCAAATTTCAACTAATGTATGTCATGATTTTTTTTTTTTAAATTTGTATATTCAATTATTTTTCCAAATAAACTCTAAAATTTGCAAAATGATTTCATGGACACCTTGCAAACTTATTTCTTTTAAACCACTTAATGTTTTTTTTTATACATTACATCAGGATATAAATGATTTCAAAATCAGATTATTATAGTAACAGCCTTCATTCTTTTTTTTTATTTGTTTTTCAAAATATTTCAGTTTTTATTTCATTGTTATCTTTTTTAAAAGTTCCACTTAAGATAAGATTTTGTAATGATAAGATGTGTTACAAAATTTCTTATGCCTTCACATTGGATTTTAAAAAATGCATATTATATTATATTTTTTAGATATTTTTTCTGATTATTGAACCCATGAAAAAAAGGAGTAATGGAGAGACTTATTCACTCCAGTGTCACTGAAATCCCTTCAAGAACTAAACTCTTTAAGGGGCCAATTAATGAATGAAGTATATTGTTCTCTATTTTACTTTTACCTTCTAACTCAAAATGAATGGCTGAATCACATTTTACACATCATTTATAGATTATTTTTAAATGTCAATAATGTACAGTGAATTATTTAAAATGTGAGGAGAAATAGGCCAATACCTTCAAATCCTATTTCTCCCATCTCTCCCTTTTCTCCAGGAAGTCCATCAAAACAAAATTCACAATCTTCACCTTTTACACCTGCAAAGTGGAAGGACATCACAGTTAAAAAATTTCTTTTTGGAGGTTTACTTTAAAAAAAAAATAAGGTGAAACAACTAAAATATTTATTTTTAATAATATTAAAACTTATTTAAAGTGGAGGTTGGGGGATTTTGGTTTGTGCATGAGTAACTGTTGATACTGTTCACATACCTTTGTCCCCCACAATACCACGTAATCCATCTGGTCCTGGTGGTCCGGGATCACCTATATCTCCTGGCAGCCCAGGTGGGCCATCTGGACCAGTCACATCATAGCCAATGCCTGCTTTGCCTTTAACTCCTCTTTGGCCGGGTTCACCAGGTGATCCCGGTAGAGCTGCGAGCCCAGGGCCTCCTTTAACTCCTCGCCGTCCCTGCTCCCCTACGATACTTTCTCCTGGTGCCCCGGGCATTCCTGGATCTCCTTTAGTTCCAGGAATTCCAGGAGTTCCATCTAGGCCTTCTCTTCCAGCTTCACCTGAGTTATGGTATATTTTAAAATGTGTGAAGTATAAGAAAAATGAAATATTGTAATTATAGCACATTGTGAGAAACTTTTCTAGTACCTTAGCAATGCATGAAGGCACTATGACTATGTCTTCTGAGAGTTTACTCTTTGAGTGAAGGGGATTCATCCAATTATAGCCATTTAAGATTTTGGCTAGTGAAATGCCATAAAAATTCATGCAGTTATAGCCAAGCCATTTAAATCTTTTGTCTAATGAAATGCCACAAGGATTCAAGTAATTAGAGCCATTATATTTGCTACAAGTCAGTTTCACTAGATATCTTCCGCAGACACTAGGTTGCCAAACTAATAGGGCAGAACTTGCTACCAATATAATAAAGAGACAGCCAAGAGATGGGTGAGTAGGCAACTCAACTATTGTGTTGAGGTGAAACATCCAGGCTTTAATTAAAAATTCAAATTTGTAGAATAAAAAAAGTCAACTGTAACCAGTATCTAGAAGCAACTACCTATGTGCAATTACCAGGGTTGTTAACAATACTCTTAAATTGTATCGTCAATACCGATACCAATACTTCATGAAAATAGTATCGCCAATACCAATACAAATACTCAAGTAAAAATGTACTGCCAAAATCGATACCGATACAATACCGATACTTTTGAGAACAACAAACTATTTTTATTTAAAATATAATGAGTGCAAGTTTTTCAAGTAATGTACGTGTGTCATCTGTAATGTACATGTGTCATCTGTAAAAAAAAAAGTGAAAACAATAAAATACAATTTCAAAGCACAAATTTAAAACTAAACACTTTAGTATTTGACGGGTGGCCAAGTGGTGTAGATACTCGACTGTCGACTTCAGAGTCATGGGTTCGATCCTCGGTGAGAACAATGGGAATTTTTCCACAAGTTCACCCAGTTTTAAATAGTACCCGACTTTAAGCTGGGGAAGTAAAGGCGGCTGGGCGTTATGCTAACCACACAATCCCTTCACTAGCCGATCAACTCAGCAATAAAGTTTCTTAATGCTTGGGTAGGGTGCTAATGACAGCATTTCTGATGAGTTATCTTCAAGATATCTGTCTACTTCAGCAGAACTGTTACTATTAAGCACGGTTCTGCCGCCGTGCAGTAAAACTGTACTGCTGACTGTATAGAAGCTGCACCACCCTGCAAAGTAAGTTGAGTTGGAACTGCACTCAGTGCACTGCAGGCACGCAATAAGGTTTGTTCAACTTCAGCCTTGTGATCCAAGTTTTTTTGTTGGGGAAGTGGGTGGTATTAATAGTGGTAGGGTTGATGGTTATCATTACAAGCAGTGATTGAATTTATGAAGATTACTTTTAAAACAATCTATTAAAATCGATATTGTTATTCTGCAATTAGCTAATAGTGGCAACAGAAAAGTATTGGTATCGAGTATTGAAAAATTTTCGTTTAAAATGTATCGGCGATACACAAATCAATACTTGATACAAAAAGGATCGGCAATACAGCAACCAATACTGTATTGGCCGATACCGATACTTCGA
Organism: Bulinus truncatus; assembly: GCA_021962125.1. Lineage (NCBI taxonomy): Eukaryota > Metazoa > Mollusca > Gastropoda > Planorbidae > Bulinus > Bulinus truncatus. The sequence continues at coordinate 2,144,583 of JAGDYQ010000037.1, read as the reverse complement.
TACAAACAACCCTGGCAATTACCATTTAAGCTCCTTGTGTATCAGCTAAATAATCTAGTTACCTTCCCCTTGCTGACAGCAAGCAGAAACTAATACATGTATACTTCACTTATTTTCACTTTTCATAGAAAATCAACTATGGGGCTAAACTCTAATTTCTGTGGCTAGAACAGAAAGGTCAGTAATAGATACAACTAAGCAATAAGCTTTCTTACAATAAAGAATTATTTAAAATACTGCATTCTTGTTGCCAAAACTAGAGAAATGCATTAAAGGCTCGCACAATTGTAGCTATTAAAGAAGTTCATGTAATTTCCATTATAAAATTACATTACATGCTTTACAATAACACTTCTTTTTTCTTTTCTTTTTTTCTCTTCTGGCCATTTTATGAATACTCTTTGTTGCTTATTTAAAGCAATGTCAAAGCTAACAGATTTTAAGATTGAAATATTAACAAATTAAACATCATAATAATAAAAAAAAAAGGAGCTATAAATTAATCATAATTATTAATTATAATAAATTATAAAAATAAATAAGGGCTCAGTGAAAACATGCAAAAAAAAAAAGTGCAGATAGTTACCTGGTACACCACGTTCTCCTTTGACAGATACTCCAGGCTCACCAGGTTTACCTTGTAGTCCTGGAAATCCAGGGAGCCCAACAAAGCCTGGATCACCTTTTGGACCTTTTACTCCAGGCAAACCTTTTGAGTACATTTTGAAAGAAAAATAAATTTCATTAAAAAAAAAAATATATTAAAATTTTAATGCAACAATGTAATTAGAAGGGGAATCCTATACAAAGTAAGCCAAGCAGAGCCCACAGGAACTCAGCTTTTTTTGGGGTCAGTAGACAAAGTTCATCAGGGTGAAAAAATAAAATATAGTGTAAATGTGTTGTGTAAAATTAGAGGTGGTGCATTGCTTGAAAGTACACACACATAAATGTAGCCATATTTCCACAATTGGTGACACAGATTTAAGTCTAATTTATTTTATTAAGTTAAAAAAAGTCAAAATTTGAGCAAAAATCTTTATCCTGAGTAGTACCAAAATTAACTGAAAGTAAAAACTGACTTTGACCCTGTTTTTTTTTTTCCAAAGCACATTATGATGGAAAAAAAAAAGAGCATTGTGCTGGAAATCGTAAAAAATAAAATAAAAATTAATATTCTGTGAATCTCATTCTTAAACACAATGTATCTTTTCAATTAGAAATTTTTTGTTTGTTTGCTATGATCCCTATACAAAAGATAGCCGCTAAATGGGTCAGGGCGTCATTTTTCCTTCTTCCCAATATATTGTCTTGCTCACATATTTTGCAGCCCATGCCCAATACCAATAGAGTTTTTTTTTGTGGATAGGTACTGATAGGTACTGATTCAGAGTTTTTATATAGTACATCCTCAAACTAAAGAACTGAAATTTTGTAACCTATAAAGATCACACTAAAGACCAATAAATCCTTTTCACTTTTGCAATGTCAAAGGAAAATTCTGTATTTTAATTTCATATTAGTTTCTCTACAGAGAGACTGTCATTGGGGAATCCTGAAGTTTACATATAATATAATAATAGCGGTCTGGGTTCTGCGTTATATCGAAAGTGGAAATCAAGAATTCGTAATGGCGTAGTGCCGGCGTCTCAATTCGATAAATGTTTTTTTAAAAATCAGATCTTAAATAGTTTCTGCGGTTTTCAAACATGAAACCCAAAGGCCAAAATATGATATAATTCCATTTAAATATTTTTTTTTTGTATTTCTACAACAAACTGCATCTTTGAATTGTAATAAAATCATGAAAAAAAAATCAGGTCAGTCCGAAACCAAAATAACTTAGCCTACTGATCAAACCTAAGGGAATATAACTCTATGCACAGGTTTTGCAGGGTACAGCTAGTAATTCGTTATTTTTACTGATCCTACCAACTCTCCCTGTGTAGCCAGGGTCTCCTAGTTCACCGTTCCTTCCTCTTGGTCCAGGGGCACCTTTGATACCTTCAACGTACGGGCCTTGAGGTCCCTAAACAGAAATGCGTAAAATAGGTTACACAGAGACATTGTTGTCACATTTTTTTTGTTCAAAAAGGCAATAAAATTATTTATTTTAGTTTAAAATTCTGGCAGGTAAAAAAAAAATATGAAAATGTACTTGTGTACATGTACTATGATATATATCAACTCAGGGTACATTTTATTTCACCATCATTATTTTTTTCATTACTTATAATCACTTCACTGTTTTGGGCCAGATAAATAACTTGAAAGCATTATCTAATTTTTACAATGAGAATTTTTTTTTTAATTCATAGTTCATGTATATACACATACACATTTATATATTTACTTGTAAAAAAAAGATTGCTGAAGCAGCAGACGAAACTCAGGGCAGAATAGACTAAAAGTCTTGAAGAAAGTAACTTAAATGTCCAATGGGCTGTTTTGAAGCAGTACTCCCATAATTTCAAAGTTAAAACATGATATTTTATCACATAAAACCCCTTATTCATTACCGGATGTTTTGGAGCAATTTTCCTTGTTTAACTTCATCCAATTGACTTGACTTAATGCCTTGAACTCCTTGCGGAGCAAAGGACCTTTGCAACCACACTCCAGCGCACTCTGTTTTGGGAGGCCTTTTTCGGTTCTTCCCAAGTCTGTTTGCATATTTTCATTTCTTGCTCACAAGACCTCCACCAAGTGGTCTTTGGGCAGCCAACCTTTCTTTGGCCTGGGGGAAATCCATTGCAGAGCCATTTTTTATGTCATCTGGAGGCTTCCTTAGCGAGTGGCCAATCAATCTCCATTTTCTCCTGGTCACTTGTAGGTCTATGGGATCTTGGTTTGCCAGCTGCAGAGATCTTTGTTCCTGAATTTATCTAGTCACCTTATCTTTAAAATATTCCTGAGGCAGCCATTTAGGAACATCTGTAGTCTGTTGGTTAATGAGTTTGTGACTCTCCATGTTTCCACCCTGTATAGCAGTATCGATTTCAAGGTGCTGTTGAAAATCCGGAGTTTATATTCATCCGATACTCCCAACATTTCAAATAAAAAACATAATTTTTAGGACACCAAACCCCTATTATATTAAATTTTAACTTAATTTTATATCACGCTAAATCTGTTTAATAGACTACTATGTTCTTTTTGTTAATTCAAGGCCTGCACAACAGGCAAACATAGTCACAACATAGAACATAAAAAAAAACAATGGAAGAAATGCAATCTTTGAATAAGGGTCACCAAACAGATATGGCAGAACTTGCTGCCAAAATAATAAAGAGATAGTCAAGAGATGGGAGATAAACCAACTCAACTATTGTGTTGAGCTGAAACATCCAGGCTTTGATTAAAAATTCAAATATGTAGAATTAAAAAAGTCCTACTGTAAGCAGTATCTAGAAGCATCTACCTAGATGCAATTACATGTACATGTACCATTTACACTCCTTGTGTCTCAACTAAATAATCTAGTTACTTCCCCTTGTCCCAACAAGCAGAAACTAATACATGTATATGTATACTTCACTTATTTTCACTTTTCATAGAAAATCAACTCCTTATGGGGCTAAACTCTAATTTCTGTTGGCTAGAACAGAAAGTCACTGATAGATACAACTAAGCAATAAGCTTTCTTACAATCAAACATTATTTAAAATACTGCATTCTTGTTGTCAAAACTAGTGAAATGCAATTAAGGCTCACACAATGGTAGCTATTAAAGCAGTACATATAATTTCCATTATAAAATTAAAAGCTAAACATATTAACATAAAGCTATAAATCAAACATTATAAAAATAAATAATGACTCAGTGAAAACACAAAACACTAAAGTGTATAAAAAAAATCATAATCAAACAATTTTTTTACTAGATATTCTCCTTAACTACCAAACCTAATTGTTCATTAGTTATACACTTATATCTCATGATCTTAATAAATTCACTTTTAAGTATCAAAACTAACTGATTTACTATTCCAGTTCTGTGGAAAAATCTGATTATTTCTCATTGCTCATTCGGTCATCAAAACTTGTAAATAAACATGGTAACTTAGAATGTCCACCATTTTTTATTCCAGATCAGTTTTGACATAAAATTTTTTCCTGAAGAATCTAACGATATTTAAAAAATTATTTAGTTCATGATGACAGAACGTGTACCACACACTTACACAAAGGATAAGATGAAATCCTGTAAACCACTAATGGGACGGTTTTTATGGTTCCCTTCTTGTATCCCGACCATAGCCGACAGTGCAATGACCATGGAGGCACCACAAGAGATATAGAGGGAACTTTCACCATGACCTGAAATATCCAATAGTTCTTACTGGAGATCAAACCAGGGACCCTCAGATCAACAGCTGAGCAGTTTACTGCATGACCATCCGTCCCCACACACAAAGGAAGTAGGATTAGGCAATTTTCACTTATGTGTTTTTATACTTATTATTAGACTAACTATATTCAATAAACTCAAAAACTTAAAAAAGTATTCTCTATAAATATGATACAATCGGAAAAGCTAATGCCTCTTACATGATTTAAAAGAAATGAAATGCATATCAAAACTAATTTATCTATCCAACCACTTACTGGTAAACCTTGTGGTCCTGCTGGTCCTGTGTACCCTTCCTCTCCTGGTATTCCCTGCACAAGAGAAAACAAAGCTAAAGAACAAAATAATCACCAACATTTTTAAATATGATTCTCAATCCTTGACATTATTATTGTATTCTGTTTGGACAATTTAACTTTTTTTTTTTTTTTTAAGTTTTAAGCAACAGGCATTTAAAATTAATAATAATTTCTGTGACTAACTTTCTCAGATAACATTTCATTAAATAATGCTTTGAAATATTGTATTAAAAAAGAATCAACTTATCAAAATAAACCTTGGTTAAAAAAAACAAAACAACAACAATAAAGAAAAGCTCTAACGCTACCTTAGGGCCGTCTTCTCCATCAACTCCATTAAGACCAGCATCTCCTTTAGCACCTTTTGCACCATATCTACCCTGCGGACCATCTTTACCACGTTTTCCCTAAATCATAAAAATGGCAATAAATACGTGTAATTTGATTTTGGGAAAAAAAATTTATCCACTTCAATAATAAATATTTAGTGTAAATAAAGTTTACATTTTGTTTATTAACATGATCTCTCTTTAATTAATACAGCCGAACTTTCCAAACAAATATTCGTACTTTCATTTCTTTTCCTCTAATATTTATTATCACTTTCTTTGTATTATATTACACCATATCTGTCCAATGACATTGGTAAGGCAACAGAGGATGAAAGGAGGGAAAGTATTAACATATAAAAGTGAGGTTAAAGGCATTTTAAGACAAAAACTAAATAAAAATAAATCATGTAGTTGAATTCAATATAAACTTCAAGCTTCATTTAAATAAGTCATGTGGCTTTAGAAAACTTTGCCTACGTCAGTGCTCTGGAAAATGGTGCTAGGTGTGCTGCAATATAACCTAAATATCTCGTCTAATTATTGGCATGTGTATTTTTATCCTAAAGATAAAAAAGTTTGCGGTAATATTACATCAGTGGAATAAAACAAATCAGTGTGGAGTAATACCTTGAAGATAACATCCAGTATAGATTTGTATGTTGTGGTAATAATCAATAACAATTACATGATTTTATAGAGAGCTTTTTAAATCAAGCCATGTTTCCAAGCGAATTCCTGTTACAGAAAACATGCTTGTTATAATAAACAATACTTTGTTCCCTTAGCCCTATGGGCCATCGGGGCAGATGAAGTGTAGAATTCATCTGTTTCTATAACCTTGGCATATAAAGGGATTGTGTGGTTAGCACATCACCCAGCCACCTTTACTTCCCAAACTTACGTCAGGTGGGACAAATTTGAAACTTATTTCACCTGAAAAAATTCCCAAGGATTGAACCCAGGACTCTCAGGTTGAAAGTCGAGTATCTACACCACTCGCCCATCCGTCCCACTAAACAATACTTAGAGCAAATCAGAAGTTTCTGAATTTATTAAGTCGCCTACATTCTTTCACAACATAATATAATTGAAACACTGTTTAAAAAGGATGTCTGGAACGCATTCAGTAGATGCTTGAAAGAATTGCTGGAAAGAAAGTTATAAAACTTCTGTTATCTTCATATAAAAAAATAAAATTGACGAAAAGCCCAGTGATACATGTATTCTGTTAGTAGATGCTTGAAATACTTGCTGTAAAGGAAGTTATCAAGTTCTGTTGTCGTCTATAAAAAAAACTATTCATGAAATGTCCAGTGATAATGCATTATCATAAGCACTGACGGGCAAAAAAAATGCTTTTTTTAATGGGTAAAACGTCAAATTTGCAAAAGGTCATTTTCTCACAAAGGCATATAAAAACCAGTCATGATCGTTTCATACTTCTCAAGTTTGCTTTTTCAAAGCATGCTACTACCAGTAAAATTAAAAACTACCCAACAAACATCAGAATTTTTTTTTAATAAATCAGAACCAGCAAGGAAATGAAGACATATTGAAGAAAGTTACTGGTTATCTAAATTTGTATTCATAACTGGTGAGAAATATATGGGTGCATGAATAATTTTTAATGCCAATTGATAATGTTTTTAATATGATTTGATAAGTTTAAAATGAAAACTTTACCCCATCAAAACAATTAAGACAAGGATCAAAAGAAATGTTTTATAAAGGAACAGATATTAAACAAGCTTAACACTTTGTATTGGATTTGGTAAAATAAAAAAATTATTTTAATGACGAATAATGTCTTATTTTTTATTATAAATCGCATAGAACAATATGACTATCTGTTGTCCATTTGCAAACTTATCATTGTCTCTGTACATATTGACAAAAAAATGATAAAACTTAGAAAATACGGAACTCTTTGATAAATGAAAATATATTTATTATATCCAATTTGGCAAAACAAATATGTATTGACGAAGTTTTTAATTTTTGTGACTAATAAAACATCACACTCAATTGATAACAAATACATAATTCTCACATAACTGCAAGTTTTTTTTAATGTTTTAACACCTATCATTTTCTAAGTGTGTCACCATATTTTTTAACATTTCAAGTGTGCCTGAGTGGGTGGTATTTATGTACATCTTGTAATTCTAACAACATATATTCTCGACTTGTTTTATGTCCCAACTCCATTCATGGCTAAATTGAACATAGTACATGCATGTGGTAGTTAATGTTGTAAATTACATTCAGTGATAAATTTCAAATCCAATTACTGAAGCTGAACACCCTCTTGTTTTAAGTAACATATTTTTCGGGCAATAAGATGCATCGGACCATAAGGAGCACCAGTTTTTAGAGAAGAGAAATGCAGAAAAAAATATTTTAAAAAATTTTTATTAAGATTTTGAAACAAATAGTGTCCTAAAATATTTTATGTGCATTAAAAACTAACAGCACATTCATAAACAAATGTAATCAATACTGTAAAGTAAACAGCAGCATTTAGAACCATTATTAACAAATAAAGTCAGCAAAAGACAAAATTACGAATTTTATATACTGTAAAACAACCTAACCTTTTTTTTTCTACATTTGGACCATAAGACGCAGGGACTTTTTCCCCTCATAATCATAATTTCTATAAATATTAGCCTGATCAAATGAGTTATTTTTTTACTTTTTAGTACATTTTCACTGCATCACTAACATGTAAGGAGAACAATACATTTAGATATTCCATTTTCTATTTAGAAATCACTATAGTTTTTATAAATTTCCATTCTTCTACAGTTAGAAAGTAAATTTTTACCCTTAGACAAGGTTTCGGCACTACCTCGAGGTTGCTACTCAGGTGTTTTTCAAATCCATCCCTACACCATAATAAATGATCAATTGTGGATAACTACAGTTATTAGCAGAGATGAATGATATTAGGTAAGCTGAACAATGTGGTTGTTAAAGTAGCAGCTGAGGTTAATTATTTCTGAGATCTCTAGTAGACTGTGTGATGTGTACTACGGAAATTCTATTCATTTGATGAAATCTTCACCAAGATTGTTATAGCTGTTGTTGTTTTTTTAAAATATATTCAAAACTAACTGAGCCCAGTATAAAATCATCTGTTTGTGTTGGTCTTGTCAATGACATAAATAGAACATGTAACATACAAAAACCCATAAAATAAACTTGCATTTAATAACTTACTGGACGTCCCAAAGGTCCCTGCATGCCTTGTTCTCCTTTTGGACCTGGATCTCCTTGAGGACCCTAAGTATATATTTAAAACTTTTTGAACGCTCTAAAACATTAATAGACTAAATGACATGGACTTAAAATTTATTACATTAGTTTATAATCTATTTATGATTTATACTGTCAAACAAAAAAAAAAGTAATGTTCTTAGTTCCAGTTTAAACATTTTATTTGAAAAAACAAAAATTTAACTAAAAAAGTATTTAAATAACAAGCTTAAGGTTTTATTAAAACAATGAGAAACATAAATTACTAATTAATTAGGGTTAATAGTTGTAAATACTATATGTATATAAACTCTAATCTAAGATATAATTTATAATTATATTTTTAAATTTCTTTGCCATTGTATCTTTAATAAATAATTTACCATAGAACCACGTTGTCCTATGTCACCCATTTCACCAGGAATGCCTCTGCGGCCTTTATCACCAACATTGCCTCTCTCCCCTTTAGTTACTGTACCATTGAGATTACCACCGCTGACTTCAAGTGATCCTGGATCACCTTGTTCACCCTTGTCACCCTATTGGTAATTTTTAAAAATCCTTATGAATTGTAAATTACAACAAAAATATATATTTTATCTGTATATTATAAAAGCAAAAAATATGTAAAAATGATCTATTATACACTAAACCAAATTACATTTAAAATGTATAATCTTTCTTTACTAACCAGTGGTCCAAGTTTTGGATCAAAAGTTGTCCCTATTTCTCCCTTATCACCTCTCAATCCAGGGATTCCAGGCACTCCCTGTGGTTGAAATAAATTATTGAGTTAAACATTTTTTTTTTCACATACAATTTTTATGAAAACCATTAGGTCATTTGTTTGTTATTATATTGTCAACATAAAAAATTATATTTAATATGAATGCTCATCAGTAAGCTTCAAAGGTCTGCAGAATTTTGCTATAATTTTGGGCTATAGCTGAGATGTTTACACTAGGAAGGAAATAATTTGTTTTTAAATGTTTTTTTTTATTAATTTGATATCTAATTGTTTAAAAATGAATGGGCTCTACATGTGGTGTGGATATCTCTAAGGATGTTCATGAAACTCAGTACAAATTCAAGTGATTTTTGAAAAAGAAAAAGAAGACAACAAGAAAAAAAGTGAAATTTACTAATAAAACCAAAAACATTTCTAAAGACCTAGAAGAATAAAACATACTTTTTCTTAAACTGCATTTAAGTTTCACTTTTACACAAGTGTACTAATTTTCAATAGATTTCACACTAATGAGTAAGTTTTACACATTTTTAAACAAGTTCAACCACTCTGAATATGAATGACATAAGACATAAGGTGCTGGTAGGAACATCAGCTAGGCACTGTATTTTTAGACATTTTATCAAAAAAGTTGCCCATTTCCCCAACTTGGCAGCTCACAAATAAGCATTTTGGACCTGAACATGACAGAAAACAGCAAATTTTCTGTGAAATTTTTGGCCTTATAACTGAAATTTTCTTATGAAAGTCAATTGACTACATGTACTAGGATTAAAAGGTTACAGCCAATATTTAAGAAATTTTTCAACTGTAAAAGGTGAAACATTTTACATTCCATACTAGCGATTTCATGACAATGTAGCAAAGTGGGCTTTGTTAAAACAAGAAAGACAAGTGTGCGTCAAATAAACACCACACTAGGGGTTGACCTTTATGTCTTTATGATCAAGTTTATGTAACATATTGTATTTCCTTCTGAGTATAGCCTGTTTTCAAATGACAATGTACTCAAAATTTTAAGAGAAATACAGCCTTAAACTTTTTAAATTACATAGAAATATCTCTTTCCCCCTTAAAAAAAAAACACTGTTGAAGTCAAAACATATAAAACCCATTTAAAATATTTATGTTTTTAGTTCAGTTGTTAGTAAACATTTTTTTCAATGCACAGCGGTTTTAAAAGAATTAATTCTATAATTAAAAAAAGAATAGATAAATAAGATTTTAACTTACTGGAAGCCCTAGTTCACCATCAGGACCATAAGGGCCAATATCACCTCGCAAGCCTGGTACACCCTGATGATATACACATACAGTATTTTAAAAAATTAACTTTTTAACTTGCTTTTTTTTTCTATTCATAAATTAATTAATTTCATTCTAAATGAAATTAACTTTGTAAGTAAAAATATATGTGCAAAATCAAAAGAAAAGCTGAACTCACTGGTAAACCTGTTCTTCCTCTATCTCCAGGATCGCCTTTCATGCCTACTGTAATTCCCAAGAATTCACCTGGCTCACCCTTATATTATACATGAAATGGACTCAATTGGTAATATGAATATTAAGAAAAAAAAGAATTACAATTAAAATCATTTCTTTTGAAAATTCAGTTTAAAATTACATTAGTTTTATTTTTTTAACAAAATTTATTTAAAAGCCTTAAAAGTGTGTTGTTAATTTCTATTATTAATTGACATTATTTAATTTTCAAAATATTTTGTTTTGTTTTTTTCAAGTACAACAAATAATTAAGTCAAATGGGCATACTAAGATACCATTGAAAAAACAAATCAACAAAAACATCCATAAGTTTCTCACAACACCTACCTTCATGCCAAATCTACCAGGTACACCTGATTCTCCCTTTCGGCCTCTGATCCCAAATGGACCTGGAGGTCCTCTGATACCCTGGATAATGTGTAACAAATAGTATGAGTTACTCCAGTAAATATAAACAAATTTTACTTTCATAAAATCAAAGCAATAAAAATAAACATTCAAACAAATTTAAACAAAATGAAATATACATGTACTATAATATTTAGAAGCGAAAATAAAAAAAAAAAAGGCTGAAGTTAATCAAATGCAGACTACCCTTAAAACTTTTTATCATTGATGATTTTTCTAAAAAAGATTTTGAACCATTTTTTTTTTAGAAATGAACTTTTTAATTTTGAAATTTCTAAAAGTACATATAAAAGTTACCTTTGTACCATTGCAGCCAGGGTAACCTTCTGGACCCATTGGACCTTCTAGGCCATCCAGTCCCTAAATAAATGTTTAAATGAATATTAAAAAGTCTGGATTGAAAGGTAATGTATAGAAAAGAATGTCATTTCATTTATTAAAACACAATGACAGAAGCATAATTAAGTTTCTAAAAACCAGTTTCAACTAAGCAAAATTCTGTAAAAAATTTATTTTTTATAAATTGAGAAATAAACTAAATCTGAATTATATAAGAGCTAATTCAGAAAAAACAAGAAAATATATCTTCCATATATTGATGAGTTGAAAAGTTGTTTTTTATAGTAAGAATTTTGTTATCTTGTGAGTTCACATCATCTTTGATAACACACAAGAATTTTTGCTAGCCAGATTCATTAGATAACATAATATTTTGACTTCAATAATGTAACTCTAATAATTGTACTTAAAATCTCACTTACTGGAGTACCAGGAATGCCTCTAGTACCATCTAATCCAGTTGGGCCCTGTAACACAATAATACAAGTCTTAAATTGTCAACTTAATTATAGCAATTGGTTACTTATATATAGAAAAGAAAATCTTAAATTTTGTCAATTGAATTTCCTATGTTGATATGGATCAAATGTGATCTTTTTTTACTCTGAATCCTTTTGGTCCTTCAGCTCCAGGTTCACCATAAGCTCCCTTTTTGCCAGAGGCACCTGATGGCCCCTCAGGTCCTGGTACACCAGGAAAACCCTCTGATCCTCTTAGACCAGGCAAACCTTTTTCTCCCTTAAAAAATGTGAATAAATAAATGATTTCTTAAGTTTAATTAGACAAAATATAAAAAAATAAATATTTAGCATTAACTTTTTTTCCCTCCACCAATTAAAGCTTTATAGTGTAAAGTTAGGAACAAAAACAAGTAATACACCTAAAATAAAATTTACTCAGATCATATCAAAAAAATGATATGAAAATTTATCAACAACTGACAACTAGAAATTTAGCATTTATTGATTTATTCAAATTTATTTTATATTAAAAAAAATGTAAACGAAGTCAAAGCAGATGCTATTTTGTTAAACTGAGATAGAAAAAATTAGCGTAAATTTTTTATATTGTTGTTTTTTTTTCCTGTTTTTTTTTTTTTGACACATAAAACATTAAGCTTCATAAACTTCAATAAGCTGATAAGTTTGTTATCTAAGGGGAGTAAATACCAATTCAAAAATATTAATATTTCTTTTGCTCTCCCTTATGCTTGCACGTAATGTTTCAAAATTATCCCTATTAGAAAAGAAATAAATGAAACTTACTGGTAAACCTTTGATTCCTTTACAAATACATGGTGGGGAACATCCTTCACATTGCTATAGAAGATATAAAAAGGAACATCAATTCCGAATATTTGTTAATGGGAAAAAAAAAAAAAGGTGGTTGGGGCACCCCACTCCTCCGTGGGGGGGGGGGGGGGGGCCCCCCCTTTTTTGTGTCGCCCCTTTTTTTTTTTTTTTTACTTCAGTAAAAATATAAAAACCACCCTCCCAGCTGCCGGGCCCCCCTGTAGAATGCCTGGCCACAGGCTGCAGAAGATTCTCCATGATGGGGGGGTGGGGGGTAGTAACGACAGTCTTATTAGTGATTAGTCTTTATTAGAAGAGCTCAGTGGTGGTAATTGGTATAACCGCCTCATCCTTAATTAAAAAAAAATGCTCGTCATTTGGGTGTTCATTTTACAACGAGTAATGGGTGCATAGTCTGCTACAGTGTCCCGATGTCCGTTTTCTTACTTCGCTCAGCTTGAATGTGAAGCAAAAAAACAAAACTCATCTCCCCATTTCCAATCACCGATTCATATAAAACAAGGACCCGATTTTAATGTTGAACAGTAAACCACGCAAGGCACACCAACAGTTGACAGTTATCACCGATAAGCATATACAAAAGTAAACGCTTTGGTAAGCAGTGTAAAAAAAAAAAAACTATTGTGCATTAAATGTTGTTTTTCTTTTCATGATTTCAGTCTAATGTAAAAATGTTTTAATTTATTTTGGAAATAGGTTATGGCAATTTTGATGTCACATTTTTTTTTTAAATAAACTTATGTTAGTCCATTGCTTGTACTTATTCCTCATACGGCCATACCATTTTCTGGTTCACACCTCAGACTGGTCGTTCCCTAACGCAGTGCTTCTCACACTTTTCAGCAAGGCGGACATGCACGACGTCTTCCAGTTGGAGCAGCGACCGGCGGACTATTTTCCCTGCACCGGCATTGTAGTTTCCTTTCCTTTCCTGATAACTTCTGCGGACCGGCGGCTGATGACCCGCGGACCTGCACCGGTCCGCGGACAACCGCTTTGAGAAGCACTGACCCAACGCATGTGACTGCACGGAGCATTTGGCGGGCCTAGAACTGTAATCCTTCCCTCTTGGACAAGGGGCCTGGGGCAGTTGCTCTAGTTTTCTCATCCAAACCATGGTATCGTCTATTTGACCATTCGAAACTAGCCCGCGACCTCGGTTTATTATATATAATACGAATAGGCTTCTGCGTGAGTTAGTTTATATATATATATATATATATATATATATATATATAAAGGGATCCTACAAGTTTCAAGTTGTAAATGTAAGCACTCATCCCGTGATCGCGCATAAAACCCATTGGAACCACTGGATCCAAAGCAGGGGTGAGCAAACGTTTTAAACTGCGGCCATATTGGGCTCATAAATTTGACCGAATTTATAAGAGAAAAAAAAAGAAATAAGGGCCAGACCACGAGCAAATGAATGGCGTTTCTAAAAAACTAGTATAGTTTAAATACGTGGTTGGATCAATAGTTCAAAGGGCCCGAAGTTTGCCAATGTCTGATCTAGTGTCTTGAAGCTGGTTATCTATCTATCTATCTATCTATCTATCTATCTATCTATCTATCTATCTATCTATCTATCTATCTATCTATCTATCTATCTATCTATCTATCTATCTATCTATCTATCTATCTATCTATCTATCTATCTATCTATCTATATGTCTGTCTTTCTGTCTGTCTGTCTGTCTGTCTGTCTGCCTGTATGTATGTATGTATGTATGTATGTATGTATGTATGTATGTAAAACTGTCTGGCTATAAATCTATGTGTAAGTCTTTTCTGTCTATCCATCATCTATTGGGTATTATGTAATGCCGCCACAAAAGTTCCCCATTCCCTATCTCCCAAACAATCACTATAATTTTCATCTTTGTAGGCGTAATGTTGGGCTAAGCTTACCCATTTTGGATCAAACAATCAAGCTTATCTAAAATGATCTCGCAGTGGCTACGGTAACATCAAGACGGAGTTCGTATTTTTTTTCCGGGTTACATCAATAGATATTCATCCACACACCTAACCCTAACCCTAACCCTTTTCCTAACCCTAATATAATTGCTGGTACCCGAAAAAAATGAGTACTCCCGCTAACCCTAATATAATGGCGCTTGATGTTACCGTAGCCACTTCGTATCTTAAAAATAGATCGCAAAGAGCATGCATTCGTGAATAGTGACAGATGACAAGAATGCACCATGCCAGTGTGCATTTTTATGCATTAGGTCAGTAAGTACCACCCCCACCGACAAGGGGAGTGTCAACTTCGAAGGAATAGGTGCAGCATAAAGTAGAAGGTCGATTATAATTAACAAATGGCTGCCTTTTAAAGAAAAAATGCATTAAAGGGATATCACCCTACGCTCCTTTACTTTAATGGGAGATAATAATTAACCTAATTGAAGAGAAACGATCTTTCTTTTTGCGTAAACAAGTTATCACATTTCGTCCATGGCCAGTGGCGCAACCAAGGGAGGGGACAGGGGGGGGTGGCTCAAGCACCCCCGCCCCCCAGGCCAAATCGGAGTCTTTCTTTTTTTATCATCAATACATAATTAAAGTTACAAAAAAGACTGTCAAACTCATAATAATAATAATGTGAGCCCCCTACCCCCACCCCTCCAGCATTTTTTGCTGGTTGCGCCACTGTCCATGGCAATTGAAATACATATAGGGCCTACATTTCAGTACAGTTTTATGTAGGCCTATATAAACACGAACATTTGCAACGAAAAGCGAGTAACTGAAAATTAAATGCCATGTTTTATCTGCACAGTCATCAAGATTATTATAACATTGTTTCTTTCTATCCAACATGGTTTTAAATATTAATTGGAAAAAATTGAGTTTCTTTGATTTATTTTTAAAGCAAAGTCTTTTTTAGAATAAATCAACTGAACGATTTCCAGACACACAGCAATACTTAATTAACACGTTAATTTACTAAGACCCGAACTGAAATTAACGCTAAATTGTTTTCAGCAGTTTCTAATTGTTATCATCTCATTCATCTGTCCGAGATGAAACGGTTAAAGTTTCTGGCTTCTGCTTGTCGGAGTTTCGTTTATAAGTTATGTCCCCTGACAGACCCTGTGAATGGGAATGTGTGTGTATGTGTGTCATTTTGTTCCAGTTATAGACAAAACAAACCGTTATCTATTTCGTGTACCTTTTGACTCGCTGGCAGTGAGGTTATGTGCCCGATAAAGACTGCATAGGTGAGGGGGTTTGGATCCGAATGAAGTCAGTTACCAGTAATTTGTGATAACTGTGTTGACGTCAAAAAAAGACTTTACAAAATAATAATTAAAAA
Organism: Bulinus truncatus; assembly: GCA_021962125.1. NCBI lineage: Eukaryota > Metazoa > Mollusca > Gastropoda > Planorbidae > Bulinus > Bulinus truncatus. The sequence goes on along the minus strand of JAGDYQ010000037.1, from coordinate 2,128,710 downwards.
AAAGTCTCACCTGAGGGTAAGATGGCTTTCAAGTACGGTATAGGATCAGACTCAGAGGCGGATTTAGCGGTGGACGATGTCTCGACTTTAGGGAGGGCCTGCACAAAAAAAATCCAGCTTTATACCATTTTTAGATATCTCTCTCTTTTATTTATGAGTCCTATATTTTCTATTGCGCCCGGGTTTTCAACCTATCTAAGTCCGCTTCTGTATAGGATCAGGAGTTGGTATTACATACGCACTTAGATTTCATTTATTTTAACGCTTATTTATAATTTAGCAAATAATGTGGACTTTTTTCGTACACTGGGCGGACATACATCTGTACACGATCCATAACAATTCACGAGATGAATTATGATAAGCATTATTATTATTATTATTATTATAAAAGTCTCCCTGTAAGAATTAGAGGGTTTCTCCTCTTGATATTCCGAAGATTATAACACTTTAAAAAAAATAATATATTTGGTTTTTGGCATTATGGCACAAGTGGCGCATGGGGAACCTGCCAAACCTTTGTTACGTCACGTTAGTGGCTTTAGCTTATTCAAAGAATTTCGTAATTGATTTAGAAGGTGTTGGAACTACATTTGCTTTAATTTACACGTAATCGTTTCACAACCGTACTTTTTACACGCCCACAACCAATAGTATTCCTGGATTAATCCCCCCTTCCTTCCTTTTCATGTCCCACTTCCTTAAAACACACCCACTTCCTATGCGCGCGATCTTTACACACGCCCCCATTTATCACGCCCACTTCCCATATATACACCTTTCACCAACTTACACTTTCATTACCTCTACACACTCACCCTTTTATAAGTCCACTTCCTTTTTAAACACCCACCCCTTTACGATATCCACTCCGTTTTTCCACGTCCACTTGCTAAACACACACCCATTTACATACCCACCCCTTTAAAACGTCCACTTACTATACTGACCCTAACACAGCTGCCTTCTTTGTGCACCAACTTCAATCCATAATTATAGTGACAAGTAGATGTAAAATCTCCCCTCCACCCCCTGCCATTTCTCTCCTCAAATACGACCGAGGAGGATAAATGACATCGATGGTATTAGGACTCCATGACCTTCTCCATACCTACCATGATCCCTAATTCTTTCTCTGCCCCAGAATCACCGAACGTCTTGGTCAAAACTGAATGTGGGTTTAAAATTGTAGACCCGTAGGGGGAGGGGGTAGGATATATATATATATATATATATATATATATATATATATATATATATATATATATATATATATATATATATATAGGAAGTGCGACAATCTTAGATTAAAAAAAATATACCAAGGACGATTCGAAAGGATTTACATCACATTTTACTGGAAGCAGAGTTTTGACAGCTTGTACCATCTGCCCCGTTACACCTCTTAATATACAAGTGCATTATATTTGGAAATGAACACTTGGCAAGCACGATGACACGTCATCCTTCTCTCCAAACCAGACACTCGTGTAGAGTGAGGGTAATCCAAAACAGACCAATCTCCTCACGTAAGGGCTGCTCAATGCACTGAAGACCAGTGGTTCTCAAAATATGGGGGTCGTGGGCAAAATTTCAGGTGGGTCGCGACCATATGTCATAGGAATTTTTCCAGGGGGGCACTTTCCAGGGGGGCAAATAACAACTTTATGACATTTTTTTTTTAAATGAATACAGCCCATGGTCGCGACAAAATTAAAAAAATTATAATTAAAAGATCGAGAATGTATAATTATAATTGCACGATTTCTCTATATGTTAGAAAACTAAATGTTTGGTGGAAATCTAAAAGTAAAAAGGGAGATTTCATAGATACGTTTAATGAACTTTTCCCTTCCCATTCTGTTATCGTAGTTTTTTCACTGAAGGAGCGAGTCGCGAAAAAAAAAACAAGTTTTTTTTTTTTATGGTTGGTCGCGAAACCATAAATGTTGTCAAAGTGGGTCATAAAGTGTCCAAGTTTGAGAACCACTGGGGTAGACACTAAATAATGTCATTCATGCAAGAACTAGCTACGAAACTTAAAACTTCCAGTGAAAAACAGATTACCAGCTTCAATACATTTAGATTTAACTGGTGAATTTTTTTCATTGCAATTCTGCCTTTTCTTTTTTTTTGTGTTCTTTATTTTAAAGTGCCCATAGACCAGAGCCGATTCTTTTTTCACCTTTAAAATATAATTTAGATGAATATGAAACTGTTAGCCATTACAATTCTTTTTTGTAAGAAACGTGAGCGCACGATTGTATAACAAATTTAATAGAGTGGTAGAGTAGTTCACGATTGTTAACAATGATTACTCCCCTTGGGTGGGGGCGTTGTCGAGTTTCGTCTAATCCTTTTTCACCTAATTATTTTGTATACAGCTGTGCGCGTTTTCACATCAGATCTTTTTTAACGAAGGAAGAAAAAATACAACAAAAAGCGTATCGACATGCTGTTTTAGACAGTAAAATTGTAAGCACAGTTCCCCCCCCCTCCCTCTCCCCAAGAAAAAATGTTGCATCTTAATCTGTTTTTCATATTTTCAAGTTTGCTAAAACTCCTTTCTTATTCACAGATTAATTTGCCCTGCATATTTTCACTCATACATCTCTATGATAATTAAAACATGTAAAATATACGGGGAAATATATAAAAAAAAAAGCTCCTTACCGCGAGTGAAT
>JAGDYQ010000037.1:2116026-2121026 GCA_021962125.1 Bulinus truncatus | reverse complement strand
ATAATAATAAAAAAAAAAAAAATAAAAAAATGCACGCGGCTTACAAAAGTGCAATCACTAGAACAATGGCTGACAGCGTCTACCATTTCGACTTCTCCGTCAACAAATATCTTAAAAAGCAGAGTGACCTCAACCTCCACTCATTTGAAGCTTTGCGTTCTCAGTCTGAGAGGAATGGGACCCCACCTCCCCCCCTCCAGGATGAGAACCGCTTGACTAGAAGCAAAAAGAATACGGGTTCCAAAATAAAATAACAACTCTTCTTTACTTGATAAAACATATATCATTTGTTCTTTTAAAACCCAGAAATACTCGGTTTGTTTCATTGAATCAAGTTATAAAAAAAAAAAGTTCATTCTTTAAAAAGAAACTTTTATTTCATCCCTTTTATTTTTTTATCAACAAGTTTTAAACTTAATACTAGGAGACAGAAAATATTTGGGCATTTCGTTTTTTTGTCCGATAACCTCATGAGAATAAACAATGATACATTTTTTTTAATCTTCTGATACTGCTATCTGCCAGACAATATGCGAAAGGTTATTTTATATATATATACATATACAGTGGCGCAGCTAACGTTAGGGGGTGATCTCTAAAAAAAGTACTAAGGTACCGAAAATGCCAACCGTTGCTGGTGACAAGTTGGTGCCACTGTGACGGACGGCCCCCAACCACTGTATAAATTACGTGCAATTCTCATATACAGTTAATTTTTTTTTAAATAAAGCCAGTTAAAAACACATCACAGAACTCGCGCATGCACACATACCACTGAGCGCATACACTTTCAATACTGAGGGTGCATGTACACAGACTTACTTGCAACGAGCGCGCTCGCGCACACACCACATTTTACACTCGCAAAGAGGTAGATTTTACGACTTCCTATAGAACCGTAACTATTTGTTTGCTCTGTATAATTTTACCCTTACATACGCAATCATACTCTTTTCATGTATTTAATTTTTTTTAATGGGGGTTTACTTTACTTCTGGGCCCATGAGGTCTGAAACTGCCCCTGCCCATTAGGTAAACATTACAAAATAAATAAATACATTACATTAAATTATTCAGGCGGAAAGAATATTTAAACACAAAATCAATAGACCTGATCAAAAGAGCTGGAACACCAATCACGGTTAGGCAATTTGCATTTATCAGCAAATAGTTCTCCATTTCTCTATATTATAATGATTAACAAATAATCAAAGTAAGGCACAATCTTAGGGCACCGCAGTATAGGGGTAGGGGGGTGGGGAGGGGGGACATAAACAAAATAAATAAATTCCTATCCGAATTTATCATTTAAAGTATATAATATCATTGACTTTATTTCCGATTTCACAATAGTTACGTGCATTATGAATAATGGATAACTTCCAGGAATATTGTTTGAAGATAGGGGAAGATGTACACATATGAATAAAATTTGCATTGACAAATTTTAGTCCGATTACTGTAGAACTGTTAATATTAATTTTTATATTGTTAAAAGCCCCCAACATTTACGTAGTATATTTAGGGCATACAAGATGGAGGATCTTAACATTGGATTGCTCCATTCGGATCAATTTAATTCGGGTTGTGGGGTAGGGGGGTAAAGACTTAGGGCATTAAGAAAACTGAATCTGGCACCAATGACAGATATTCCTGAGAGAGCGATGGAACTAAATTTAACTTAGATTAATTCAGAATTCTTAATGTTTTTTCTTATGTAAAAGCGGTGAAGAATTTGAGAGATGGTTTTCATACCTCTCAAGTTATATAATATATAAGTTATTTTAATCTGAAAAAAAAAATAAAAAATCAGGAATTTTCGAGTTTTGTTTCAGGTCTCGGTAACACCCCATTATTTTGTTGCTTAATCAGCCCAATTTTCTCTTCTCCCCCTTTTCTTTTCTTTCTGCACTGTGAAGTGTAGAGTAAACAAACGATCTAAGCTAACGTATTCGTCATCAGATAAATAAATATGGAACTTGTGTGTATCAGAATGGTGGAGATGAGTGGAGAATAAAGAGAAATGAAAAGAACAAAAAGAATAGAACAATTTATAGGAGCTAAAGAAGAAAATAGTGCTACAAAAAGAAATAATAACTTGAGCTCTTGTTAATGCTTTTTGTCGGTCGGCTAGGCAAAAGTCATTACGTCTGCTTTTCTGCAATGGAGTAGTGGGCGAGTATTGTCTTAGTTGCCGTAATCGATTACTCACTCACATACTTCCGTACTTTCGTTATAATAGGCCTACTTCCTATCCTAAAAAAAAAACGTTCATTCATCAAGATCTCAAATCTGGATTTCAGTGTATGACGCACTAAAATTTCGGCGGAGCATTTTTTTTGCTGACTCCATTAAATTCATTTTATTTGAGTATTTAACGTAAAAAGTGATTGTGCGATATATTTAGTGATGAGTTCCAGAAGATAAAGTTATAAATCTTTAACCCATCATGACTTCTGTAATTATAATTGATAATGCAATTCAACTAAATGAAGATTAATCAGTTATTTAGACAGTAATCGGACATCCCAATAATAAATGTGTATTAAAAAGGAAATAATATTAATAATAATTGTATTAGAAAGGCTGAACCTGTTTATTTGCATTATTCAAGTTCATTCAGAATTGTCTGTAGCCATACGGAAACCCTCCTTTTAAAGAAAATTTTACTTTCTCAATATTTTATTTGTTTTAGAAAATGCATGTAGTTGGGAAGATACTGTGCTGTTGCACAGCGGCAGTCTAGTAGATGTTACAGCATTTTATATTATTTCATGAATACGAGCAGAGGCGGTATTAGCATTACTAGTGAATACACGGGAGGGCAAATGTCTTATGTTGGAGACGGGGGGGGAAGCGAATGTCTGATGCGGGGCCTAGGGCGAACGTCTAATGCGGGAGACAGTGGCGTAGCGAGCTTAACTTGCGCCCGGGGCACAATACCTTTTTTAGCGGCCCCCCCTCATTAAAAAAACCATATAATATTATATGCAAGATATACCATTTGGAACCCCTTTTTGTGTGTAGCGCCCGGGGCACGATAACCCCCCTTGCCCCCCCCCTCACTTCGCCACTGGCGGGGTGTCTTAGAATCATCACTGTAGGCTATATTAGTAACTATGTATCGTATCAAAATGCTCTTTTAGCGGGGGGGGGGCATGCCTTTAGATGAAAAACCTCGGGACGATTGCTTTAGTTGTCACACAGGGCGCTTCTGATACTGACAGCATGATTCATGCTTGAGGGGTGGTGCATACTGGTTCCGGAAAGGGTAAAGGGTGGGAGGGTGGGGATGGGCATGAAGCCTGATGCCAACCAAAACTTTGCATGGAGGAGGGGATGTCTGATTTACTGAAATTTGTTTTTCTTTTTTCAAATGTAAACATATTCTCCTGATAATAGTAACATGAAGAGAAAAATTACATCGTTATAATAACATTATTCCATTACACTTTACACATCCTTCTTTGTTTTAATTCATTTCTTTTTTCCAAGTTAAGTCAAAGCATATATACACATACGTTGTTTCGAGGTACTCTCTTTCTCCCTACCCACCCACCCCCCGACCCCACCCCCCCCCACCCATCCGTCTGTACGTTCTTGTAGAGTGATTCACTCATTGTCTGCAATGGTTTAACTTATGTACCAGCCATGAGGTCAACCCCTCCTTTACCTCATCTTCTCAGATAATAATACTCCTGTAATGGTATATAATCTCTGATTTTTGGCGCGTCACCTGAGCCCGCAATGTCGCTTCCAATTACTTAGTTTAGTTGTGGGGAGGGGGAGGGGGGGGGTCCTTTCTCTGTGAAGGGGGTGGGCTATTATTAACGAGAAAACAGGAATCGAATCAAAATTTGTAAATCATTTACAAAGCTCACAAAGGAGTCACTGACATATAAGGCGGCAAACCAAACATTTGTTTTAACCCATAGGTGTTAAAGACTTAAAGGCATCGGCAAAAATAGCTATTGGTGATAATAGGATTCTTACTCCATTGCCTTAGCCAGACAAATTGGGTCTCAAACATTCATTCACCCGGCTACAAAAAAAAAAAGTTAAGAAAAACGTCTTAGAATTATGCAATTTCACTTTACAGGAAGCAAGTTTCAATTAGAAGATTTACAATTAAAAAAAAAAAGATTTTTTTTTACTAAACATTAGCCTAATAGCCATAAAGTGGAATATGGAATTGTCAAATATATGTCCCATGTACCTCCATCCTTTAGCATGCGGATTCTTTATCACGTGTGTGTGTATGAGTGCTTAGTAACTAGTCGTCAGTGGTCCGGATCTCCAGACTGCTATCATGACCTTAGACCCTATATCTGGCTACATTTTCCTTCCACTCAGACCTGTGCATTCCATACAGAAAAACACTATGTTACTTACATGATAATATCCGGTAGGTCCAGCTTCAGGTAAAGACGTGAGAACGCCTTGCACTCGTAGAGGCCTCCTGTTCATTGACGTAACTGTAAATGCCAGAAGTAATTCAAACTGGCTTTAGCCACCAGGCATTTTATGAAAGCGTGTTTTCAAGATTTTAGACATTTTCCCACGTTATATAAGCAAAATTGTTAAAAAAATAAAAACAGTCTAATTTAATATAAATGGACCTTATCATTTAAAAAATTATCTTTAATTTGTAAAGTTCAAAATATTTGAAGTTTTAAATTCAGTCGGCATGGGAAAGCACAAAAAAATAAAGGCAGTAGTGATCTTTAGATGGGAACAAATAAACAAGTAAAACTGCATTTTAAACCTATTTATTTTTAAGTGCTGTCTCTTTCTTATGCTTTATAAATGTTCTAAACTGTGTGCACAGATATAGCAGTAGTGATCGTTACATGGAACAAATACACCACAAGATCAAACTTTTTCTCTGTAGTTATTAGCGTCTTTTTCAGCAGCGCAGTAAATGTTCTTCATCATTGTTATCGAAACGATTTTTTCAATGTCTCACAGCCTTTGGAACAATTACGTGGCAGTATTCATTT
>JAGDYQ010000037.1:2086409-2115526 GCA_021962125.1 Bulinus truncatus | reverse complement strand
ACAACTAAGCAATAAACTTTCTTACAATAAAAAATTATTTAAAATACTGCATTTTTGTTGTCAAAACTAGAGAAATGCAATAAAGGCTCGCAAAATTGTAGCTATTAAAGAAGTTCATGTAATTTCCATTATAAAATTACATTACATGCTTTACAATAACTTCTTTTTTCTTTTCTTTTTTCTCTTCTGGCCATTTTATGAATACTCTTTGCTTATTTAAAGCAATGTCAAAGCTAACAGATTTTAAGATTGAAATATTAACAAATTAAACATCATAATATTCAAAAAAGAGCTATAAATTAATTATAATTATTAATTATAATAAATTATAAAAATAAATAAGGGCTCAGTGAAAACATGCAAAAAAAAAGTGCCAATAGTTACCTGGTACACCACGTTCTCCTTTGACAGATACTCCTGGCTCACCAGGTTTACCTTGTGGTCCTGGAAATCCAGGGAGCCCAACAAAGCCTGGATCACCTTTTGGACCTTTTACTCCAGGCAAACCTTTTGGGTATATTTTGAAAGAAAAATAAATTTCATAAAAAAAAAAATATTAAAATTTTAATGCAACAATGTAATTAGAAGGGGAATGCTATACAAAGTAAGCCAAGCAGAGCCCACAGGAACTCAGCTTTTTTGGGTCAGTAGAGAAAGTTCATCAGGGTGAAAAAATAAAATATAGTGTAATGTGTTGTGTAAAATTAGAGGTGGTGCATTGCTTGAAAATACACACACATAAATGTAACCATATTTCCACAATTGGTGACACAGATTTAAGTATAATTTTTTTTATTAACTTAAAATCAAAATTTGAGCAAAATCTTTATCCTGAGTAGTACCAAAATTAACTGAAAGTAAAAACTGACTTTGACCCTGTTTTTTTTTCCAAAGCACATTATGATAGAAAAAAAAAAGAGCAGTGTGCTGGAAATCGTAAAAAAAAATTAATATTCTGTGAATCTCATTCTTAAACACAATGCATCTTTTCAATTAGAATTTTTTTTTTTGTTTGCTATGATCCCTACACAAAAGATAGCTGCTAAATGGGTGAGGGCATCATTTTTCCTTCTTTCCAATATATTGTCTTGCTCATATATTTTGCAGCCCATGCCCAATACCAATAGAGTTTTTTTTTGTGGAAGGTAACTGATTCAGAGTTTTTATATAGTACATCCTCAAATTAAAGAACTGAAATTTTGTAACCTATAAAGATCACACTAAAGACCAATAAATCCTTTTCACTTTTGCAATGTAAAAGGAAAATTCTGTATTTTAATTTCATTTGTTTCTCTACAGACAGACTGTCATTGGAAAATCCTGAAGTTTACATATAATATAATAATAGCAGTCTGGGTTCTGCGTTATATTGAAAGCGGAAATCAAGAATTCAAAATGGCGTAGTGCCGGCATCTCAATTTGATAAATGTTTTTTTTTTAAAAATCAGGTTTCTGCGGTTTTCAAACATGAAACCCAAAGGCCAAAATATGATATAATTCCATTTAAATATTTTTTTTTTGTATTTCTATAATAAACTGCATCTTTGAATTGTAATAAAATCATGAAAAAAAAATCAGATCAGTCTGAAACCAAAGTAACTTAGCCTACTGATCAAACCTAAGGGAATATAACTCTATGCAAAGGTTTTGCAGGGTACAGTTAGTAATTCGTTATTTTTACTGATCTCACCAGCTCTCCCTGTGTAGCCAGGGTCTCCTAGTTCACCATTCCTTCCTCTTGGTCCAGGGGCACCTTTGATACCTTCAACGTATGGGCCTTGAGGTCCCTAAACAGAAATGCGTAAAATAGGTTACACAGAGACATTGTTGTCACATTTTTTTTTCAAAAAGGCAATAAAATTATTTATTTTAGTTAAAAATTCTGGCAGGTAAAAAAAAATATGAAAATGTACTTGTGTACATGTACTATGATATATATCAACTCAGGGTACATTTTATTTCACCATCATTATTTTTTTCATTACTTATAATCACTTCACTGTTTTGGGCCAGATAAATAACTTGAAAGCATTATCTAATTTTTACAATGAGAATGTTTTTTTTAATTCATAGTTCATGTATATACACATACACATTTATATATTTACTTGTAAAAAAAAGATTGCTGAAGCAGCAGACAAAACTCAGGGCAGAATAGACTAAAAGTCTTGAAGAAAGTAACTTAAATGTCCAATGGGCTGATTTGAAGCAGTACTCCCATAATTTCAAGTTAAAACATGATATTTTATCACATAAAACCCCTTATTCATTACCGGATGTTTTGGAGCAATTTTCCTTGTTTAACTTCATCCAATTGACTTAACTTAATGCCTTGAACTCCTTGCGGAGCAAAGGACCTTTGCAACCACACTCCAGCGCACTCTGTTTTGGGAGGCCTTTTTCGGTTCTTCCCAAGTCTGTTTGCAGATTTTCATTTCTTGCTCACAAGACCTCCACCAAGTGGTCTTTGGGTAGCCCGACCTTTCTTTGGCCTGGGGGAAATCCATTGCAGAGCCATTTTTTTTATGTCATCTGGAGGCTTCCTAAGCGAGTGGCCAATCAATCTCCATTTTCTCCTGGACACTTGTAGGTCTAAGGGATCTTGGTTTGCCAGCTGCAGAGATCTTTGTTCCTGAATTTATCTAGTCGCCTTATCTTTAAAATATTCCTGAGGCAGCCATTTAGGAACATCTGTAGTCTGTTGGTTAATGAGTTTGTGACTCTCCATGTTTCCACCCTGTATAGCAGTACCGATTTCAAGGTGCTGTTGAAAATCCGGAGTTTATATTCATCCAATACTCCCAACATTTCAAATAAAAAACATAATTTTTAGGACACCAAACCCCTAATATATTAAATTTTAACTTAATTTTATATCACGCTAAATCTGTTTAACAGACTACTATGTTCTTTTTGTTAATTCAAAGCCTGCACAACAGGCAAATATAGTCCCAACATAGAACATAAAAAAAACAATGGAAAAAATGCAATCTTTTAATAAGGGTCACCAAACAGATATGGCAGAACTTGCTGCCAAAATAATAAAGAGATAGTCAAGAGATGGGTGATAAACCAACTCAACTATTGTATTGAGCTGAAACATCCAGGCTTTGATTAAAAATTCAAATATGTAGAATTAAAAAAGTCCTACTGTAAGCAGTATCTAGAAGCATCTACCTATGTGCAATTACATGTACATGTACCATTTACGCTCCTTGCCTCTCAACTAAATAATCTCGTTACTTCCCCTTGTCCCAGCAAGCAGAAACTAATACATGTATATGTATACTTCACTTATTTTCACTTTTCATAGAAAATCAACTCCTTATGGGGCTAAACTCTAATTTCTGTTGGCTAGAACAGAAAGTCACTAATAGATACAACTAAGCAATAAACTTTCTTACAATCAAACATTATTTAAAATACTGCATTCTTGTTGTCAAAACTAGTGAAATGCAATTAAGGCTCACACAATAGTAGCTATTAAAGCAGTACATATAATTTCCATTATAAAATTAAAAGCTAAACATATTAACATAAAGCTATAAATCAAACATTATAAAAATAAATAATGACTCAGTGAAAACACAAAACACTAAAGTGTATAAAAATATCATAATTAAACAATTTTTTTTTACTAGATTTTCTCCTTAACTACCAAACCTAATTGTTCATTAGTTATACACTTATATCTCATGATTTTAATAAATTCACTTTAAAGTATCAAAACTAACTGATTTACTATTCCAGTTCTGTGGAAAAATCTGATTACTTCTCATTGCTCATTCGGTCATCAAAACTTGTAAATAAACATGGTAACTTAGAATGTCCAACATTTTTTATTCCAGATCAGTTTTGACATAAAATTTTTTCCTGAAGAATCTAACGATATTTTAAAAATTATTTAGTTCATGATGACAGAACGTGTACCACACACTTACACAAAGGATAAGATGAAATCCTGTAAACCACTAATGGGACGGGTTTTTTGGTTCCCTTCTTGTATCCTGACCATAGCCGACAGTGCAATGACCATGGAGGCACCACAAGAGATATAGAGGGAACTTTCACCATGACCTGAAATATCCAATAGTCCTTACTGGAGATCAAACCAGGGACCCTCAGATCAACAGCTGAGAGGTTTACTGCACGACCATCCATCCCCACACACAAAGGAAGTAGGATTAGGCAATTTTCACTTATGTGTTTGTATACTTATTATTAGACAAACTATATTCAATAAACTCAAAAACTTAAAATAGTATTCTCTATAAATATGATACAATCGGAAAAGCTCATGCCTCTTACATGATTTAAAAGAAATGAAATGCAGATCAAAACTAATTTATCTATCCAACCACTTACTGGTAAACCTTGTGGTCCTGCTGGTCCTGTGTACCCTTCCTCTCCTGGTATTCCCTGCACAAGAGAAAACAAAGCTAAAGAACAAAATAATCAACAACATTTTTAAATATGATTCTCAATGCTTAACATTATTATTGCATTCTGTTTGGACAATTTAACTTTTTTTTTTTTAAGTTTTAAGCAACAGGCATTTAAAATTAATATAATTTCTGTGACTAACTTTCTCAGATAACATTTTATTAAATAATGCTTTGAAATATTGTATTAAAATAGAATCAACTTATCAAAATAAACCATGGTTACAAAAAAAAAAAAACAACAATAAAGAAAAGCTCTAATGCTACCTTAGGGCCGTCTTCTCCATCAACTCCATTATAACCAGCATCTCCTTTAACACCTTTTGCACCATATCTACCCTGCGGACCATCTTTACCACGTTTTCCCTAAATCATAAAAAATGGCAATAAATACATGTAATTTGATTTTGGGGAAAAAAAATGTATTCACTTCAAAAATAAATATTTAGTGTAAATAAAGTTTACATTTGGTTTATTAACATGATCTCTCTCTTTAATTAATACAGCCGAACTTTCCAAACAAATATTCGTAACTTTCATTTCTTTTCCTCTAATATTTATTATCACTTTCTTTGTATTATATTACACCATATCTGTCCAATGACATTGGTAAGGCAACAGAGGATGAAAGGAGGGAAAGTATCAACATATAAAAGTGAGGTTAAAGGCATTTTAAGACAAAAACTAAAATAAAAATGAATCATGTAGTTGAATTCAATATAGACTTCAAGCTTCATTTAAATAAGTCATGTGGCTTTAGAAAACTTTGCCTACGTCAGTGCTCTGGAAAAGGGTGCTGCAATATAAACTGAATATTTCGTCTAATCATTGGCATGTGTATTTTTATCCTAAAGATAAAAAAAGTTTGCAGTAATATTACATCAGTGGAATAAAACAAATCAGTGTGGAGTAATACCTTGAAGATAACATCCAGTATAGATTTGTATGTTGTGGTAATAATCAATAACAATTACATGATTTTATAGAGAGCTTTGTAAATCAAGCCATGTTTCCAAGCGAATTCCTGTTACAGAAAACATGCTGGTTATAATAAGTAATACTTTGTTCCCTTAGCCCTATGGGCCATCGGGGCAGATGAAGTGTAGAATTCATCTGTTTCTATAACCTTGGCATATAAAGGGATTGTGTGGTTAGCACATCACCCAGCCACCTGTACTTCCCCAACGTACGTTAGGTGGGATGAATTTGAAACTTATTTCACCTGAAAAAATTCCCAAGGTTCTCACAGAGGATTGAACCCAGGACTCTCAGGTTGAAAGTCGAGTATCTACACCACTCGGCCATCCGTCCCACTAAACAATACTTAGAGCAAATCAGAAGTTTCTGAATTTATAAAGTCGCCTACATTCTTTCACAACATAATATAATTGAAACACTGTTTAAAAAGGATGTCTGGAAATCATTCAGTAGATGCTTGAAAGAATTGCTGGAAAGAAAGTTATAAACTTCTGTTATCTTCATATAAAAAAATAAAATTGACGAAAAGCCCAGTGATATATGTATTCTGTTAGTAGATGCTTGAAATACTTGCTGTAAAGGAAGTTATCAAGTTCTGTTGTCATCTATAAAAAAATAATATGTCCAGTGAAATGTCCAGTGATAAAGCATTATCATAAGCACTGACGGGCAAAAAAAAGGCTTTTTTGAATGGGTAAAACGTCAAAATGCAAAAGGTCATTTTTTCACAAATGCACATAAAAACCAGTCATGATCTTTTCATACTTCTTAAGTTTGCTTTTTCAAAGCATGCTACTACCAGTAAAATTAAAAACTACCCCACAAACACCAGAATATTTTTTTTAATAAATCAGAACTAGAAAGGAAATGAAGACATATTGAAGAAAGTTACTGGTTATCTAAATTTGTATTCATAACTGGTGAGAAATATATGGGTGCATGAATAATTTTTAATGCCAATTGATCATTTTATTTTTATATGATTTGATAATTTAAATGGCTTTAAAATGAAAACTTTACCCCGTCAAAACAATTAAGACAAGGATCAAAAGAAATGTTTTATAAAGGAGCAAATATTAAACAAGCTTAACACTTTGTATTGGATTTGGTAAAATAAAAAAATTATTTTAATGAGGAATAATGTCTTATTTATTATTATAAATCGCATAGAACAATATGACTGTATATGTTGTCCATTTGCAAATTTATCATTGTCTCTGTACATTTTGAAAAAAAAATGATCAAACTTAGAAAATACGGAACTCTTTGATAAATGAAAATATATTTATTATATCCAATTTGGCAAAACAAATATGTGTTGACAAAGTTTTTAATTTTTGTGACTAATAAAACATCACACTCAATTGATAATAAATACATAATTCTCACATAACTGCAAGTTTTTTTTAATGTTTTAACACCTATCATTTTCTAAGTGTGTCACCATATTTTTTAACATTTCAAGTGTGCCTGAGTGGGTGGTATTTAAGTACATCTTGTAATTCTAACAACATTATTCTCGACTTGTTTTATGTCCCAATTCCATTCATGGCTAAATTGAACATAGTACATGCATGTGATAGTCAATGTTGTAAATTACATTCAGTGATAAATTTCAAATCCAATAACTGAAGCTAAACACCGTATTTTTTGGGCCATAAGACGCATCGGACCATAAGGCGCACCAGTTTTTAGAGAAGAGAAATGCAGAAAAAAATGTTTTAAAAGATTTTTATTAAGATTTTGAAACAAATAGTGTCCTAAAATATTTTATGTGCATTAAAAACCAACAGCACAGTCATAAACAAATGTAATCAATACTGTAAAGTAAACAGCAGCATTTAGAACCATCATTAACAAATAAAGTCAGCAAAAGACAAAATTACGAATTATGAATTTTATATACTGTAAAACACCCTAACCTTTTTTTTCTACATTTGGAGCATAAGATGCAGGGACTTTTTCCCCTCATTTCTGGAGGAAAAATGTGCATCTTATGGTCCAAAAATACGGTAATCATAATTTCTATAAATATTAGCCTGATCAAATGAGTTATTTTTTTACTTTTTAGTACATTTTTACTGCATCACTCACATGTAAGGAGAATAATACATTTAGATATTCCATTTTCTATTTAGAAATCACTATAGTTTTTATAAATTTCCAATCTTCTACAGTTTGAAAGTTAATTTTTGCCCTTAGACAAAGTTTCGCCACTACCTGGAGGCTGCTACTAAGGTATTTTTCAAATTCATCCCTACACCATAATTAATGATCAATTGTGGATAACTGCAGTTATTAGCAGAGATGACTGATATGATGGATATTAGGTAAGCTGAACAGTGTGGTTGTTAAAGTAGCAGCTGAGGTTAATTATTTCTGAGATCTCTAGTAGATTGTGTGATGTGTACTACGGAAATTCTATTCATTTGATGAAATCTTCACCAAGATTGTTATAGCTGTTGTTGTTTTTTTAAAATATATTCAAAACTAACTGAGCCCAGTATAAAATCAACTGTTTGTGTTGGTCTTGTTAATGACATAAATAAAACATAACATACAAAAACCCATAAAATAAACTTGCATTTAATAACTTACTGGACGTCCCAAAGGTCCCTGCATGCCTTGTTCTCCTTTTGGACCTGGATCTCCTTGAGGACCCTAAGTGTATATTTAAAACTTTTTTAACGCTCTAAAACATTAATAGGCTAAATGACATGGACTTAAAATTTATTACATTAGTTTATAATCTATTTATGATTTATACTGTCAAACAAAAAAAAAAGTTATGTTCTTAGTTCCAGTTTAAACATTTTATTTGAAAAAACAAAAGATTAAACTAAAAAAATATTTAAATAACAAGCTTAAGGTTTTATTAAAACAATGAGAAACATAAATTACTAATTAATTAGGATTAATAGTTGTAAATACTATATGTATATAAACTCTAATCTAAGATATAATTTTTAATCATATTTTAAAATTTCTTTGCCATTGTATCTTTAATAAATAATTTACCATAGAACCACGTTGTCCTATGGCACCCATTTCACCAGGAATGCCTCTGCGGCCTTTATCACCAACATTGCCTTTCTCCCCTTTAGTTACTGTACCATTGAGATTATTACCGATGCTTTCAAGTGATCCTGGATCACCTTGTTCACCCTTGTCACCCTATTGGTAATTTTTAAAAATCCTTATGAATTGTAAATTACAACAAAAAAAATATATTTTATCTGTATATTATAAAAGCAAAAAATATGTAAAAATGATCTATTATACACTAAACCAAATTACATTTAAAATGTATAATCTTTCTTTACTAACCAGTGGTCCAAGTTTTGGATCAAAAGTTGTCCCTATTTCTCCCTTATCACCTTTCAATCCAGGGATTCCAGGCACTCCCTGTGGTTGAAATAAATTATTGAGTTAAACATTTTGTTTTCACATACAATTTTTATGAAAACCATTAGGTCATTTGTTTGTTATTATATTGTCAACATAAAAAAATTATATTTAATATGTCTGTTCATCAGTAAGTGTACTTAAGCTTCAAAGGTCTGCAGAATTTTGCTATAATTTTGGGCTATAGCTGAGATGTTTACTCTAGGAAGGAAATAATTTGTTTTTAAATGTTTTTTTTATGAATTTTATATCTAATTGTTTAAAAATGAATGGGCTCTACATGTGGTGTGGATATCTCTAAGGATGTTCATGAAACTCAGTACAAATTCAAGTGATTTTTGAAAAAGAAAAAGATGACAACAAGAAAAAGAGTGAAATTCACTAATAAAACCAAAAACATTTCTAAAGACCTCGAAGAATAAAACATACTTTTTCTTAAACTGCATTTAAGTTTCACTTTTACATAAGTGTACTAATTTTCAATAGATTTCACACTAATGTGTAATTTTTACACATTTTTAAACAAGTTCAACCACTCTGAATATGAATGACATAAGACATAAGGTGCTGGTAGGAACATCAGCCAGGCACTGTATTTTTAGACATTTTATCAAAAAAGTTGCCCATTTCCCCAACTTGGCAGCTCACAAATAAGCATTTTGGACCTGAACACTGACAGAAAAAAGCAAATTTTCTGTGAAATTTTTGGCCTTATAACTGAAATTTTCTTATGAAAGTCAATTGACTACATGTACTAGGATTAAAAGGTTACAGCCAATATATAAGAAATTTTTCAACTGTAAAAGGTGAAACATTTTACATTCCATACTAGCGATTTCATGACAATGTAGCAAGGTGGGCCTTGTTAAAACAAGAAAGGCAAGGCTGCGTCAAATAAAAACCACACTAGGGGTTGACCTTTATGTCTTTATGATCAAGTTTATGTAACATATTGTATTTCCTTCTGAGTATAGCCTGTTTTCAAATGACAATGTACTCAAAATTTTAAGAGAAATACAGCCTTAAACTTTTTAAATTACATAGAAATATCTCTTTCCCCCTTAAAAAAAACACTGTTGAAGTCAAAACATATAAAACCCATTTAAAATATTTATGTTTTTAGTTCAGTTGTTAGTAAACATTTTTTTTAATGCACAGCGGTTTTAAAAGAATTAATTCTATAATTAAAAAAAGAATAGATAAATAAGATTTTAACTTACTGGAATCCCTGGTTCACCATCAGGACCATAAGGGCCAATATCACCTCGCAAGCCTGGTACACCCTGATGATATACACACACAGTATTTTAAAAAATTAACTTGTTAACTTGCTTTTTTTTTCTATTCATAAATTAATTAATTTCATTCTAAATGAAATTAACTTTGTAAGTAAAAATATATGTGCAAAATCAAAAGAAAGCTGAACTCACTGGTAAACCTGTTCTTCCTCTATCTCCAGGATCGCCTTTCATGCCTTCTGCAATTCCCAAGAATTCACCTGGCTCACCCTTATATTATACATGAAATGGACTCAATTAGTAATATGAATATTAAGAAAAAAAAGAATTACAATTAAAATCATTTCTTTTGAAAATTCAGTTTAAAATTACATTATTTTTATTTTTTTAACAAAATTTATTTAAAAGCCTTAAAAGTGTGTTGTTAATTTCTATTATTAATTGACATTATTTAATTTTCAAAATATTTTGTTTTGTTTTTTTCAAGTTGTACAACAGATAATTAAGTCAAATGGGCATACTAGGATACCATTGAAAAAACAAAACAACAAAAACATCCATAAGTTTCTCACAATACCTACCTTCATGCCAAATCTACCAGGTACACCTGATTCTCCCTTTCGACCTCTGATCCCAAATGGACCTGGAGGTCCTCTGATACCCTGGATAATGTGTAACAAATAGTATGAGTTACTCCAGTAAATATAAATAAATTTTACTTTCATAAAATCAAAGCAATAAAAATAAACATTCAAACAAATTTAAACAAAATGAAATATGCATGTACTATAATATTTAGGAGCAAAAATAAAATAAAAAAAAGGCTGAAGTTAATCAAATGCAGACTACCCTTAAAACTTTTTTTCATTGATGATTTTTCTAAAAAAGATTTTGAACCATTTTTTTAGAAATGAACTTTTTAATTTTGAAATTTCTAAAAGTACATATAAAAGTTACCTTTGTACCATTGCAGCCAGGGTAACCTTCTGGACCCATTGGACCTTCTAAGCCATCCTGTCCCTAAATAAATGTTTAAATGAATATTAAAAAGTCTGGATTGAAAGGTAATGTATAGAAAAGAATGTCATTTCATTTATTAAAACACAAGACAGAAGCATAATTAAGTCTCTAAAAACCAGTTTCAACTAAGCAAAATTCTGTAAAAAATTTATTTTTTATAAATTGAGAAATAAACTAAATCTGAATTATATAAGAGCTAATACAGAAAAAACAAGAAAATATATCTTCCATATATTGATGAGTTGAAAAGTTGTTTTTTATAGTAAGAATTTTGTTATCTTGTGAGTTCACATCATCTTTGATAACACACAAGAATTTTTGCTAGCCAGATTCATTAGATAACGTAATATTTTGACTTCAATAATGTAACTCTAATAATTGTACTTAAAATCTCACTTACTGGAGTACCAGAAATGCCTCTAGTACCATCTAATCCAGTTGGGCCCTGCAACACAATAATACAAGTCTTAAATTGTCAACTTAATTATAGCAATTGGTTACTTATATATATAAAAAAAAATCTTAAATTTTGTCAATTGAATTTCCTATGTTGATATGGATCAAATGTGATATTTTTTTTACTCTGAATCCTTTTGGTCCTTCAGCTCCAGGTTCACCATAAGCTCCCTTTTTGCCAGAGGCACCTGATGGCCCCTCAGGTCCTGGTACACCAGGAAAACCCTCTGATCCTCTTAGACCAGGCAAACCTTTTTCTCCCTTAAAAAAATGTGAATAAATAAATGATTTCTTAACTTTAATTAGACAAAATATAAAAAAATAAATATTTAGCATCAACGTTATTTCCCTCCACCAATTAAAGCTTCATAGCGTAAAGTTAGGAACAAAAACAAGTAATACACCTAAAATAAAATTTAATCAGAACATATAAAAAAAATGATATGAAAATTTATCTACAACTGACAACTAGAAATTTAACATTTATTGATTTATTCAAATTTATTTTATATTAAAAAAAATCTAAACGAAGTCAAAGCAGATGCTATTTTGTTAAACTGAGATAGAAAAAATTAGCGTAAATTCTTTATATTGTAGTTTTTTTTTGTGTTTTTTTTTTTTTTGACACATAAAACATTAAGCTTCATAAACTTCAATAAGCTGATAAGTTTGTAATCTAAGGGAAGTAAATACCAATTCAAAAATATTAATATTTCTTTTGCTCTCCCTTATGCTTGCACGTAATGTATCAAAATTATCCCTATTAGAAAAGAAATAAATGAAACTTACTGGTAAACCTTTGATTCCTTTACAAATACATGGTGGGGAACATCCTTCACATTGCTGTAGTAGATATAAAAAGGAACATCAATTCCGAATATTTGTTAATGGTAGTAACGACAGTCTTATTAGTGAATAGTCTTTACTAGAAGAGCTCAGTGGTGGTAATTGGTATAATCGCCTCATCCTTAATTTAAAACAAAAAAATGCTCGTCATTTGGGTGTTCATTTTACAATGATTATTGGGTGCATAGTCTGCTACAGTGTCCCGATGTCCGTTTTCTTACTTCGCTCAGCTTGAATGTGAAGCAAAAAAACAAAACTCATCTCCCCATTTCCAATCACCGATTCATATAAAACAAGGACCCGATTTTAATGTTGAGCAGTAAACCACGCAAGGCACACCAACAGTTGACAGTTATCACCGATAAGCATATACAAAAGTAAACGCTTTGGTAAGCAGTGTAAAAAAAAAAACAACTATTGTGCATTAAATGTTGTTTTTCTTTTCATGATTTCAGTCAAATGTAAAAATGTTTTAATTTATTTTGGAAATAGGTTAAGGCAATTTTGATGTCACATTTTTTTTTTAAATAAAGTTATGTTAGTCCATTGCTTGTACTTATTCCTCATACGGCCATACCATTTTCTGGTTCACACCTCAGACTGGTCGTTCCCTAACGCAGTGCTTCTCACACTTTTCAGCAAGGCGGACATGCACGACGTCTTCCAGTTGGAGCAGCGACCGGCGGACTATTTTCCCTGCACCGGCCTTGTAGTTTTCTTTCCTTTCCTGATAACTTCTGCGGACCGGCGGCTGATGACGCACGGACCTGCACCGGTCCGCGGACCACCGCTTTTGAGAAGCACTGACCCAACGCATGTGACTGCACGGAGCATTTGGCGGGCCTAGAACTGTAATCCTTCCCTCTTGGGCAGGGGGCCTGGGGCAGTTGCTCTAGTTTTCTCATCCAAACCATGGTATCGTCTATTTGACCATTCGAAACTAGCCCGCGACCTCGGTTTATTATATATAATACGAATAGGCTTCTGCGTGAGTTAGTTTATATATATATATATATATATATATATATATATATAAAGGGATCCTACAAGTTTCAAGTTGTAAATGTAAGCACTCATCCCGTGATCGCGCATAAAACCCATTGGAACCACTGGATCCAAAGCAGGGGTGAGCAAACGTTTTAAACTGCGGCCATATTGGGCTCATAAATTTGACCGAATTTATAAGAGAAAAAAAAAGAAATAAGGGCCAGACCACGAGCAAATGAATGGCGTTTCTAAAAAACTAGTATAGTTTAAATACGTGGTTGGATCAATAGTTCAAAGGGCCCGAAGTTTGCCAATGTCTGATCTAGTGTCTTGAAGCTGGTTATCTATCTATCTATCTATCTATCTATCTATCTATCTATCTATCTATCTATCTATCTATCTATCTATCTATCTATCTATCTATCTATCTATCTATCTATCTATCTATCTATCTATCTATCTATCTATCTATCTATCTATATGTCTGTCTTTCTGTCTGTCTGTCTGTCTGTCTGTCTGCCTGTATGTATGTATGTATGTATGTATGTATGTATGTATGTATGTAAAACTGTCTGGCTATAAATCTATGTGTAAGTCTTTTCTGTCTATCCATCATCTATTGGGTATTATGTAATGCCGCCACAAAAGTTCCCCATTCCCTATCTCCCAAACAATCACTATAATTTTCATCTTTGTAGGCGTAATGTTGGGCTAAGCTTACCCATTTTGGATCAAACAATCAAGCTTATCTAAAATGATCTCGCAGTGGCTACGGTAACATCAAGACGGAGTTCGTATTTTTTTTTCCGGGTTACATCAATAGATATTGCTCCACACCCTAACCCTAACCCTAACCCTTTTCCTAACCCTAATATAATTGCCGGTACCCGAAAAAAAAATGAGTACTCCCGCTAACCCTAATATAATGGCGCTTGATGTTACCGTAGCCACTTCGTATCTTAAAAATAGATCGCATAAAGAGCATGCATTCGTGAATAGTGACAGATGACAAGAATGCACCATGCCAGTGTGCATTTTTATGCATTAGGTCAGTAAGTACCACCCCCACCGACAAGGGGAGTGTCAACTTCGAAGGAATAGGTGCAGCATAAAGTAGAAGGTCGATTATAATTAACAAATGGCTGCCTTTTAAAGAAAAAATGCATTAAAGGGATATCACCCTACGCTCCTTTACTTTAATGGGAGATAATAATTAACCTAATTGAAGAGAAACGATCTTTCTTTTTGCGTAAACAAGTTATCACATTTCGTCCATGGCCAGTGGCGCAACCAAGGGAGGGGACAGGGGGGGGTGGCTCAAGCACCCCCGCCCCCCAGGCCAAATCGGAGTCTTTCTTTTTTTATCATCAATACATAATTAAAGTTACAAAAAAGACTGTCAAACTCATAATAATAATAATGTGAGCCCCCTACCCCCACCCCTCCAGCATTTTTTGCTGGTTGCGCCACTGTCCATGGCAATTGAAATACATATAGGGCCTACATTTCAGTACAGTTTTATGTAGGCCTATATAAACACGAACATTTGCAACGAAAAGCGAGTAACTGAAAATTAAATGCCATGTTTTATCTGCACAGTCATCAAGATTATTATAACATTGTTTCTTTCTATCCAACATGGTTTTAAATATTAATTGGAAAAAATTGAGTTTCTTTGATTTATTTTTAAAGCAAAGTCTTTTTAGAATAAATCAACTGAACGATTTCCAGACACATTGCAATACTTAATTAACACGTTAATTTACTGAGACCCTAACTGAATTTAACCTAAATTGTTTTCAGCAGTTTCTAATTGTTATCATCTCATTCATCTGTCCGAGATGAAACGGTTAAAGTTTCTGGCTTCTGCTCGTCGGAGTTTCGTTTATAAGTTATGTCCCCTGACAGACCCTGTGAATGGGAATGTGTGTGTATGTGTGTCATTTTGTTCCAGTTATGGACAAAACAAACCGTTATCTATTTCGTGTACCTTTTGACTCGCTGGCAGTGAGGTTATGTGCCCGATAAAGACTGCATAGGTGAGGGGTTTGGATCCGAATGAGGTCAGTTTCCAGTAATTTGTGATAACTGTGTTGACGTCAAAAAAAAAAAAGACTTTACAAAACAATAATAAAAAAAAAAGTCTCAGCTGAGGGTAAGATGGCTTTCAAGTACGGTATAGGATCAGACTCAGAGGCGGATTTAGCGGTGGACGATGTCTCGACTTTAGGGAGGGCCTGCACAAAAAAAATCCAGCTTTATACCATTTTTAGATATCTCTCTCTTTTATTTATGAGTCCTATATTTTCTATTGTACCCGGGTTTTCAACCTATTTAAGTCCGCTTCTGTATAGGATCAGGAGTTGGTATTACATACGCACTTAGATTTCATTTATTGTAACGCTTATTTATAATTTAGCAAATACTGTGGACTTTTACTACATTGGGCGGACATACATCTGTACATGATCCATAACAAATCACGAGATGAATTATGATAAGCATTATTATTATTATTATTATTATAAAAGTCTCTGTAAGAATTAGAGGTTTCTCTCTTGATATTAGAAGATTATAACACTTAAAAAAAATAATATTTGGTTTTTGGCATTATGGCACAAGTGGCGCATAAGGAACCTGCCAAACCTTTGTTACGTCACGTTAGTGGCTATAGTTTATTCAAAGAATTTCGTAATTGATTAAGAAGGTGTTGGAACTACATTTGCTTTAATTTACACGTAATCGTTTCACACCCGTACTCTTTACACGCCCACAACCAACAGTATTCCTGGATTAATCCCCCCTTTCCTTCCTTTTCATGTTCACTTCCTTAAAACACACCCACTTCCTATGCGCGCGATCTTTACACACACCCCCATTTATCACGCCCACTTCCCATATACACACCCACCAAATTACACTTTCATTACCTTTACACACTCACCCTTTTATAAGTTCACTTCCTTTTTAAACACCCACCCCTTTACATATCCACTCCGTTTTTCCACGTCCACTTGCTAAACACACACCCATTTACATACCCACCTCTTTAAAACGTCCACTTACTATACTGACAGCTGCCTTCTTTGTGCACCAACTTCACTCCACAATTATAGTGACAGTAGATGTGGAATCTCCCCCCTACCCCCTGCCATTTCTCTCCCCAAATACGACCGAGAGGATAAATGACATCGATGGTATTAGGACTCGTGACCTTCTCCATACCTACCATGATCCCTAATTCTTTCTCTGCCCCAGAATCACCGAACGTCATTCAAACTGAATGGGTTTAAAATTGTAGACCCGTAGGGGGAGGGGGGTAGGATATATATATATATATATATATATATATATATATATATATATATATATATATATATATATATATATATATATAGGAAGTGCGACAATCTTAGATTTTTAAAAAAAAATATACTAAGGACGATTCGAAAGGATTTACATCACATTTTACTGGAAGCATAGTTTTGACAGCTTGTACATCTGCCCCGTTACACCTCTTAATATACAGTGCATTATATTTGGGAATGAACACTTGGCAAGCACGATGACACGTCATCCTTCTCCAAACCAGACACTCGTGTAGAGTGAGGGTAATCCAAACAGACCAATCTCCTCACGTAAGGCTGCTCAATGCACTGAAGACCAGTGGTTCTCAAAATATGGGGTCGTGGGCAAATTTCAGGTGGGTCGCGACCATGGGCGTCGCTAGGAATTTTTCCAGGGGGGGGGGGCAAAAATTTTCCAGGGGGGGGGGGCAAATAACAACTTTATGACATTTTTTTTTTAAATGAATACGCCCATGGTCGCGACAAAATTAAAAAAAATTATAATTAAAAGATCGAGAATGTATAACTATAATTGCACGATTTCTCTATATGTTAGAAAACTAAATGTTTGGTTTGGAAATCTAAAAAGTAAAAGGGGGATTTATATAGATACGTTTAATGAACTTTTTTCCTTCCCATTCTGTTATCGTAGTTTTTTCTACTGAAGGATGGTCGCGAAAAAAAAAAACAAGTTTTTTTTTTATGGTTGGTCGCGAAACCAAAAATGTTGTCAAAGTGGGTCGTAAAGTGTTCAAGTTTGAGAACCACTGGGTTAGACACTAAATAATATCATTCATGCACGAACTAGCTACGAACTTAAAACTTCCAGTGAAAAACAGATTACAGTTTAATACATTTAGATTTAACTGCTAATTTTTTTCATTGCAATTCTGCCTTTTCTTTTTTTTTTTGTGTTCTTTATTTTAAAGTGCCCATAGACCGAGCTTATTTTTTTTTCAATTTCAAAATATAATTTAGATGAATATGAAACTGTTAGCCATTACAATTTTTGTAAGAAACGTGAGCGCACGATTGTATAACAAATTTAATAGAGTGGTAGAGTAGCACACGATTGTTAACAATGATTACTCCCCTTGGGTGGGGGGGGGGCGTTGTCGAGTTTCGTCTAATCCTTTTTCACCTAATTATTTTGTATACAGCTGTGCGCGTTTTCACATCAGATCTTTTTTAACGAAGGAAGAAAAATACAACAAAAAGCGTATCGACATGCTGTTTTAGACAGTAAAATTGTAAGCACAGTTCCCCTCCCACTCCCCAAGGAAAAAAAGTATATGCATCTCAATCTGTTTTTCATATTTTCGTTTGCTAAAACTTTTTTCTTATTCACAGATTAATTTGCCCTGCATATTTTCACTCATACATCTCTATGATAATTACACATGTAAAATATACGGGGAAATATATAAAAAAAAAAGCTCCTTACCGCTAGTGAATTGTCCGCTAGTCCAAGAACTGTTATTACTAAGGCTATGAGGTATAAACCCCCATTTCTTGTTTTCCTTAACACCATTCTAGAGAAGCCGACCCTCTTGTTGGCCTGCTCTCTGGAATGTTATGTATTAAGCAAAAAAAAATCTTTAAAAAAAATCACTATTTTAAATTATTTTACATGCGCTAATACATTCCCGTCAAATATTATTTCTTTTGTTGAATAAAAAAATCACACAATGAATATAACGAACTGATGGTGGTTAGCTAGTCGTGTATTCCACCATCTTGACGGCCTATGTCAAGTCTCCCAAGGCACCCGAAGATGCTGATGTCTGTAAACCTGACTTGGTTAGCACTTTTTTTCCTTCTTTTTTTTCCCGGACGGTTAATAGTAAATTAATGAATAGTCTGTTGGTTAATTTTAGATATCAAAAAACACTTAAAGAAAAAGCGAAGGTGTTACTTTAGAAGTCAAAACTTGTTGAAAATATATGTAATCCACTTTAAAACGCAGACGAAATGGGTAACTATTTTTTTGTGCGCACTCATTGCTCCGCCCACATAAAGTGCACGGTCTTAATCTTCTTTACTCACAGCTACTGCCAATCATCGAGGATTACCGTACACATTCTAAAAGTTTAAAAAAATTCCGATGAATTAAATCTGTCATTAGAGCTTACATAACATGGATAATTATTTACTCAATAATTTATAATTATAATTTGGCCCTTACTTGGAAAAAAAAAAAAAGAATTTTTACAAAAAATATAGAAAAAAAATCTCAAACTTCTGCTAATAATGTTGAGTTAAAAAAACATAGCGTTTACAGTAATAAAAAATGTTTTAAGTTGAGAACCCTCTCTACAATTATATTTATCTTTGAGTAGCCTCGCCAACTATTTAACTACCCATCCTTAGTTACTAAAATAAATATGGGTTTCGCAACTTAATAAATTATTTCCGCTGTGGAAATAAAAAAAAAATTAACACTAAAATCGGGTGCTTTCATTCATAAATAATTCTCTCTCAAGGGAAAACTCTATTTTGGCTCACGGGGGCTTCACTTAGCCCCGCCCCTTTGGTCTCACCAACTTCTTGAGAAAGTTTTCAAACTCATCCGCGGCCTACACGTACAGCGGTAGATGGGTCTCTGGTGAAATAAGATTTTTACTTGTTAGGATCCTGTGTGTTGTGTAGATGAATTTGACAGAAATTAAAACGTTTCCATAAAATGACCACTGAATAGGGACAGTGAGTTTTTTTTCAATACACAGGACCTTGTCCAAGCTTTGGACAAGGTGAAAGAATTTTATTTTAGAAGAACGGCCAGCAGAAAGTAAGTTGGGGGAAAAGAAAGGAGAAAAAAAAAACCGAACACGGAGGAACTGGAATTTCTGGACCCTTGATGAGGTTAAAGATTGACGGTGCCAGGGGCACTGGTGCCACTAGTACAGAATTTTCTGTGTTTGATACTAATCACAGGCCTGGCAGAGTTCGAAACATGTCAAAATGGTAAGTTGAACGATTTTATATTATGTTGCTAAACTTTTTTTTATGGTTCAATAAACGCTTCAGAAAAAGAGCATCAATCTATCTAATGCTCATTTAACATGAACATCTCCAGTATGTTTTGTATAATAAAATGAAAAAAAAAGCGTTTTTCTGTTTAAACTTGCATGGTTTCTAACTCAAGATTTTCCTCGTTTTGATTATTACTTCTAAATACAAACTCACATTTTTTCTCTATCTATTTTTTTCATTAACACTGCCTTTTTTCTTCTGTTCGTTCCCCAGGCTAAAGTTGAGCGTATTTCTTGTTTTTTTCATGTTTTTGGTTAATACAGCTTCTTCGGTAAGTACATTTTTTTTTTACGTTTTTGTCGAATGATTCAGAAATATGCAACTATGCAGATTGTTTTTCTGTTTGTGTGTATGTGTGCGCGTGTGTGTGTGCGTTACCAATACATTTTACAAGAGTATCTAGTTTCTTTTATTTTTACATAAAGCCTCACCATCTTCTCTGTCTAACCCTGATATGTTTACCTATTTTTCATAATACCCCACCACTCCCAGACTCAAAAAACGCCACACATTGTTTTATTTGTTCAAATTGTTGTCAAAAGTTTCGGTGAATTCACTTTCGACCAACAAGAACAATCTGAATTTCCTCTCTCGCCACTTTGCCTCGGGACTAGCTGCTGTTCTATGACGTATAGCCAGGGAGCATTCATTGTTACCTGCGTCTATACTCAAAGTGCCAACAGCGGCTCTCTGGTGCGCCCCCCCCAGCCCCACCCGAAAACTGTCGACCCTCCCCTCCTTCTCTTCCCCCCCCCCTATTTCATACGAGAACGGGTCGGGAAAGAAGCAGAAAGTTGATCCAGGCACGTAGAAAGTTACTGGCGAAATATTTATTTATTTCTGGACAAAAAGGAACAGTCGTCTCAGAGCCAGAGTTAACTTTCACCAGCTCAATGATAACATTCCACTTGTTATTTTTTTAGAGTGTTTTCTTTTTATTTCCCCTACTCAGGCTAACATAAACCCTTACCCGCCCAGGACACAGTTCACACACCAGCCTTTTTTTCCCCAGAAGATGCACATAGCATATCAGATTTCCGACCGTTTTCTTGTATGAAGTTAGCGGACAAAAAAAAATAATTCCGGTTAAATATTATAATTTGTTACTCCAGGGCCGATTTCTTTGAGGGCCTCCAACTATAGCCGCAATAGCCTAATGGTTAATCCAGCCCTGCTTCCGCAATGATGCCAACATTACCTTCACCCTCATATGGAGTAATAAATACCTCAGGATCCGAACTTATATTCTGGAAATAGGGTGAACTAAAATTGGTTCGAATTCTGAATCAATTCTCTCTCTCTTTCTTTCTCTCTCTCTCTCTCTCTCTCTCTCTCTCTCCCTCTCTCTCCCTCCCTCCCTCCCTCCCTCTCTCTCTCTCTCTCTCTCTCTCTCTCTCTCTCTCTCTCTCTCCATATATATATATATATATATATATATATATATATATATATATGGAGTGTTGTTCATGGGAATGAGCAATAAAATATAGATGCACAATTACATAAACAAATTATCCCAATGAACACATTTTGTACTCATTTGGACGTACAAAGTAGACCCACACCCAGACATAAATTAAAAAAAAACATTACATTGAAAATTGCATTCGAATCCCATTAGACTCGATGCATCATCATCATTGCCCGTCACTCATATTGGAGTATGGACCACCAACTAAAGATCTCCAGCGACTTCTGTCCTGAGCCATTCTCTCCAGCTGCTTCCAGCTGAACCCCATCCTGGTGATGTCCGCTTCAAATTCTCGCCTCCAGGTGTTTCTGGGCCGGCCTCTCTTTCTTTTTCCTTGAGGATTCCATCTCAATGCTTGCCTTGTGATGTTACTTGCTGGCTTTCGTAATATGTGGACTATCTCTTCCTGATCTCTTCTTCCATTGAAGTTTGGCCGGTTCGTTCTAAAAGGCTGGCATTGGTGATGGTGTCAGACCATCGTATTTGAAGAACTTTCCTAAGGCAGCTGTTGATAAAGGTCTGGACTCTCTTAGTGGTGACCTTCGTAATCCTCCAGGTCTCAGCTCCATTTAATAGGACTGACTTTACATTGATATTGAACAGCTGAATTTTGGTGTTCAGTGACAGCTCTTTGGAATGCCAGATGCTTTTCCGATCCTTGAATTGGCATCCGCATCTGTCCCACACTGCTGATCTACGATGCTGCCCATATAGGTAAAGCATTCGATGCAGTAAACGGTAAAATGCGATGCACTTTTAACTGACAAGATGATTAACTCTAATATTATGTGCGCAAGAAGATTTTTATAAGGATATGCGCCCTTTGACCAAAAGCCATTGCAAATATTAAAATGGTAGCACAATTAAATTAAAGAAAAAAACATATGACCGTAATTTTCGTTTCCTATGTTCTACGTAAAACTTTCGCACGGAGCCGGTCGTAAGTCTTTGGAGGCCCTGGTCTGAGAAATCCGGATATATTTAAGGCTTAAGGTAAAATTATCTCTCGGGTACTCTTAGCACCATATTTAATAGAAATAGCTGGAAGAGGGGGAACTCTGGTAGTGGGGAGGGGGGGATACTAGGTGGTTGCCTGGTTAGCCTGCCTATAAGAACGGTTCTGCATGATTGAGTTTACTAGTCTTTGTTACAAACACGAGATGTTAGTATTTTAAATATGTTTTTTTATACATTTGACCCAATCACAGTAAAAAAAAAATAATACAAAAATAAATAAATAACAAAATAATCCAACAGAGAAAAACAAGGAATCCCGCCTACTGACATAAACATTCGCCTGGCAGTATCACGCACTTACACACACACTCACTCACACACTTATACAGAAAATGTGGCCGCCATGGATAAGGAAAAGTTTAACTTCTACGTATACATTCCTGAACATTTCAACCTCCCACTCTTTTTTTCCTCCCAGTCTTTTTTCCTCTCACTCTTTTTTCCTCTCGCTCTTTCCTCTACCTAGCACCATGTTTTATATTTAATTTGTTTTCCAGCTTCCTTATCAGTGTAGAAATGGTCTTGGGAGCTTACAAAATGATGTATCTCCATTTCCAAAGAAAAACAAAATAACACAGATTCTTGTTTACATTTATATATATATATATATATATATATATATATATATATATATATATTAATTTCTGAATTTCCCAAACACACCCATAAATAACTTACGGTAAACAAGTAAACAGGCGCACCTTTTTTTTTTTTTCAATATGTTTTGTATTTGGCGATCTTTATCCTTACTGAGAAGAATTTACAATGCAAGAATGATTACATGTTTGTTTAGACCACACCCTGGAAACATTTGTTTTCGATCACCCACCCCTACCCCCCCACAGATAATCTCAAAATGTCTGGTCTCAGTCAGGATAGATTCACGTGCATGAATCTGAATAAAGAATATGATAATAATAAAAAATAAATAAATAAAAAAATGCACGCGGCTTACAAAAGTGCAATCACTAGAACAATGGCTGGCAGCGTCTACCATTTCGACCTTTCCGTCAACAAATATCTTAAAAAGCAGAGTGACCTCAACCTCCACTCATTTGAAGCTTTGCGTTCTCAGTCTGAGAGGAATGGGACCCCCCCCCCCCTCCAGAATGAGAACCGCTTGACTAGAAGCAAAAAGAATACGGGTTCCAAAATAAAATAACAACTCTTCTTTACTTGATAAAACATATATCATTTGTTCTTTTAAAACCCAGAAATACTCGGTTTGTTTCATTGAATCAAGTTATAAAAAAAAAAAGTTCATTCTTTAAAGAAACTTTTATTTCATCCCTTTTATTTTTTTTATCAACAAGTTTTAAACTTAATACTAGAGACAGAAAATATTTGGGCATTTCGTTTTTGTCCGATAACCTCATGAGAATAAACAATGATACATTTTTTTTAATCTTCTGATACTGCTATCTGCCAGACAATATGCGAAAGGTTATTTTATATATATAAATACAGTGGCGCAGCTAACGTTAGGGGTGATCTCTAAAAAAAAGTACTAAGGTACTGAAAATGCCAACCGTTGCTGGTGACAAGTTGGTGCCACTGTGACGGACGGCCCCCCAACCACTGTATATAATTACGTGCAATTCTCATATACGGTTAATTTTTTTTTTTAAATAAAGCCAGTTAAAAGCACACATCACAGAACTCGCGCATGCACACACACCACTGAGCGCATACACTCAATACTGAGGGTGCATACACAGACACTTGTGAGCGCGCTCGCGCACACACACCACACACTCGCAAAGAGGTAGATTTTACGACTTCCTATAGAACCGTAACTATTTGTTTGCTCTGTATAATTTTACTTACATAAGTAACCATACTTTTTCATGTATTTAATTTTTTTTTAATGGGGGTTTACATTTACTTCTGGGCCCATGAGTCTAAACTGCCCCTGCCCATTAGGTAAACACAAAAATAAATAAATACATTACATTAAATTATTCACGGAAAGAATATTTAAACACAAAAAATCAATAGACCCGATAAAAGAGCTGGAGACACCAATCACGGTTAGGCAATTTGCATTTATTAGCAAATAGTTCTCCATTTCTCTATTTTATAATGATTGACAAATAATCAAAGTAAGCACAATCTTAGGGCACTGCGGATATGGGAGGGGGGGGGGCACATAAATAAAATAAATAAATTCCTATCCGAATTTATCATTTAAATTATTTAATTCATTGACTTTATTTCCGATTTCACAATAGTTACGTGCATTATGAATAATGGATAACTTCAGAACATTGTGTTTGAAGATAGGAAGATGTACACATATGAATAAAATTTGCGGACAAATTTTAGTCCGATTACTGTAGAACTGTTAATAGTAATTTTTATATTGCTCAAAGCCCCCATTTACGTAGTATATTTAGGAGCATACAAGATGGAGGATCTTAACACAGGATTGCTCCATTCGGATCAATTTTAATTCGGGTTGTGGGGTAGGGGGTCAAGACTTAGGGCATTAAGAAAACTGAATCTGGCACTGATGACAGATATTCCTGAGAGAGCGATGGAACTAAATTTAACTTAGTTAATTCAGAATCTTTAATGTTTTCTTATGTAAAAGCGGTGAAGAATTTGAGAGACAGTTTTGCCTACCTCTCAAGTTATATAATATAAGTTATTTTAATCTGAACAAAAAAATAAATAAAAAATCAGGAATTTCAGTTTTGTTTCAGGTCTCGGTAACACCCCATTATTTTGTTGCTTAATCAGCCTTAATTTTTCTCTTCTCCCCTTTCTTTTCTTTCTGCACTGTGAGGTGTAGAGTAAACAAACGATCTAAGCACGTATTCGTCATCAGATAAATAAATATGGAACTTGTGTGTATCAGAATGGTGGAGATGAGTGGAGAATAAAGAAAGTGAAAGGAGCAAAAAAGAATAAATGACTTATAGGAGCTAAAGAAAGAAATAGTGCTACAAAGAAATAATAACTTGAGCTCTTGTTAATGCTTTTTGTCGGTCGGCTAGGCAAGTCATTACGTCTGCTGCAATGGAGTAGTGGGCGAGTATTGTCTTAGTTGCCGTAATCGATTACTCACTCACATACTTCCGTACTTTCGTTATAATAGGCCTACTTCCTATCCTAAAAAAAAAAACGTTCATTCATCAAGATCTCAATCGGATTTCAATGTATGACGCACTAAAATTTCGGCGGAGCATTTTTTTTTTTGCTGACTCCATTAAATTCATTTTATTTGAGTATTTAACGTAAAATTGATTGGTGCGATATATTTAGTGATGAGTTCCAGAAGATAAAGTTATAAATCTTTAACCCATCATGACTTCTGTAATTATATTTGATAATGCAATTCAACTAAATGAAGATTAATCTGTTATTTAGATAGCTCGGACATCCCAATAATAAATGTGTATTAAAAAGAAATAATATTAATAATAATTTATTAGAAAGGCTGAACCTGTTTATTTGCATTATTCAAGTTCATTCAGAATTGTCTGTAGCCATGGAAACCCTCCTTTTTAAAAGAAAATTTACTTTCTCAATATTTTATTTGTTTTAGAAATGCATGTAGTTGGGAAGATACTGTGCTGTTGCACAGCGGCAGTCTAGTAGATGTTACAGCATTTTATATTATTTCATGAATACGAGCAGAGGCGGTATTAGCATTACTATTGAATACACGGGGAGGGCAAATGTCTTATGTTGGAGACGGGGGGGGGGCGAATGTCTGATGCGGGGCCTAGGGCGAACGTCTAATGCGGGAGACAGTGGCGTAGCGAGCTTAACTTGCGCCCGGGGCACAATACCTTTTTTTAGCGGCTCCCCCCCCCCTCATTAAAAAAAACCATATAATATTATATGTAAGATATACCATTTGGAACCCCTTTGTGTGTAGCGCCCGGGGCATGATGACCCCCCTTGCCCCCCCCCCCTCACTTCGCCACTGGCGGGTGTCTAGAATCATCACTGTAGGCTATATTGTAACTATGTATCGTATCAAAATGCTCTTTTAGCGGGGGGGGGGGGGCATGCCTTTAGATGAAAAGCTTGGGACGATTGCTTTAGTTGTCACACAGGGCGCTACTGATACTGACAGCATGATTCATGCTTGAGGGGTGGTGCATACTGTGGTTCCGGAAAGGGAAAGGGGGGTGGGAGGGTGGGGATGGGCATGAAGCCTGATGCCAACCAAAACTTTGCATGGAGGAGGGGATGTCTGATTTACTGAAATTTGTTTTTCTTTTCAAATGTAAACATATTCTCCTGATATTAACATGAAGAGAAAATTACATCGTTATAATAACACATTCCACATTACACTTTACACATCCTTCTTTGTTTTAATTCATTTCTTTTTTTCCGGTTAAGTCAAAGCATATATACACATACGTTGTTTCGAGGTACTCTCTTTCTCCTACCCACCCACCCCCCGACCCTACCCCCCCCCCCACCCATCCGTCTGTACGTTCTTGTAGAGTGATTCACTCATTGTCTGCAATGGTTTAACTTGCACCAGCCATGAGGTCAACCCTCCTTTACCTCATCTTCTCAGATATGCTCCTATGGTATATAATCTCTGATTTTTGGCGCGTCACCTGAGCCAGCAATGTCGCTTCCAATTACTTAGTTTAGTTGTGGGGGGGGGGGGGGGGGGTCTTTTCTCTGTGAAGGGGGTGGGCTATTAACGAGAAAACGAATCGAATCAAAATTTGTAAATCATTTGACTCACAAAGGAGTCACTGACATATATAAGTGGCAAACCAAACATTTGTTTTAACCCAAGGTGTTAAAGACTTAAAGGCATCGGGCAAAAATATTGGTATAATGGGATTCTAACCCATTGCCTCTTAGCCAGACAAATTGGGTCTCAAACATTCATTCACCGGCTCATTAAAAAAAAAGTTATGAAAAACGTCTTAAATTATGCAATTTCACTTTACGAAATGAAGTTTCAATTAAGAAGATTTACAATTAAAAAAAAAAAAGATTTTTTTTACTAAACATTAGCCTACTAGCCATAATGTGGAATATAGGTCAGGCCTATTCATGTCCCATCCTTTAGCATGCGATTCTTTATCACGTGTGTGTGTGTATGAGTGCTTATAACTAATTAAACAGTGGTCCGGATCTCCAGACTGCTATCAGCGCCAGACCCTATATCTGGCTACCTTTCCTTCCACTCAGATGCATTCCATACAGCACTATGACCCACATACCATCCGGTAGGTCCAGCTTCCGGTAAAGACGTGAGAACGCCTTGCACTCAGAGGCCTTGTTCGTTGACGTGAACGGTAAATGCCAAGTAATTCATTTTGGCTTTAGCCACCAGGCATTTTATAAAGCGTGTTTTCAAGATTTTATAGCTTTTCCCACTATGCATAAAATTGTTAAAAAATAAACAGTCTAATTGGATATAAATGAATCTTGCTCATTTAAAAAAAAAATTATCTTTAATTTGTAAAAGCTTCAAAATATTTGAAGTTTTGAATTTAGTCGGCATGGCTAAATAAAAAAAAATAAAGCAGTAGTGATCTTTAGATGGAACAAATAAACAAGTAAACCGCAAGACTAAACCTATTTATTTTTAAGTGCTGTCTCTTTCTTATGCACAGTAAATGTTCTAAACTGTGTGCACAGATATAGCAGTAGTGATCGTTAGATGGAACAAATACACCACAAGACTAAACTTTTTTCTCTGTAGTTAGCGTCTTTTTCATATGCACAGTAAATGTTCTTCAATGGTTGTTATCGAAACGATTTTTCAATGTCTTGAAGCTCTGAACAATTACGTGGCAGTATTCATTTTGACAAAGAAATTAGATAAAAGACGACATACTTATACTTTTCTTACATAAAAAATAACATCATTTCATAAGGTATCGGAAAACAGTCACAGAACTAAGTCAAAAGGTACTCGAAATAGAAACATTTATTATTAAAAAAAACAAACATTTTTTTGTGGTGATTTGTGGTATTTGCGAATAGAACAGAAACTATTATTTTACAAAAACAAACACACACAAACACACAAACGCACCAACATATTTTTTAAAGCGCTGCCTAAACCTATATTTCATTGCATTTCAGGGATAGTCACACACGTTTGACGTGATGTTATGCCAGGCGAAAATCAGTTGTGTATTGTTCTTTCCCTAATAATGTTTGAATGTCACTTTCTCAGACTTTCACGCGCCCACATAGACGTTATGTCATTTCTGGATGGGAGGAGCGTATTATTTTGTATACCTGCTTTTTATATGTATAGTGACTCATCTGGACTTTCAACTGCCTATCTATCTATCTATCTATCTATCTATCTATCTATCTATCTATCTATCTATCTATCTATCTATCTATCTATCTATCTATCTATCTATCTATCTATCTATCTATCTATCTATCTATCTATCTATCTATCTATCTATCTATCTATCTATCTATCTATTTATCTATCTATCTACTTATTTATTTATCTTTCTGTCAGTCTGTCTATGTATATCTACGGCTCTTACGCCTATCTTTCTATCTGCCTGTCCGTGTACTTGATTCACTCACGTACTCATCTGATAATTTGCTCTGCACTCCCTCAATTTCCTCTGCTGTACTTTTTTTTTTTCTTTCATTACCGTTTCTCCCTTCCTGTATATTTTAGCCACCTCCATTCTTGTTTTCTTTGGGGGTCTGCGACCCGACCCACCTTCCTTCCGCTTTCACACAAGTGAATTATGCTGCATGCGAGCCCTGCCCCGCCCCCTCCCCCGCCTCCCCACCCTCTTCACCACCATTGTATTTGTCAATGTATCGATTTTGAAAAAAAAAATGGGATGCGTTCTTGTTGAAATTCGTAGCAAACATTGAAACCAACAATCTTTAGAAAAATAGTTAT
>JAGDYQ010000037.1:2068909-2081409 GCA_021962125.1 Bulinus truncatus | reverse complement strand
AGTGGTGATCTTAATTATTTCAGTTGAATTAGTAATTCACTGAGTGGCACCTGTGAATCACATTGAATGAATGATACATGTGAATCGGTGATGGCCGTAAATCAGATGAGTTGTACCAACTAGTCACTCAGTAGTAGCAGTAATCACATGAGTTGTACCGACGATTCACTCAGTGGTAAGAGTAATCAGATGAGTTGTACCGACGATTCACTTTTTTTTTTACTTTAAAAAAAGAAAATAATAATACAAAATTCATGCGAACGATTCAACAAGTGGGTCACCTTGTTATTCAACTGTTACAGGCAGCTGACCTGAGACAGGTTGTCTGGCATTTTCATGTACGCTTACTCAGCATACACCCCCCACCCCACCCCAACTCCACCCGCCCAGCTTCCTCCACCACTTCCCCAAACCTCATCACGCCCTGGGCTAAGCCGGGCTTGCATTCACACAGCAACACCTGGTATGTTTGTGTGTGTGTGTGCTGGCACAGTTCTTCCTTCTGGTAGAGAAGGTGAGTCAAGAGGTAACAGATCCCACTCACCAACTCACACCATTTATTCTCTCTCTCTCTCTCTCTCTCTCTCTCTCTCTCTCTCTTTCTCTCGCACACATACACACGTACACCGTTACACAAACAATCCACCCTAAAACATATACAGCAAAGTTGATTCACCCAAAGCCCGATCTCACACACACACACACACACACAGACACACACACACACACAACCAACCAGCATGTATATATATACATACGTGTATATAATATATATATATATATGAGTTCCGCCCCTCCCCCCCCCCAAACATGAATCCTTCTTTCCAGCACATCCTAAAACAATTTAAAACCGGCGAGACTTCTGAAGTCTTTGTATTGTGACTTTGATGACGCGAAGTTACCTTATTGAATTTATATAAATGGGATAAATCTTGTCGATTCTCTCTCTCTTTTTTTTTGTTTTACTTTCACCCTCTTTCTTTGGTGTGTAACTGTATTTTTAAGTACACGTTCTCTCAACCCCCCCATCCCCGTCTCCCCCACCCCCACATACACAAACATCCCAATTCTCCAACTTTGAAGTAAGCAATATTGCTCTGTAAAACGGTCTGTGACACTGTCTGTTACTCAAATGTCTGAAAGATCGAAGTAGATTCCTCAAGTAAGAGCCGTTCTTACATTTTTGGGGGGGGCCTGGGCGAAGATACATTTGGGGCTCCCGAAGAAGAACCGCTGTTAAGCCCGCCGCTTGCCAGTTTTTGGGGCCCTAAATGATATTTGAAAACTGGAGCCACTCTGACTCAGCCATTAACTGTTAAAATAATCTTAGCTCAGGGCCATGACAATTTCTCAGATTAAGCTCTCGTATCGATGGGGTCCTCTTATTGGTGGTGGCGGCGGAGGTGGGGGGGGGGGCTGGGAGCTTAGGCAGTCTATTAATTAAAACGTCTCTGACTCCTTATGAAGTGAAATCATTTAAACCTTATAGAACGAAATAAAAACAAGAGGGAAAAAAAACAAATCCACTATAACAACGTCGCACTTTTTTTTTCTAATTGAGAAGTTGAGCTATTGATATAGTTCATAGTTTGTCGAATATATATATCGTCAGATTTTTTGTTACTATGGTTACAGGATAAAGGTTTAGTTTCGCATTTTCTTTCATTACATATTTTTGCACCGTTCCCTTTTTAGATTCCATAAACGTGTTAATGGAAAAAGAAACGTATTTGTACAGTTTTTCTTTCTTTCTTTTTAATTAGTTCCCATCATAAACACTCTAATTTGATTACCTGGTTCTATGTCCCGTCTCTCTAATATTCTATTTCCAGATGAAACTAAATTAGAGACAATTAACTTTTTTTTTCAAATTTCTTGTGGAAAAAAATATGAAAGCCCCACACCTTTCAACTGATAATAGTTTGCAAACATTTTTATGCAACAATTATTTTGTTCTAAATGTTGAACATCATTTGAGTTCCTATTCGTGGTTTTTTTTTTGGAAAATCTTCACCATCTTTTACTTAGCTTTCATTACTGTTAACCAGCGATGCTAAAATACTGACCCGCGGGCCAAATTTGGCCCTTTATGATAATTTTTTGGCCCCCACAAGTTTAAAAGAATAACATCTCATTATATACATACATATATAAAAATTATATTTTTGGCCCTCCAAATGTTTTTGGCAGACAATAATGGCCCACAGTAAAAAAAAAAGGTTTAGCATCACTGCTGTAAACATATTAGTTTGTTGAATTTAAAAAAAAAAGTCTTTACTTGATGGAGAGGCGTGATGCTTGTGTGTAGTAGATAGATGTATACTATTTTTACAGTACAATGTGTAAAGAATTCATGTTGTCAAATCAATTTGTTTGTCAGTAGCTGTTCTTCTTGTATTTTATTCTTATCATATGGTAAACACATCTTTTTTTTTCTAATCATATTTAAGAGTTTTTAGCGTCTAATTAAGGATAACTTTTATTAATGTCAACACGTTTCTGATAATTTATTTTTTTTATTAAGTTGAACCTTCTTTGAACTGATCCGTTTTCTAATGAAGAGTAATCTTTCTTTATTTTGTTTTTTCCAGCAACGTAGCTTTGAAGATGAGGTAGAAGGACCACCAAGAGAATGTGGTGGATGTACGGTTGTTGGCGGATGTAAATGTATAGGTGAAAAAGGATCAAGGGTAAGTTGAATGTACAGTATTTTATGGATGTAAATATACAGATAAAATGGGGTCGAGGGTACGTTGGCTACACCGTATTTTATGGATGTAAATATACAGGTAAAATAGTGTCCAGGGTACGTTGGGTACACATTATTTTATGGATGTAAATATACAGGTGAAATGGGGGTCGAAGGTAAGGTGGAATACAGCATATTATGAATGTAAATATACAGGTAAAATGGGGGTCTAAGAGTAAGGTGGAATACAGCATATTATGAATGTCAAATATGAGGTAAAATGGGGTCGAAGGTAAGATGGAATACAGCATATTATGAATGTCAATATACAGGTAAAATGGGGGTCGAAGGTAAGGTGGAATACAGCATATTATGAATGTCAATATACAGGTAAAATGGGGGTCGAAGGTAAGGTGGAATACAGCATATTATGAATGTCAATATACAGGTAAAATGGGGGTCGAAGGTAAGATGGAATACAGCATATTATGAATGTCAATATACAGGTAAAATGGGGGTCGAAGGTAAGGTGGAATACAGCATATTATGAATGTCAATATACAGGTAAAATGGGGCCGAGGGTAGTTAGAATGTACAGTAGTTGAAGGATTAAGACACATTTTTATAAGGGGAACGAAAGTTAGGTTGTTGATATATTAAACGTATAGTTAAAGAGGGATCGAGATTAGGTTGGCAATTTATTAGTTGGTGGATGTAACTATACATTTATAGGTAAAATAGGGTTAGAGGATAAGTTTGATTTAGTATAGACATACATGTATAAAACCTGAATGTTTACGGAATTTCTTCAAAATCTAAGATATTTTTTTTCCAGTCCAATATATTTATCAAGGTTTATTTTTTTTAATAACCGTACTCATATGGCCTAGAATTTGTGGAGATACACAGCAACACAGGAAGTGGGATTAGGTGTATTATCAGAGGTGTAGCGAAGGGTGGGAAAGGTGGGACATCATGCCCCGGGCGCTACTCACAAAGGAGCGCCAAATGGTATATTTTACATATAATATTATGTGGTTTTCGAATGGGGGGGGCCTAAAAAGGTATTAAAAAGGTATTGTGCCCCGGGCGCTAGTTAAGCTCGCTAAGGCACTGCGTATTATGTATATGTTTTGTATAAACCTATAAATGGAATTTTGTGTGCGATTTCTGATCTTTTTTTTTTTAGTTGATTATTGTTACAATCTTTTTTTTATATTCTTGTAATTTTGATAACTCCACGAGTAAAGACAAATATTAAAAAGTAAGCTTTAAAAAAAAGTCTATTTTCGTACTGGTCTATTCCATTTAAAACAGTCAATTACTTAATGCTATAAATATCATTTTTTTAATCTGAATTTCAAAAAATTAACTTTATATAAATCTAGACCAGTCTAAATA
Source organism: Bulinus truncatus (assembly GCA_021962125.1). Classification (NCBI taxonomy): domain Eukaryota; kingdom Metazoa; phylum Mollusca; class Gastropoda; family Planorbidae; genus Bulinus; species Bulinus truncatus. The sequence goes on along the minus strand of JAGDYQ010000037.1, from coordinate 2,077,319 downwards.
TTAAAACCAAAAATTTTTTTTTTAAATCCCCACTAGGGTCCACCCGGTTCAATAGGACAGTCTGGACCACCGGGTAACCAAGGCTTTCCAGGACCCGAAGGTCTTCCTGGACCGAAAGGAGAAAAGGGCGAGCACGGACCATCGGGACCACCAGGCGAGAAAGGTGACAGGGTAAGTACTGTAAACTTTTTTGTTACGTAGCCAAAGTTTATTAGTAAAGTGCTGTGCTTAATTTGGATCTAACGGGTTAGGAAGGGGAAAGCTGGTGTTGATGGTAATAACAAAGTTAGACAGAAACACTGCAATGTTACAGGGGAAAAGAACACATTAAGTAGAAGAGGAAAAAAAAACATTTAAAAAACAGCAGTCATTTTAGTGATTATTGAAATAGATGCTTCACAGTTCGCTATTGTTGTTGGTGAATTAGATTAACGTTTTTTTTTTTGGACTTGTTATCAGAAGAACAAGTTATTTGGTCAATTTCGTTGCTGAAACAGATTATTGGATTGGCACCGCATTTAAAAATAATAATTATTATCATGTCGGCATTGCTGTCAATACGGTATAATATCAGGAATAGCTGCTTTTTATTAATCAATAAGTCAGTATTTTTTGTTGGAAGAGCAAATCAAAACGTTGATATTGCTTTTACCTGAATAAAGTTTTCGGTCGTTACTGTTGCCAGTAAACAATAAGCTAACGGAAAGCTGACTGCATCTTATAGTTATATAAATACCTAATAACTAAATATCGAATATGCTGTTCATTTTAAATTAAACTCTACATTTGATCAAATTTCAAATAAATAGAAACAAAGTCTTTTTTTTTTGTTTTTTTTTTCTAAGAAAACACTCATTTAATTTTATCGAATCACTCCTACATTCATTTAACAGGATTAAAAAAAATGTGTACAGCGGCGTAGCGTGGGTATCAGCCGCCCAGGGCGGAAGACGATTTTGCCGCCCTCTCATTTAGGTATTTCAATTTAATCTATACATTTTGCCCCCCCCCTAAAAAGTAATAAAAAGTGCCGCCCGGTGCGGACCGCACCCACCGCCTACCCCCCCCCCCCCAGGTACGCCACTGCATGTGTAGCCTTGTATTTAGCCTACTTTCGACTTTTCAGTCTTAATGTATAATCACATATTTCTAAATTAGAACTTCCAGTTAGCCCACTTAGCTTATAATAATTGTTTTCCCACTTTCCATTGAACACCAGAAAAAAAATCATTTTAGTTGCAATATTCCCTTGACACCAAACACACAGCACAGTTCATTGCCGCCTCCGACCCTACATTAAATGTTAATTGTGATACTAACATCGCCAGTACCATTTAATGAGAAACATTCCATTGCCAATTTAATGTTTATTTTCATCATAAAAATGTGGCCATCATTTTATATTTCACCTGCAGCCAACTCTCTTGAGTTTAGTTTTATTGAAGAATTCATTATGCAACAACGATCGAAAATCGGTGTTTCGCGAGGGATTTTACTCCGAATAAAATTTTAAACCGTTTTTGTTTTCATAATATTAATCATTTAATTATACCTAAAAAAAATTACAATATATTAAATTCTTGAATTTATTCAAACGATGCGTCAAAATCGACGAAAGCAAATACAGTGATTGAAAGAAAACGATATTTAAAGCAATAGATAAAAATATTCCATCTTTTTTTTTTTTGAAAGGTTCATACGCATTCACACTAGCAGTTTTTAATTTCGTAAATGGCTTTATTTTGTAAACGTGTCATTTTTGTCCCCGTTTTGTCTGTCTGTCCGTCATCACCCTAGATCTCAACAACCAAAAGTCCTAGACCCATGATGTATATATCATTTTGTAGGTCTTGGCCTGCCAAAAAATGCCTTTTTTCCATTTCGCGATTTGACCTCTCACGGATGTAAAAGGGGCCTTAGTACCGTTTTTTTCTATATAAGCTATATTAATAAAGGAGCGCTATATCTCAGCAACTATAAGTCCTAGACCCATGATGTATATATCATTTTGTAGTTCTTGGCCTGCCATATGTACATCAAAAGTTCATTTCGCGATAGGACCTCTGAGGGCCGGGCTTCAAGGCTCCTAAGGGGCTTATATATTATATATTTACCTTGTACGTTCAATAACCCATTCATTTGGTGCGAAATACTGCAGCACGTAGTTTCACCAAGATTTATTAAGAAACTCATCAAATGAAATAGTAAGCTCGTGTTCTGAGTTTAATTGAAAGTATCAGAGCTATGCAACAATTGACGGAGTTTTCGGACGATTAAATGACTATAATTTAGAATGTTTTCAATTATGAGTCCTATTTCAGTAACCACAAACCACTTGTAGTTAGATTTAAGAGACAATAATTTTTTTTCAAATATAAAAAAACGTCTTTATAATTTTTTTTACAGATATATGCATTACACAATTGAATTTATAAACATTTCCAAAATTTACAAATATTTACTGAAAGCTAACAAACGTACTGATACATAACACGAAAATGCGCTAACACGTCCTGTGTCCAGAATGGAACAGGCTTAATTGCTTGTTTTAATTACGTATAGGTCTATTTATTGTTAGCAATTCTTTTTTTTTTAAATCTTGTGTTGGCCTATGTATTGATTTTGTTATATTGGGTGTGGGTCATATATATATATATTATTAACATTTCTTTTTTTTTTTAATTTGGTGTAGTCCTATTTGCTGTAAAAAATGTTTTATTATTATCAAAGCCTTGAATTCCTCAGATCTAACTTTTTTTTTTCTTTTTGAAAGAAAAGAAAAAAAGATTAAAAAAAAAACGCTTATGTTGGCATTTTTATTTGTGCATTCTTTGTTTCAGTATTCTAGTATAGACAGTTCGTGTGAGTGTGTGTGTGTATGTGTGCCAGTTAAGTTGGTCATGTTACAGAATAAAGTCTGTGTCTTTCTGTGTGCGTATGTGACTGTAATATGGATAAATCCCATAATGCAACATTCACGATTAAAAAAAACTGCTGCCGCTCTAAGTTGCAAATAATCACAATGAACAAAATAATGCTCACATTATGTTTTTTTTTTCTTTTAAAGAATCTTAAAGATAATGTTATATACACACAAAGCGCACAAGTCAGTTTTATCTGTCCATTTTTATTTCACAGGCCACCCGCCACCCTCTCCTAAACCTAGCTCTGATGACGTAATTTCAACCCTCCCAAGTTTTTTTTTTCCCCTTTACTCTCCAAGCCATCAAGCCCTGTGCCTGTGTTAGATTTTTTTTTATCCACGTGCGCGTGCGTCTAGCTAATGGAACTGAATACAGATGTATAGAAAGGAGGTCATAGACTCAAAGTGTGCGTCTTCGTACGACAAAACATATGTTTCCCTTTGCAGACAATGAGTGCAAGGTCTGAATCCCCCCAACAGAGCAGCCCATAGATCTCTTAGGCAGACTACGTTTCCCTGTTTCTATTTTTATCTATTATTTATAGTCTAGTAATGTTAACATCGTTGTTGGCTACTCATAACATCAAACCTTTTAACTTAAAGCTGTCTACAGTGCTGTCCTATACATATACAATTACAGTATTTTTTATACATAAGAAAAGTAGGTTAACGCCCTTTCTCCACTGTCAATAAAGGGGCATTCCTCTATTTTGACGTTATATTTCATCGGCGTTTTTTTTTTTAGTCTTATGTTACATAATCTTGAAATGATAATTTATAGGCCTACACAAAAAAAAAAAAAACAACTATAGTCGAAGTGGGGCCATATAAACCTAAAGGTTTGAGAGCCACTGTGTTAGATCAAAAGTAAAAAAAAAGACATTAGTGCATATAGGTATCTTAATTTGGCATAAGAACCCATCCCCCTTCCCCTTTCACGAGACAAATATTTAAAAAGGCTCAACTATAGTATGTATAAGTACATTAAAAAACCGTTTGATATAAAGACATTTTTAAGGTATTTGGTTGAAAGTAATTATCATGTATATTGATCAGTCCTTTCCGGATATTCCGGCATGCCCCCACTGCCACACTGCTACAGATTGTAAAGAATTTAGTGTACTCCCCCCCCCCCGTAGTATCATAGAGAGCATAGAGATAGAGAGACGGGTGGAAATAACGAAAAATGTGCTGAGAGCAAGAGTTGGGAGCTTGCCTTGATGATATCCACCTGACTGACCCTGCTGGTCACCTTGTAAACACGAAGGATGGCCCCGGGGGTGGGGGTGGGGGATGTTACTTGATTAAGTTATTATTAGAGCATCGGCGACCCGCTTTAAAACAAACTCTTGACCCATCAGTGGTCGCAACGCTCACTTTGAGAAACCCTGATTGAGACACATAAAAGGACAAACATTTTTTCCGAGTGCATAGATACATTTTAAAAACTTAAAATTCCCATCTATGCAGGTGTACGTGTGTATATGGTCAATTAAAAAAAGGATACAAAAGAAAACAAACAATGTTGGTAATTTTGAATATAACTAGGAGTTTTCATTATCTGTAGGGGAAGCTACTCTTATTGTGGTCTATTGCTCTTTAATTAAATCAAGTTGTAGTTAATAAAAGATTGTAGTTAATGTAAGATTTTAGAAAAAAAAAAATCCTTTATATTTTTTTTTTCCAACAAAGATATGTTATTTTTTTTCTATTATATAAAAAAATTAGAATAATATGAATGTAATTATATTATTAAAAAAAATAATTTTACGATACTAACTTACATGTTTAAAGTGCCTACGAGGCCTACAATGATCCTGGCTAGAAACCTCTCCCACCCCTCCCCCATAGGGTACATTGCATGTAATTAGGCTATTTAAAAGCATTACAAGCATACCCACGTAGCTTGTAAAAGATAATGGAGGCTGCCTCAAAAAAATATAAATGGCGTGGTCTTCCTTATATAGTTTTCATTAGAATATATTTTTAAAAAAAATATGTATATGACATTTTTCCCCCTTGAATGTTGTTACACCAATCATCTATTTATTGTAACATATTTAAAGTAGTTTAACATTATAGTTTTACTTTGACCAGTTTAACCCCACACTTAGCCGGCTGAACTATTCTACATATCGTGTGGGTTATTTTTTTTTTTAAAACCGTTCCATATCTTCCTTATCCCCATTCTGTCAACGAGATCTCTGATTGTGATACGAACAGGGTTAGCCTGTAAGGGATGTGTTTAACTCTTCCTTAGTATGTTCATGGTGTTGAACTTTTTTTTTTTGCTAAACTTCTTTTGATAAATGCTGTCTAGGCATTTTTTTCTCTTATGCAAAGTAAATGAACAGTTTAAAGTTTATAAATAAATAATATCTGCCTGACTTTATTTAAGGTAGGGGATGTTATTTAAGGTTTTTATTAAAAGTAAAAAAAAATGCTGTTCTAAATTACGGATATCTTAATGCTTTCGTATTTTTTACAAATAATTGCCTGTGACTTATATTATTTTATCAATTTTAATAATGAAGCACATACGAAATTTATAAAAGTGAAAAAGTGAAACTTTCCAGATACATTAACCGAGAAAGACCGGCGAATATATTATTTTTATTTTTTTTTACTAAATATGTTATTAAATAGTTTCATTATAATATATATATATATATATATATATATATATATATGTATATATATATCAAAAATATATTTTTTTTAAATACTCAACATAATAAATATTAGGGTAAAACCACTGACAATTTTTTTGGCTAAAGTTATTAAGTTACTTTATTTATATGAGATGTATTGTTATTTTATGGAGCACACCCTTAGACTGATAGAGAAGGAATACATATTTTAAACCTTACAAAAAAAAAAGAAAGAAAACCCAGACAGACAACCAAACGATGCCAAACAAAATGTGTTGACACAAATATTATTCCGTTAATTAATCGATCTTAATTTTTTTTTAAATCTATACTCCCTTTTTTTTTTAAAAAAAAAGAATGTTTAATATTTGTTTTAATTGGGGATGAAGCGAGGTGGTATTGAGGGAAAACGCAAATGAAGGAATTCGACTGGCGGAAACGCCTTGTTTATATCCAGCTGTGTGAGGGGAAAAGAAAAAAAAAAGGGGGAGAAGTGGGGTGAGGGGGGTACACAGGCTTCAGTATTCTTGATGCAGTCAGCAAAATCAGACGTCTAGCCCCGGTGAGCACTGCTTGCACACATTGCAAGCGTACCCATTTCTCATGCTACCCCGCACCCTCCTAACCCGTTTTTTTTTATACTCATTGCTTATACACATCGGCTTGCAACTTCATCCCTTCCCCTCCTCAATATATATTTATATATTTCAACTGCTTTTTTTTTCAACTCGTAGGCGACTTTTTTTTTCAAGCTATTAATCATCACTGCATTTTTGAACAGTTGTAACACATATTTAATCTTTATCGTCTATATTTTTTTATTGTTTTATTTTAATTACATATTTTTTTGGTTGGGGCAGCAAATAATTTTTTTTTTTCAAAATTACACACACACACACACATAATGTCAAACACACATACTGTATTTTATTGCTCAATATCTTAGGATGGAAGAAGTACACACAGCAACATGGGGTGGGGAAAGAATTGCACACGAAGAAATTGTTTAGATTATAGACTACAAACTCAGAATTTTCCCCCCCTCTCTTTGCTGCCCACCATTTGTTTCACTTAGTACTCTTCTTTTTTAAAAAATAAGCAATAGCGTGCAGTTTCTCGGCGCAGGCGATCTCTTGAAGGCCTAGTTAGATTTAACCCTTATACAGACCAAACAATTTACCCATTTGGTAGACCATCTTGCTCAGCTGGCTTAGAGCTGCTTCGTCATAAATTTCAACTCAGATGGAGGTCAGGGGGGAGTACCTGGTATATTCTAGACTTGAGAAGATGATTTTTTTTTCGAGGGTGATAGCTTGAGCTATCATTTATTTTTAGACCTCTTTTAAGAGAATTTGGCCTAAATAAACTTGAAGGGAAAAATGATAATGTAACGCACTAGGCTTCTGTTAAATTATAAAAAAATAATTATAAAATACTGTAGATATGGAGTATCATTATATGACTACACTCATTATTTATTATTTATTTTTTGTAAAGATATAAAAGTTAGGCCGACCTTAAATTTTTTTTTTAGCTAACAGACAGTATTTTGGTTAGCGCTATTTAAAAGTTACAGACAAACAGTATTTTGGTAAACGCTATTTAAACATTTCAGACTAGTAGAATTTTGGTTTAACGAGCTGTTATGTGAGTTGGTGGAAGAAGAATTGTCATGTAGTTCTAACTAAGCAATTAACTAGGTGAATATTGCCGAATGACAAACAAAAAAAAAAACAACTTCGAACATTAAAAAACCTGACTAGTCTTATGAGAAAAAAAAAGCTTAATTACGTCATTATCTCTGAAAATCGTTTAAAATGTGGCCTTTATCACTGCGTTTCTCAACCTATTTCTCGACTGTACACCAAAGGGTGCGAAAGTATCTCCACGAATACCCCTCACCAAAAGGAAAGTTGTCTAATAAATGTATTTATTTTCATTATTGAATGTGCTTACCTTTCCAAAGCGATACTCATGCACGTGGTTTGGTGACGAGTCACGCAGCAAACTGGAGACCTTTTTCCAAACTTCTGGTTGTTTTATACGAAAAATTATGTGTACCCATATCTGCTGACTGGTCTGTTGATGACGTCAATGTTTGCTCGAGGCTCGCTTTAAACTTTCGTTTGTCATCACGCTGAAGGCTCTTGAAGCTGACAAGAAACCCAAATAGATTGTGGTTTGAATTCAGCTGTTCAAATCTCGGCTGCAAGGATCGAATTGCAGTGTCCACATTTCTGTTGAAGCAATTTATCCTGTAGTCATCTTCAGCATTTCCAGATGTGAGGTTTTTTCCACAGATTTGTCTGCATTTTGCTTTGATATTTGCTGGAAAGATTGCAACAACTTTCATGTTTTTAGCCTATTACTTTGCTGTAACAAAGAATCTGAACAAACCTATCAAGCTCTCAGTTTCTATTGCCAAGTCACCAAGTTGTTGTATGAATCTATTTCAGTGCTCAAATCTACTGTTTCATCTTGCAGTTCTGTACTCACAAAATCGACTAGGAAGAGCATGTCTTACCATAACACAAGTGACACTAATAATTTATACTGCTTCAATGTTTCATACAGTGTTTCTGCTTCACTTTTAATTATCGCATCATTTGTCTCTTCAGCTAATTCCTCACCAATTTCAGGCAATCGAAAACGAAATGCTTGGGAGACCATATATTCTACATTCCCACCTTTTTTCGCACAGAGGTTTTACAGACAGATTGGAAACATGCTTTCTGAATAATGATCATCTCTTTGTAGATACTGAAAATATAGTGTCCACGCGTTGTATAGGGTAACGCATCAGGGCATGTTTTGACCATGTCTGCTACCACAAAAA
>JAGDYQ010000037.1:1995523-2068409 GCA_021962125.1 Bulinus truncatus | reverse complement strand
GAATGAATGAGAAGTAAGAAATAGTGCGTGCATGTTCTAGAATTTTTCAGGCAGGCCAAACGGCTTTCTTCTGTATGTAAACCAGTGTCTATCACTGAATATATATATATATATATATATATATATATATATATATATATATATATATACAAACACACACACACACACACACACAAACACACACACACACACGTATATATATATATATATTGTTCACACTATTTGTTAAACACTGAGTACATTAAATAGCCGCGTGTAGTGTGTCAATAGTAATACTACCCACGTGTAGTGTGTCAATAGTAATACTACCCACGTGTAGTGTGTCAATAGTAATACTACCCACGTGTAGTGTGTCAATAGTAATACTACCCACGTGTAGTGTGTCAATAGCAATACTACCCACGTGTAGTGTGTCAATAGCAATACTACCCACGTGTAGTGTGTCAATAGCAATACTACCCACGAGAGGTGTTAATTGTAATGCGCAATGACATTGTCACCGGTGAGTTATCTATTATTTTTGTTATATATACTTACATTTAAAAAAAAAGAATTTTGGTTAAACCTTCATTTCCAAAGTTATATATTTTATTTGTACATTTTATAGGGTCGTTTGATTCGAATTTTTCATTCATTTTGATTCATTTAACACGAAAAAAAAAAAACTATTTGTTTAACAAAGTAATACATGTACATCCCTAAACTATAATTTTTGGATAACACAAACGTCTATTATTAATAGGAGTTCTCTCCCCTTATATATAAAAAAAAAATAAAAAAGTAAAAAAAAGACGACGCAATAAGTTGATGGCAAGTTGATAAAATTTTAATTTGCTGACCATAATAAATAGTCTTTATGGACATTACAAAGTAAATTGTCAATAGTTTGACCGATAACGCAAGAGAGCTTGTATACATGCACATGAATATTTTGGAATGTATTGGCCAATAATCTGTCACAATATCATTTTTTTTAAACATTGTATATAAATTAATATACATATTTCCCATAAGTATTCTGATTCAAATTCCCCCTTCCCCCCCATGTGACATGTTACAGTTGGTTAGTGGCCTGCGTGATACGCCTGTGTCTTTTTGACCTGACTTTTTTTTTACGTAACACGGTGTCACGACCTGTTGCTTGGCACATCATCAAACGTGCTCCAGAATAAATTATTAAATTATTTCAGACCATTGAGTTCAGAGCTAACAAACAAGGGCGGCTGAGGGGGTGGGGAGATGTCCACATAGGGAGACTTTTAGAACCTACGCAGACTGGCCAATAGCAATATGTGTGTTTGTCCGAATCCCGGCATGATGTCCAGTGTCATAGTAGTCTTCTTTCGTGGCTTCATAACCATTGATCAGTCAGCTGTATAGACGTGTGTATGTATGTGTATGTATGTGTATGTATATGTATTTATGTGTATGTATGGGTATGTATGTCTATGAATGTGTATGTATGTATGTGTATGTGTGTATGTATGTGTATGTATGTGTATGTGTGTGTATGCATGTGTATGTGTATGTATGTCTATGAATGTGTATGTATGTGTATGCATGTGTATGTTTGTGTATGAATGTGTATGTGTGTGTATGTATGTCTATGAATGTGTATTTGTGGCTGATGTACTCTTGTTATGAGTCTCATTTGTATCAATATGTCAATTTCTACTTGATGGTAAAAATGGTGTCAAGTCAGAACCTCTTGTACATCAAAGCAGTAGCGTAGCGAGATAAACTCGCGCCCGGGGCACAATACCTTTTTAACGCCGCCCCCCCCCCCCCCCCCCGATTCGAAAACCATATAATATTATACGTAAAATATACCATTTGGCAGCCATTTATGAGTAGTGCCCGGGGCATGATGACCCCCCCCCATCGCCCCTCCCGTCACTACGCCACTGCATCAATGACCTATATAATGCGCACAGCACCATGTTTCAATGACGTATTCATAAAATCACTGACCAAACCATCTCACATTCCCTGACCTGAACTGTTATACTTGCGGGCCGGCCATTGAAATGACGACCTCAGCGGGACCATGCCTGGCGTGAATCGATTGACAGTGCAGTTTCTACGACCCCCTTTTCATGACAAGGTCAGTAAAGGTCAAGGTTACCTCGCAAAAAGAGGGGAGGATGTGTGTGTGTGTGGGGGGGGGGAAGTTACTGCTACAAGTTTATTGATGGGATTGTGTGGGAGGTTAGACGTTCATATCCTACTAGATCAAAGGCCCGGTACCCGGACCGGCGAGTGACTCCTTATAATTGAGTTGTATGTATCCCTTTGACCATCTTTACATAATTTGCGCACTACTTGGAATTCCCAAGACTATTTTTAGCCAAGCAAGAGTTCACTCCCCTTGAGTGAAATTATTTTTAGCCGCGGAAGTTATACATACGTACGCCAGGCTAGCCGATTATGTATTAGATGTACAGGCAAATGATCATTAATACAGGGACATTTTGTTTGTAGTTACCCCCCCCGGGCCCCGTTTTATTTCCCCACCAGAGCCTGTTGCCATTGAGGAACAACGTGGGTTCTATGTTATTTTCGGTGATCTCTAAAGTTGGGGGGGGGGGGGGTCGCGAGACAGTATTAAAGTTTATAATCCATCGATCGAGAATCTATCTGTACATAATAACAATTTTAATTTTTTGACTGCTGACAGATCGACGTTAACTAGCCAGGATTGTATGACAATCAAATACGCGTCAGTCCACTGCAAAAATTGATATTAATAAAACAAAAAAATAAATCTTTAACACAGTAAATTACACACCGATCACACATCAGACAGTTTGATTGTAAGGTGGACTTTCTGCTATAACATGGCAACAAATGACATTGTCCGAGGTAAATTGGCAGTTTCGGTAATACAAAAAACGTGTTTCGATTCGGTACAGACTAGGCGGGATACATGGAGAGTCTATTTTCGGGCGTTGTTATTTGGGTTTCGCTTCCTGTGATAATGGGATCCCGGTCGAATTCAACATCATTAAACACTTCCCAGGAAAAATCTCTTATCCCGGGAGATTATATAAATACAAAATGTCGCGCCATGTGCAGGTAATTAAAATGATTTCTTTTTTTTTACGGTAGTTTAATTCTTGCACGAATATCAGCATTATTTAGCAGCCAGTAATTGTATGCATTATCCCATCTGTGTCGATGTTCGGCTTATCCCGGGATTAGCAAAACACTGGGATATGAGAAACACTGGGATATGAGAAATACTGGGATATGAGAAACACTGGGATATGAGAAACACTGAGATGTGAGAAACACTGGGATATGAGAAACACTGGGATGTGAGAAACACTGGGATATGAGAAACACTGGGATATGAGAAACACTGGGATATGAGAAACACTGGGATATGAGAAAGCCTTCTTATAATGCCGGTATGTCGAGCATCTTCTATTTAAAATACAAACCAGTACATGTACACAGTGTTCCAAAAAATATCATGTACACAGTATTTCGCTAATTAATGACTCAAGTCCAACAGCAAATCAATAAAAAAAAATTAAATCAGACTTTCAACAACGAATTGATATCCAGTTTAGATGGATAAGATGGACGAATGAATTGATGAACTCGTGAATGTTTGGATTGATAGATATAATGTATGCATGATCAGTACGTGAGCCCTTTTACAAGTATTTTTGTGTGTGGGTGTGAGAGAGTAGAAGCCTTAAGCCCATAACATTGATTCAATTACGTCTCGAAATACCCGTGTAGAGCGCCCGGACATGTGCACCCCATAAAAACATTTTGACATTCGACACCTCTGTTTGAAATATGAATGTATGATCGAGTCCATTGTTGTTAAAAAGCACAACGTAGTGTGTTAATGTGTGTGTGTGTGGGTGTAAATGTGCACATGTGTATGTGTCAGTGTGCATGTATGTGTGTTTATGATTACCTTTTCAAGTCTGAAATCTCCTGTTTATGAAAATAACGTGTTAAGTATGTGTACAAAGCAACATATAAAAAAAATACAATCAAAGGCAGTTTGAATTAAATTAAAGAAATAAAAAAATAGAATTTACAAGAAAAACAAAACGTCTACCTTCAACCAACTTAGTAATGTGTGCGCAGTGTGTCAATTGTAACAGTGTTTCAGCTAGATTTGTGTGCCATGTGTAACAGTCTATCATTAGAACAGTGTCATTTAAAACAATGTGCCATTATAACAGTGTGCCATTTATATCTGTGTGCCATACATAACAGTGTGTCATTATAACAGTGCCATATGTAACAGTGTGCCATTATAACAGTGTCGTTTATATCAATGTGCCGTTATAACGATATGTCATTTATATCTGTGTGCCATATGTAACAGTGTGTCGTTATAACAGTGCCATATGTAACAGTGTGCCATTATAACAGTGTCATGTGTATCAATGTGCCGTTATAACGATGTGTCATTTATAGCTGTGTCCCATAAATTACAGCAGTGTTTCCCAAACTTTCGACATCTGTGTATCCCCTTTTATTTTCGTTATACTGAGTACCCCTAATAATAAAAACAACAACTGACATAAATTGTTCTGACGACCATGGTCTCCCCTCATTTTATTGTTTATCTATAGCCGTGAAAAGTTTACCAAATGTTATCAGTCCGTTGTAGCACGTACCCCCCCCCCCCCGCCAAACTCATCCTGTACCCCCTGGGGTACGAATATAACACTTTTGGAAACACTGTATTATATAACATTGTCATTTATAACAGCGTGCCATTTATGACAGTGTGTAATATAGATAGGTGTGTTATTTATAACAGAGTGTAATGTAAGGTGTGTTATTTACGGCAGAGTGTAATGTTATGTATATAGGTGTGCCATTATTACAAAGGCCCCTTTTGTTTTATTTTTAAAATGTTGGTTGACCAAAAAAAAAAAACAAAGTATAATTAATTCTAAGCACGTTCACTCCTCCTAACAACACCCCCCCCTCCTCCCCTCTCTCTCCCCACCGGGACCTACATTATATCCTCCACTTCATTCCCCTCCCCCCTTCAACAATCAGACCATAATAGTTTTAACTTTACATATAATCTTACATCACGAAGACAAAATGTCAAGTTTTTCACCTCGGCTGAGGGAGACAAATTCCTGACATATTCACCCAAGACACGACTACAGGGGGCTGTAAATGTTTCTGACTTTAACAGTTTGGGTTTGAGAGTATGAAGAGAAAAAAAAAATTGGTCCAGGGGACAACAATCCATTAAACGCATGAACGATTCGCCCCGTCTCTTTATATACGCCCTCTACGTAAAGGGAAGCAACTAGTATCAAGTGTATTAACAAAATATCTTTTACCTTTGGTCCCTGTAGTAACAACATTGTTGTTTTTTTTTTCTTTTTTTTTTGCTGTTTACTTCGTTACGGTAGTGGAGTAATGAAAGATGTAGGCCTGACCTATACGATTTTTAGACTTTGCATCGATCTAGGAATATTTTTGTTAAGATGTGAAACAAGACGTCATGTTGTTGCTATAGGTAAAGTGATTCCTGGAATTCGCACAGCAGTTTGGGCTGTTCTTTTCTTCGGGAATTTTTTTTTTTTAAATCCAAGAGGCCAATTACATTCTTTAATGCTGCTCGATATATGGATTTATTAAGACTTTAGTTGGAACCTCCAGCCTCACCAGGTATGTATGTAGACATTTGCTAATATATAGTGTAAACTTATGTACTGTTGATCAACAAACTTGTTCTCTTTAAAATCAGTGCCGAACCTAGAGATTTGGTGGCCCGGGGGGCTTGGCCTCTTTGGGGGGGGGGGGGGGATCCTGCATTTTGACATTCGACACCTCTGTTTGAAATATGAATGTATGATCGAGTCCATTGTTGTTATCAGTGATAATTTAATGTGATAGATATAAATGGTTTTAAAACATGATTTTTTTTTCCTTGGGCCATTTAAGATTAGGGGCAGTACGGTTGACCCCCTTCCTTCCATTCTTTACCTCAGAGATGCCAGAGGCGTAACTAGGGAGGAGGGGGGTCCAAATTCGAAAGTCCCCCTGGGCCCCAGCTTGACCCCAAGTACATTTTCTCATGTCATGAAGTCGAATGTCAAAATGCAGGGGCCCCCATAGAGGCACAGCCAACCGAGCACCCAAATCCCTTGGTTCGGCACTGAGAAATGATAACAATTCTAACACATACAATATACGTATTTCTTTTCATATATTTGCTATGAGAAAACACACAATGTTTTTTTTTTTAATTTTAGATTTGCAGATAAAACGTAAGAATATATCTGATACCCACATGCAGTCTTCTTCTCAACTCCATCCCATGTGATCTTTATTGACCTGGTATAGTCTCACCTTCATCCTATGTGATCTTTATTGACCTGGTATAGTCTCTACTCCATCCCATGTGATGTTTATTGACCTGGTATAGTCTCTACTCCATCCCATGTGATCTTTATTGACCTGGTATAGTCTCTACTCCATCGCATGTGATCTTTATTGACCTGGTATAGTCTCTACTCCATCCCATGTGATCTTTATTGACCTGGTATAGTCTCTACTCCATCCCATGTGATCTTTATTGACCTGGTATAGTCTTTACTCCATCCCAAGTTACCTTTATAGACCTGGTATAGTCTCTACTCCATCCCATGTTACCTTTATAGACCTGGTATAGTCTCTACGCCATCCCATGTTACGTTTATAGACCTGGTATAGTCTCTACTCCATCCTATGTGATCTATAATGGCCCAGTATCATTTACATTTAACCTGAATTGACGTAATGTATAGCCTCGTACAATTTATTTTCTTATTTTAACACACCGACAGCGATATTTACATCCTCTTGATTATCATTGACAGCCACACCCACATCTTTATCAGAATCGACAACATTTAGAGACACACAATTAAACTTCGACGACAGTGATATCACCATCAATAGCGACGACGACTGCCATATTATCAACAACAACAAAACAACACTGACACCACAACACCAACATCAACACTGACACCCTCAACACCAACACTGACACCATCAACACCAACACCAACACTGACACCCTCAACACCAACATCAACACTGACACCCTCAACACCAACATCAACACTGACACCCTCAACACCAACATCAACACTGACACCACAACACCAACATCAACACTGACACCCACAACACCAACACTGACACCACAACACCAACATCAACACTGACACCCTCAACACCAACACTGACACCCTCAACACCAACATCAACACTGACACCACAACACCAACATCAACACTGACACCACAACACCAACATCAACACTGACACCCTCAACACCAACATCAACACTGACACCCTCAACACCAACATCAACACTGACACCACAACACCAACATCAACACTGACACCCACAACACCAACATCAACACTGACACCACAACACCAACATCAACACTGACACCCACAACACCAACATCAACACTGACACCACAACACCAACATCAACACTGACACCAAAACACCAACATCAACACTGACACCCTCAACACCAACATCAACACTGACACCACAACACCAACATCAACACTGACACCCACAACACCAACACTGACACCACAACACCAACATCAACACTGACACCCTCAACACCAACACTGACACCCTCAACACCAACATCAACACTGACACCATCAACACCAACATCAACACTGACACCCTCAACACCAACATCAACACTGACACCACAACACCAACATCAACACTGACACCCACAACACCAACATCAACACTGACACCACAACACCAACATCAACACTGACACCCACAACACCAACATCAACACTGACACCACAACACCAAAATCAACACTGACACCAAAACACCAACATCAACACTGACACCCTCAACACCAACATCAACACTGACACCACAACACCAACATCAACACTGACACCCACAACACCAACACTGACACCACAACACCAACATCAACACTGACACCCTCAAAACCAACACTGACACCCTCAACACCAACATCAACACTGACACCATCAACACCAACATCAACACTGACACCACAACACCAACATCAACACTGACACCCACAACACCAACATCAACACTGACACCCACAACACCAACATCAACACTGACACCCCCAACACCAACACTGACACCCACAACACCAACATCAACACTGACACCCTCAACACCAACATCAGCACTGACACCATCAACACCAACATCAACAGACACCCTCAACACCAACATCAACACTGACACCCACAACACCAACATCAACACTGACTCCCTTACCACCACCATCAACACAACAACTAAGACATCATTAGCGACAACAAAAAGATTTACTTTGGATAAACAAAATACAATACAACCATTCTACGAGACCCATTGTTATATATCTCCATATGACAAGTTAACTTCTCCTCAGACGATGTTATTTTCTAAGGACATGAACTGACAATGAAATCATAAAATAATTAGACAGGCACAATGTGTCGTTTTATATAAGTTTGTTATCTTGGTCTTATTGTAAATTATTGGGGACTTTATTATTTTGTTTCGATTTTTATGTCAGCTTTCCGGAGCGTGCGACTTTTTGACTTTTTTTTTAAAACGGAAACTCGTGGAATTTATTTTGATCCCAAAAATTAATTGATTATGTTGCTAATCAATAACAAAAAAAATGAGTATTAAACAATCAGCATTACCATAACAACCACTGGCGTCTTCATAGGAGGGCGGGGCCCACAGTGCCGGGGGGCTACCTGGACTTAAGCCTGTCCCCACCCCTCAACCCCCTCACCCCAAGGAAGAATTTTTTTTTTTTACGAGGGCCTTGAAATGATTGGTTCCCATGATTCAACAGGAAGCTGACTCTGTGATGTCATAATATGATTTTGTTAACCAATGAAAACAATCTGTGATGGGCCCACAAAGCTTATTGTTCAAATGGGGGGGAGGGGCACTTGCCATTTGGTCAGGTTGACTTGATGGCCTGTCCGCCACAGGACACGCCGAGAGAGAGAGAGAGAGAGAGAGAGAGAGAGAGAGAGAGAGAGAGTGACTTGGAGGTGATAGAGATATAGAGACATTACGTTGAAAAAGTTCCAGGTGACACTCCACACACACGCACACACACACAAGTTTTATTACCCGCGTCGTTTCTCGTTGGTAACAAACACTTGAGCAGGTTCTGGAGTGTCGATGGTACACACACTAGAAGAAGTTAGAGCCTTATTTCCGGGGGGTGAGGGGGTGGGGGGGGGGGAAATAGGAGACTTACATGGAAGAAAAAAGAAAAAAAACCAGTGTGTAAAAGGGAGAGGGGGGTGTACCTTTTAAACGGCTACGGGCCTCAACTTCCGGTTATTTTGATCCACTGGGGGGGGGAAGGAGGAGAGGGGAGTAGGGTCAGGTGTATGTATTCTAGGATTAACTCCGTCATATTTTTTTTTTTTAAAGAATAAAAATGTAACCTCCCGAAACATCAATGAAAGGTTACCTGTAGCCTGGTCACCGTATCGCAATCACCTGTTAAGTAACCAGACTTAACACCCCGACACAATTAACTTCATACATTAAACAGCCGCCCCTTTTTTAGTCAAAAGTATCAAGACTTAGTGGGAAAATAGAAGGATTTATGAGAAGATGTGTCTTATTGAGAGCAGCCCAGACTGAACGAACGTGGCTCTAGGAGCCGCTTTTCGGGCTCCATTTGACATACATGCAATTAACAGCCATGGGCGGTGAAGTAAAAATCTTGACTCCGGTACAAGAGAAATGCTTGCGGGTCACTTCTGGATATTCTACTAATGTATAAGTGCATTTTAGTTTTCATCTCTTACTATCACAGGTTACCTTAATGTACAAAATAAGATTTAATACAATGCAAAGGATGAATTCTACAGCAGATGTTCCTTTTGCCCCAACGGGCCATCGGGGCAGATTGTGTGGTTAGCACAACGCCCAGCCACCTTTACTTCCCCAACTTAAGTCAGGTACACATTTAAAGCTGGGTGGACTTGTGGACTACTTTAAAACACACTGCACCTGAAAAAAAAATTCCCATGGTTCTCATCGAGGATCGAACTCAGGACTCTCAGGCGGATAGTCGAGTATCTTCATGTCCCCTCTCCCCCCCCCCCCCGCCGGTCCCGGAACAATGTACAGGCTGCACCCTTCTCTCCCCCAGGCCTGGATACATTTTTTTTAAAACAGGGGATGAAAGGGGGGGGGGGTAAAAGTAGAAGTGGGGGGGGGGGAGGGTGTTTCAGGAAATAAATAAATTCAACTTATGTTCTGTCGTGAAGTTTGACGCCCGAATCATAAATTTTAAACTGTAAGTTGTTTAACGTTCATTATCCATAAAAAAGAAATTTTTTTTTCCCCGTAGCAAATTTTTGGTTGCATCTTATTGATAGCCTTTTTATTTATTTTTAAAACTTTTTTTTCTGTGTATGTCATTTAATGTACCTCCCACCCACCCCCACAGATCATTGACACTCCGCATTGCATGCCTCAAACTTTAACATAAATTTGTTGTGTGGGAAAACCTTTGTAAAAAAAAAATAAAATAAAATGGTTTGACATTGTTTATTTACTAATTTAACTTGAAACTTCGTCGGGGCAACATTTCCATACATGAAATGAAGGGGGGGGGGTAATACACACAAGGGCGGGGGAGAGGGGGCGATGAGATATAGACAAATTCCTCTTGTTTTTATATATATATATATATATATATATATATATATATATATATATATATATATATATGTGTGTGTGTGTGTTTGTGAAAATACTATGAATAGTCACAACATAGTCTATTAAATAAATTGTAATTGAATGAAATGATGTTTAAAAAAAAAAAATGTTCCTTTTAGCGAATCCACAACTCCCGCCAAAAGCACGCCCAAATTAGCAGGGGAAACCAGCCAACCTGGCAACACTGGACATTGCATGTGTGACCATATTTTCTTGCATAAGATAAAATTACGGGAAGGAGGTCGGTGCAGTAGAAAAACTTAAATCAGTAGTAGCAATTGTTTCGACTTGGCTTATGCCCATAATGGTCGATTTGGCCTCTTTCCATGATGGTCTCAATCAATATTTAGAACAACAAAAGTTTGGTTGGACAAGTTCATGACCTAGCAATTCATTGAAAATAATTGTATGTCTTACCACAAAATGTTTCTACAAGTGGAACGACCTTGTAAATTTAACGGCCATTATTCACGTCTGCACGAAGTGTGCAGGGGCAATGTGCCATATGTCACGTCATGGTTTAATGGTGGCTGGTACTGATATAAGATCTCCCTCTCTCCCCTCACCCACCACCCATCCCACCGGGTTCTCAACCTGACTTTATTGTTACACTGTATGACGTACAGGTAGGACGAGATAAACGACCATTACCTGACTCCAGGTGAGACATGGAGGATGTCCTTAGAATAATCTATCTCAGAGACTTTAATGACATTTATAAAATCCGCGTGTTTATTAAACAATGTGTATGATCTAAGTCAATTTGTTAGTATATGTACAGTGAGGTCACAATGACATTTCAACATTAACAAAGTTTACTTTGAGGGATATAAAAATCAGAAAAAATGTTCCAATCGTTCCATCTCAAGATACAGTTTGTACAGTTCAAACAACAGCAGTTAATTTCTTTTGTTGTTTTGCTTTTTTAAAATTGAAGCCATATTTACTTTTAAAATATGAGAAACACGTGTACAACATCAACTTCCGCTCGTCACACAAACGCACTAGACGAACACAAATATTAATCTATTTTTTTTTTAACTAAAAAAGGATTTCAATGGAGCCACGTTTTAAATATCTGGTTTAGACCTGTCTGTAGAAACCAGGTGCATGTCAGTTAACAAGGTGAGCAATCGAATCTGGAAACATCTACACAAACCTTTAAATCATCATGTTGACATTTGATCTTCTATGCAGTTTTTTGTTGGGTGAAATGCAGGAAATTTAAAACTTTTCTTTAATGAGATGATTTCAAGCGGTCGCCCTCAATTCGTGGCCCACTCTCTATAATTTCAATCAGTCGCCCTCAATTTGTGGCCCACTCTCTATAATTTCAATCAGTCGCCCTCAATTCGTGGCCCACTCTCTATAATTTCAATCAGTCGCCCTCAATTCGTGGCCCACTCTCTATAATTTCAATCAGTCGCCCTCAATTCGTGGCCCACTCTCTATAATTTCAATCAGTCGCCCTCAATTTGTGGCCCACTCTCTACAATACAAGCAGTTTGATTTTTAAAGGACCTCATTCATTGAACGATTTTATTATATTTTTCATTGAAATTTATGTATGAATCTTTGAAAGGCTTTGGACCATGACACGAAAAGGTTGAGCAGCACTTCTGTAAATTATCTGGAGAAATAAATCGTTTATTATTCTATTCGATTACCATGTAATATCTGTGAACTGTCAAATCCTCAAAACTTGTTTACTTCCTGTCTCGATCTCCTGTCAGCAAACATCTTTTGATTTTACTTGACAAAACATTTCACAGGTTTGTCTGCATCTGGTCTTCATATCCTGTACTCTTTCCCTCACCCCTCCCTATCTGATAATGTTGAAATGTCATCGTGACCTTACTGCACATTTGTTGATATGACTGACTGAGAGACTGAATGTCTTAAAGTGTGAGTCTCTGACTTTCAGAGGCAAAAGATTAACTCACACAGTGGCTGATTAACTCACACAGTGGCTGATTAACTCACACAGTGGCTGATTAACTCACACAGTGGCTGATTAACTCGCTGGGTGGTTGATTAACTCAATGAGTGGCTGATTAACTGGAGTGGTTGATTTACTCGCCGAGTGGCTGAATAACAAGCTGTATGGCTGATTAACTCAATGAGTGGTTGATTAACTCAATGAGTGGCTGAATAACTCAATGAGTGGTTGATTAACTCAATGAGTCGTTAATCAACTCAATGAGTGACTGTATATATTCTATAGATATATTTATACCAGAAGCATTTTAAGCCACACCAGCCTAATACAAGATGTGGGTTAGCGTACTCTGGGCGAGAAAACGTCATACAATGACGAGGTAAATGATAAGCGCCTCAAATATAAGGGAGTCAATGAGTGTTCGGTCAAAGTTCAGTCCATGAGTTCAGAGAGTCACGAGCCGTTAACTCATTGGCTGGAAGTTATTTACAGAGTAACGAATAGTAGATTAACTATTTAAAAACACACACACACGCACACGCACACGCAAACGCACACGCACATGCACACACACACACATATATATTCTTTTATTTTCGTCTGTCCTTGCTACATGAACAAAATTGTTAGCTATTACAGCGGTCATTCTTATAGAATCTTATGGTAAAAAAAGCTTGCAAATATGAATTAAACATGTTGAATATTTCGGGAATGTGCTTTAATTTACTATTCATGAGTTAATAAGCAATAATTTAAAGCTGGAACATAATTGTTGACTTTGTTTTCCCCCCTTTTTAATTTATAACCCTTGAAATTGTCCACGACAGCCAAACTATTATTTAAATTATGTCCCCCTACTATTACTTAAATTATCTTTCCCTTGTCGTCTGCTGTATGTCCCGTGAGTCAGAAGACAATCCTCCGTTATTAACTGCCCCCCCCTCCCTTTCCCCTCCGCCATATTTCGTTGTTGGCCTTACACGGCCCTGCTGGATTAAACCGTTTTACTGTGGCGATGACTTCAGTGGCTTGACTTAATACGTTAATCTGACTGGATGATTTCGTTGTAGTGAATGTAGGTCAAACTCGTGTTGTGTGATCAATAGACACTAGGGTGGCGTGTCTTGAATGAAACTTCTTCTTAAGGATTGAGGAAATAACTGTAAAAAATAAAATTTGTCTTTATTTTATGATTTGGGACACGTTCCAGAGAAATCATAAAAATAGATCAATTATGACTTTATTGACCCCCCCAAAAAAAATTTAGGGATAAGCTCTTAATTTTCTGAAATTCACAAGCTAAACGCTTGTATTATTATAGTGAAAGGTAGTCCATTAATGTTATATGTCACTGTAAGGGGTAGGGGGTATTCCAGTCGGGGCCCCAAATCAAATTTACATTTCCGGGCCCTTTTTGGGAATAAATAAATGAACATTATAACCATACAAACAGATATGCTAAAAAACAAAAAAAAAACGAAATAAACTTTTCTTTTTTTATAAAAACTATGAAAATGTGAAAAATTTTTCTGCAAAATAAAAAGCTGCAACATACAAGGTACATAAAGCAGAAAAAAAATTAACGATCAGTTTTTTCAGCCAGAGATTCTGGGGCTATTGAAAAACAAAACTACAGCAACGGGGGAGGGGGGGCGCTATGGACTGCCCCTCCCTAGTTTTGCAGCTAAATCAATTTACATTTTTTAAAAAAAAGTGACCGGGGGGGGGGGGGCTCTGACAAGTGATCGAGTTGCCTCCCCCTCGTCAACTCGGCCGTAGATCAACCTGCTGGGGGTGGGGGGATGTAAGAGACAGTAGTTTCACATTGAGTACCCCATACATGTTTAGTGATTTGTACACATAAACTAATGGTGGGAGGGGCGGTAACTACTGCTCAAAAAGAAATGTTTGAGGGGAGGGGGGGGAGAGTGGGGATAAACATCAATATGGCGGCTGGATAGCGAGGTTTGAAATAGTTCTAGAAATATTGATCATTGACATCTTGTTTGAAATGGTTCTAGAAATATTGATCATTGACATCTTGTTTGAAATAGTTCTAGAAATATTTTCATTGACATCTTGTTTGAAATAGTTCTATAAATATTGATCATTGACATCTTGTTTGAAATAGTTCTAGAAATATTGATCAATGACATCTTGTTTGAAATAGTTCTAGAAATATTGATCATTGACATCTTGTTTGAAATAGCTATAGAAATATTGATCATTGACATCTTGTTTGAAATAGTTCTAGACATCCTGTAAGTCGCTTTCTGTCATAGTTGACAGAAAGCAATGGTTTAATTACCAGACCCTTACAGACTCAATATTGGCTCTGCGGTTACGTTAAAACTGAGTTCTAAACAGGATGTCAAGAGTTGGATGTTATTTTTTAAGTAAAGGCGAAGTCCAGCCATTGGCAAACAATGGCCACACACCCCCAGGCCAAACTGGTCTGCTGGACTGTTTAATACAGCCCTCGGCCCTCTACTCGTTTCAGACTGAAGCACAGCACTGGGCCGCCAAAGAAACATTAAATAATTTCCTTTTTATTTATTATTTATTATTATCGCGGGCCGCGATAAAATTATCAAACGTTGAGCGGTCCGCGGCGAAAAGAAAGGTTGGGGGACCACTGTCTTACACCATACAACCCCTAATGGGGCGAATTTTGTGATGCCCTTCGTTCATGCCCACTGTAACCGGGAGTGCAGTGACCATAGTGGTAGTACGGGAAACTACCATTCCCTAATTAAAGATTGGTTTAATTTACTCTCTTGATTATATAACGAAATAGTTTGAACGTTTTGGGGTTAATTCTTGCGTGTTACATCCCATATGCTCAATAAGGAATAGATTTTTTTTCTTTTGCAACTTCTCGGTCCTGGATAGTTGTATCATTGACCCTGTCAGTCACTGACCCTGTCTGTCACTGACCCTGTCTGTCACTGACCCTGTCTGTCACTGAACCTGTCTCTCACTAACCCTGTCTGTCACTGAATGTCTATCACTGAACCTGTCTGTCACTGACCCTGTCTGTCATTGCTTTTAATCTTCTTCCCATACAATCACCATTACATTTTTTTGGATTTTCTTCTCTCTCTCTGTCTCTCTCTCTCTCCCTCTTTCTCTCTCTCTCTCTCTCTCTCTCTCTCTCTCTCTTTCTCTCTCTCTCTCTCTCTCTCTCTTTCTCTCTCTCTCTCTTTCTCTCTCTTTCTCTCTCTCTCTCTCTCTTTCTCTTTCTCTCTCTCTCTCTCTCTCTCTCTGCCTCGCCCTCCCTCTCTCATCATTATCTATTACCCCACCCCCCATCTCCCTAACCCATATTTCAGTTCAGCTTTTAAAGCTTCAACAATTACATTACTGACGCGTTTAGTAATTCGTCTGGCACTACAGGAAATGAAGCTATCGCCCATAATGTTTAGCGTGCGTGTGTGTGCGTTTGTGCACTCACGAATGAATTTGCGTTTTTGTGTGCTCACGAATGAGTGTGTGTGTGTGTGTACTCACGAATGCGTGTGTGTGCGTGTGTGTGTGTGTGCTGTCAATATCACTCTCATATGTCTTGCATTTAGCATGGAAAAAAACCTATTGTGTATGCTGACTACATTGGCTACACAGATGTCCATTTTTGAGTTTTCGTGATTACGTTAGAACTTGACAAAAGATTATTTACATTTTTTGTTGTCGTAACGAAACAAATTATGTTCCCTATTTTATTTATGATAGTCGCACTGCGTTTTATTATTTTTTTTAAATGCAACTTCCGGTATGCTGTTTATAATTTTTTAAATAAGTGGGTACATGGACACGACCATGGACACGACTATGTTCATGACCATGGACACGACTATGGACACGACCATGGACACGACCATGGACACGACCATGTACACGACCATGGACACGACCATGGACACGATTATGGACACGACTATGGACACGACCATGGACACGACCATGGACACGACCATGGACCATGGACACGACTATGGACACGACTATGGACACGACCATGGACACTACCATGGACACGACCATGGAAACGATTATGGACACGACTATAGACACGACCATGGACACGACTATGGACACGACCATGGACACGACTATGGACACGACCATGGACACGACCATGGACCATGGACACGACCATGGACACGACCATGGACACGACCATGGACACGACCAGACCTAAAATATGAACTTTAGCATAACAAGTCCAGAAAATTCAAAACATGGACTTTCTCTCCCCCCCCCCCTTTCCCTCTTTACAAAAAGGTAAATCTAAATAGCACATGTTGCATCATTCCTTGATTCAAAAATAATATTCATATGAATTATTGATTTGGGGCCCCCACAATTTTTTATAGATGAAGACACATAAAGTTATAATACCAGCAGTGAGAATATCATATTTATTTATTATTTAGATAGTAATAAAACATCGTACAGCATTTCTACATAGGCCTATTCAGATAACACCGAAATAACTATTTAAAAACTTTCAAAAAAAAAGAAAAACCTTAAATAATCAAAACAATTTTCCACCTGCCATAACTTAAAAAATCTGGCCAGCCTTTGACTGGCCATATGTTCAGCCAGATATGTTTTTTTTTAAGTTTAAATCTTATCCATTAATCGTCTGCTATTGCAGACGATCACATTATTTTTAATTTTGTAATACATGTACAAAAACCTAAAACCTCGAAGACTGTTTACTTTCGTTTCATTGTTATTTTTTCAAACTTCCCGCTCATCTAACGAACCAATGAAATTATTTATACATATGTTGGATATATTTTTATAACATAAAAAAAATCTTTGTGTGTGTGTGTGTGTGTGTGTTTGTTCTATGTTTTTCATCTTTGGCGTCTATCTTTCCAAAATTTGTCAAATTCTTTCGGTCAATTTCCTTACCGGGTGTAACACGTCTTTAATGTTTCATTTTGTCCCTCATCTTCCGCCCCCTTTTTTTTAATATTACAAAGTTTCAGTGAACCGGAAGGAAAAAAATAGGTCGAAGAAAGAGCAAGGAAGAAGCGGCGATAAAAAACAAAAAGGAAGAAATTTCAAATTCTGCCTTTAGCAGACGATCACGGTTGGAAATTATTCATTTCCCGCCGGAAGCGAGAGCGGCTACATTTATCGGGACTCTGTTATTTACCTAACCCATAATTATAACCTTTTTTTTTTTTTGCGAAATATTTTAGGGGCCGTTCACATATGACGTAAACCTGGCGTGGTTCATTTTTTTTTATTGTATTGGGGTGGGGAGAGTATATATATATATATATATATATATATACATATATATATATATATATATATATATATATATACTTCGTTATTTAGAGAGGGGCTGTTGATGTATATGTATATATATGTATATGGTCAATATAATACATATGTATATGATCTATGTAATACATATGTATATGATCTATGTAACACTTATGTAATTATCTATGTAATACTTATGTAATTATCTCTGTAATGCATATGTATATGATCTATGTAATACATATGTATATGACCAATGTAATACACATGTATATGATCTATGTAATAATTATGTAATTATCTATGTATTACAACTTTAATGATCTATGTAATGCATATGTATATGACCAATGTAATACATATGTATATGATCTATGTAATACACCTGAAATGATCAATGTAATAATCCGTACATGATCAATGTTCCACCAACATTTAGTTTAGCCAATAGATTCTGAAAATCACCTGGACAAATTTCAGCGCCACCTGCCTAGCCCCGACCCCTCTACCCCTCCCCCATCCTCCAATCCAAAATAAAAGCACAGACCATGCCCCCTCCCTCCACCTGCATGATGTACAACGTCTGATGGAGTCAATCTGACACACCTGGTACCTCCCCCCCCCCACACACACACCCACGACTCACCTTTCCTTCTCCATGATTTCATTCATACATCCACATCTCACATCAGCTGTTATTGTACAGATTATCGATTATGTTGTTTTGTATTTTTTTTTAAATTGACTATTTCCCTGTCAAGTGACTTTAATCTACACATTTCATTTAATGATGGCGGCTATTGATCTGTTGGTATCGAAATAGAAATAATCATTATTTATTGACCTTGTTTTAACCAATATTGTAATGCAATACTAACAGACAATATAACAGCATAAATCAACCCCCCCCCCCCCCACTTTTGTTTTTTGGAAAAGAAAATTTTAAGATATACCTTCTATTTTTGTTAATGATTTTGTTGCCAACCATTAACATAAAGGAAGTGTGTCCCCCCCCCCCCCCACAATTCCTCCTCCCAATTCCCCTATCCAACCCGCTTCCGTATGTACAGTTTCCTGTGGAACATTATACTCCATGTTTACCATTTGCAGCAGACACATGTCTGAGCAGACGTCTCTACGTTGCAAGAGAAGACTTCTTGTATTGTCCATTGTATAAAAAATGAAAAAGGCGCGAAGCTAGTAGTTTCATTTCAGATCATCTGCTAGCTATATATTGACAAGAAAGAATAAAAAAAAGTTTTAAACTGTGTCAGGAGGTGGGGGTGGGGTGGGGGGGTGGAAGAAAGTTAATTAAAAAAAAATCTCCCCTATCCCTCACCTAACATTTATGTTCGCCGTCCAGATATAAAAATGCATGATTGTGTTAGGTTGTAAAGTTACTAAATTTACTTCATTTGGGAAAATCCGCTTTTCCATTGTTTTGCTTTCGTTTTTGTTTACGTTGAAAAGTTTCGATGAATATTGAAAAAAAAAAACTTGACTGCGTATTACGATTTTGTTTCGCTTGTATGAGCCTTTTGTGTAAGTGTTGAATGAGTAATAGAAAAGGTGAGTACATTATTACATATGAAAATATTATTTGATTTCTTTATTCGAAAGATATGTTCTGGTTTATGTTTAATGTTTTTATTTTGTGAGTTTAACTGATGCTTTAAGTGGTAAGATCAATGCGCACCAATAGCGGTTTTATGGGGCGGCAACTCGGGCAACTCCCGAAGGCCACGCGCCTGATAGGGGCCCAACGACGAAAGATCTAGGTGTTACTAAACTTAATTATAGTAGGAGGGGAAACGAACGAAAGATTCCATTGAAATGCGGGCAGCATGACGCCAGTGAGTGTTGTGATTAGGCCTGCAGCTCACAATTACGGCATTTGACACTTCCTCTGGGCCCCGCTAATAACACTCCATCTAGGCCCCGTTAATGACTCTCGTCCTAAGCCTCGCATTGGTTATAATGACGCCTGAGGTACACATCCAGTGATCTATGTCCATTTAAAAGAAATAAAACACCATAAAATGACATTGTCTTGTAATTTGTACAATGATGTTGGTCTGTACATTAGCGAGTGACGGACTCTGATATATATATATATATATATATATATATATATATATATATATATATATATATATATATATATATATATATATATATATATATATATATTAGGGTGTCCCAAAAAAATGAAGTTTTGAAATGTTGATGTCTCACTCCACAGAATATGTGTGTATGGTAACAGTAGTTAACCTGCAAAATTTCAGCTCATTAGGACAATGTTTAGAGGTCCCCCAACAGGTTTAAAGTTCCAGATTTTGGTGTAAAATTATTCGCGGTCAAATCTAATACAGCGTTAATGTTGCATTATATGCGAAACTGATATATTAAGTAACAAATTGATGCCTAGTATTGTTTATAATATTAAATGAAACAAAATATATAAATCTTGAATGGTTTATATTTTTAAATTTGAAATTTAAGTAAAAAATTATGAAAAACAAAGTTTTATTCATTTTGTCAAGTTAATTCTTGAATCAATGTCAATCTGCGTGAAAAATAATAATAATAAGCAATGCAAATAAGCATTCCTGCTATTTATTTTGTACTTTGTACTGTAGGGTAGACAAAAATTTCAAAAAGCTCTACAAATTTAAATTTTAGCCAGCTGTTCACGATTACACTCTGCAAAATTTTTCCGATGTTTTTCAACCACTTGGAGCAAAAATTGTCTTTGTTTTTCATCCTTGGTGATACTGTCATTGAAATTTTGAATCAATGCTACACCTCGCTCTGCAGAGTCATTGATACAAGCCAGATTCTTTACAAAATCTGCTGCAACTTTAAAAGATGGTTTATCTGCCACTGCTTCAACAGGAACATCTAGAAAATTGGCATCAATGTTGGTTGTTTCAAAAAATGTGGTAGAAGCACGCAAATCAATAACACTTTTTGGTAGTGTTTTTTTTTTTAGATGCGGTCCACGTTCTGATTGCATTGTCCGAACAAGGCCAGTTTTTTCTTTGTCCGACAAAAGGGTTGAAAATAACGCAAGCGTCGACAGTTCCGGACTCAAGTACCACGAGTGATGCACCATCATTTTCAATCCAGTCGATCGAAGAATAGCATCATCATATTCGTATAAACGCTGTATCAACAAGATATCATTCACAGGTGCATCTGCGGTGAGCCTGCATGAAAACCATGATTGAAGATAAACACATATGGTAAACCGATTAAAGCGCTGAATACCTTGTAATTCTCGAGCTGATAACTGAAAAATGGTTTCGTTACCTGCAAACAATAGTTTGATTTTCAATGTATAGATTGCTTTCGCCATCCACCTTGCCCTATGTAGGGTCTGCGAATGCTGACATCAACCTCCAACCCAACCATTTGTGCAGCAAGCAGAAGAAATTCCAAATAATCATCATGTAAATGAATGACCTCAAGTTGACATTTAATAAATTCTTTAATCGAATCAGACACGATTATCAAAGGGGCGGATCTGGCTTCGGGTGTGTGGTTTAATTCTGGCCATTTTTCTCGAAACCTCTTAAAAAACAAAATCTCTGGTCCAGTGGATGGTCCAAGACAAACATTGAATGCATTGGAAAGGAGTACTTCCAACATGTGATGACGGCATGCCATCCATAATAGATTACGTCCCAGGGCTACTTCTAACAGTGCAAGCTCCATTGAGTCTTCCAGTATTGGAAGCCGTAGTGTCGAAGCACATGCCAATGACCATAGATTCGCACTTCCATGATTTGATATGTTCATATACTGCATCAGCAGCTACCCATTCTGACCCGGATGCTAACTTGGGAACACCAAGAAGCTTTGTAGTGCCATCGACAAGTGACGAGAGCAGGACAGGTAATCGATCGCCGTTGTTGGTAACATGCCCGGTAACATCGGGCAATAGCTTACCATCCCAATGTACAATTGATTTT
Source organism: Bulinus truncatus (assembly GCA_021962125.1). NCBI lineage: Eukaryota > Metazoa > Mollusca > Gastropoda > Planorbidae > Bulinus > Bulinus truncatus. The sequence goes on along the minus strand of JAGDYQ010000037.1, from coordinate 2,046,437 downwards.
GAGGGAATATAGTCTTCTTTTATACATGCTGCAGCTTGTTGACGACAAAGCTTGCGATGACGATGCATTGTGCTCTTGGAAAATACTGTGTCAGATGTCGGAACACCAGCTTCGTTGAATGCGGATGCAAGTATCATTGTTGATTTTCTAATGCTGGTGTTCGTTCTGTCCAGCACTGCAGCAACTTTTGGTGATATGATGCCTGACAATTTAGCATGCTTAGTTTAAAAAAATTAAATCTTCAAAAAATATGCACATTGCTTAAATTTTGCACATTAGGTATTTTATATGTTTTCTAGCATTTATTACATTTTCTAATTAAGAATCACACAATTTCAACTCTAGTTAATGATAACAATGAGATAAATATAAGTATATTTAAACTTCATTTTATTCAACAATGGCATGCAAAAACTGCAAATTATTTGAGCCATGATTCGTCTGGATTTTTATGTTGGCCTAATACTGGAATTTTAAAAGCTGTTCAAATGTTGTTCAAATGAGCTACAACTTCACCAATTCACTCATTGTACCCAAGAGACATATTTCAGGGGATGAGACACCAAAGATTTAAAAAAAAATTTTTTCGAGCATTTTTGGGACACCCTAATATATATATATATATATATATACATGTATATATATATATATATACATGTATATATAAACACTTCGTGTAATTTTTTTTTTTTACTTTTATTATTGAACTTTGTTAATTTCTGCATCAGTTATTAACATTGTTTCAGTATATAATGCGCTGATTTTGCTTTGGCCCAAGGAAACATCCTAATGTTTACGCTTTTTTCACACACCCCCACCCTCCCACACACACACCCAGTAAAAGATTAACACACACACACACCCAGTAAAAGATTAACACACACACACACACCCAGTAAAAGATTAACACACACACACACACACCCAGTAAAAGATTAACACACACACATAGACACACTATATTTTAGTGTGGGCGTTGGCACCAGTAATCTGCCGCTCGTAATTTATGACTTACAACAAAAAAAATATATCTGTATGTAACATAAAATAAAAAACTTTTTTAAAAAGACTTAAAAAAATGTTTCCATGTCTCCACAATTCTTACAAATCGCCGGGTAAAACGTTTTACAGTTAATAAATAAACCACTCAAAAAGAACTTCCCTCTTTGAACATTTAACATAGACATATTGATTTCCTCCCCTCTCTAGTTGCCTACCAAGTGCTTGCAACACCGTCTTGGGCAGGGGACGTCAATTGGTTTACAACCAACCCCCCCCCCCCACCACTCAAGAACACTCGATCATTCTCCACAGTGTGATTTCCTTGATTGTTTCCCCTTGGTCTTCTTTTTCCCCGAGAGCTGTAGAGAAAATGAGGTCAAAAACATGGATTAAAACTGGAGAGACCAAAAATAAACTGAAACGCTTTTTGGGTTTACCTGTCCACCGCGCTACCTCCCCCCCCCTTGGACACATAAGATAGACAAACCCCCACCTCCCTCCACTTTTTTTTTAAACAAAGATTTAAAACAACCGAAGTTTATATTTTATAACGACCATTACATCAAAGTAACTAAATAGGTCCTAATGACATTTTACTGATATTAATTGAGGGTCGTTTGGTTGCAGGGGCGTATAGACAGGATAATATAAACATCAATATGGGCCTCTGGGCTAGCCAATGTGCTGGGGTCCTATGTGACAACTACTCTCTAGAATACTACCTCGTACATGCGTGAAGCGTCCCCCCCCCCCGTCCCGGGTGCGTGCCGCAGATATCTGTAGATACCAATGTGGATTGGGGGGCGGGGCGCGGGGGAGGGGGATAGGCCGGATAGCATTCGTTTGAAGCATTCGTCTCTGTGTGTGAATGTTTCTGTGTGTGTTTATGTTGTCATGCATATGTGCATGTGGTGTTTGTTCGTTGTGTATGTGTGTGTGTGTGTGTGTGTGTGTGTGTGTCCTAGGAATGTATTTGCTGTACAGTTACTGTCCTGCTGCATGCGTGACGTCAGACTCAGCTTACAGTACTTGATCAAATAATGAGTGTGAGTTTTTTTTTTAAATACACGGAAATACTCACTCTCAGACTTCACTATAGCACTCATCCACACATACACCCATATACAAAATACAAATACTCACTCTCAGACTTCACTATATTACTCATACACACACACACATATATACAACATACAAATACTCATTATCAGACTTCACTACAGCACTCATCCACACACACAAATACAACATAAAAATACTCACTCTCAGACTTCACTATAGCATTCATCCAAACAAACACACATATACAACATACAAATACTCACTCTCATATTCACTATAGCACTCATCCACACACACACACATACATATACAGCATACAAATACTCACTCTCAGACTTCACTAAGGCACTCATCCACACACACACATACATATACAACATACAAATACTCACTCTCAGACTTCACTATAGCACTCATCCACACACACACACACACACACACACATACAACATACAAATACTCACTCTTTGACTTCACTATAGCACTCATCCACACATACACATATATACAACATACAAATACTCACTCTCAGACTTCACTATATCACTCATCCACTCACACACACATAACATACAAACAGTTGGACAACGAAATACATAGAGACTGTTTCTTCTGATGTATGCCATTCGAGGCAGACTGTCAGTCATACAGACATACAGACAGATATCATCATCTTCCATGACCTCACCAGATCCTATCTTTGTGTCTGCTGTCTGCCAAGAAAGATAGATGCATCTCTTGAATTAAAGTCTAAAAAAAAACACTTTTTCACAATAAGATTTTCTGGACAATTATATGGAGCATATACCCCCCCCCCCTTCCTTTATTTTTAATAATTACCTGTATGTATGAAGTCAAGCGGTTGAAAGAAAGAAAGAGAGAGAAAGAGAGAGGGGGGAGTGGGGACGGAGAGAGAGAAGGATGGAGAGGGAGAGGGGGGGAGAGTGGAGGCAGTGTACAAGTTGTGGAGGGGATTGGTCATAAAATTTTTTTTCAGTCCGCTACATACTTGAAGACTATTTCAATATAACTATGTACAGGTGAATAGAACACTGTGATGTGAACATATGAACACTGTGATGTGAACATATGAACACTGTGATGTGAACATATGAACACTGTGATGTGAACATATGAACACTGTGATGTGAACATATGAACACTGTGATGTGAACATATGAACACTGTGGTGTGAACATATGAACACTGTGATGTGAACATATGAACACTGTGATGTGAACATATGAACACTGTGATGTGAACATATGAACACTGTGATGTGAACATCGTAACATAGCCTTTCCTACTTTGGGCTTTTTTTTCGGGGCATAACCGAGCTGATGGTTGACCCCCCCTCCGAGCTAAATGTACATTTGGGGGCCCTATCCAATGGTACATGTGGAAAGGAGGGGGGAGGGGGCGGCATATGAATAATGCTGCCAATGCCGCCGCTTGCAGACACTGTGTGGGTGGCTAAAACCGGGTGGTAGCTAATAATACAGCTACAATTGTTGGGTCAGTCAAGTCCGAGGTTCATGAGAAATACTCAAATGACCTTTCGACGGGATGTGTGGGCCTCCTTAGCATTGGGTGGGGACCTTAGCATTGGGTGGCACGGGGTATAGGGCTCTTAGCAAATGGTGGGTAGGGTGGGGTCCTTAGCACTGGGTGGCACGGGGTATAGGGCTCTTAGCAAATGGTGGGTAGGGTGGGGTCCTTAGCACTGGGTGGCACGGGGTATAGGGCTCTTAGCAAATGGTGGGTAGGGTGGGGTCCTTAGCATTGGATAGGGAGAGTGGGGGCCGTTAGCATTGGGTGGCCCGGGGTATAGGGCCCTTAGTATGGGGTTGGGAGCCACCTAGTTTTCTATCCTTAAGAACGGCTCAATAGTGCAATAAGGAGACTTTTGTCTGTCTTCCTGATTGTCTGTTGTCTGGTGTGTTGACTACTTTTGTCTGTTGTTTTTTTTATTAGATTACATGTGATGAATGTGCGTTTGGGGTGGGGGTGGGATGTCTGTCCATGTTTGACAACGATTTCATCTATCTGCCAGTCTGTCTATCTTTAATTTTATATGATTGGAATGTGTCTGTCTTGTGGCTGACTTGTTTCAAATTGTCCGTGTCTTTGTTTAACAATGACCTCTTCTGTCAAAAGACCTTACATTCAGTTTTATCTCTTCAGTCGAATAACAAACACAAAAATAAATTTAAAAAATGTACGTGAGGGGAAGGGGGGGGGGTGGGGAGTGGAAGAAGGAAGTGTATATTTTTAGACTTGTGTCCAAAAGTGACGTCATTCAGGTGAGCACATTTCCAGGTAAGCACTAAATCTATTTCTTTTTCTTTTTTTTTTTTTTATTATTATTTTTTTTTTGGCCTTTTTTAAAAAAGAAATTTCCTGTGAGTCATACCATTTAAAAAAAAAAAAATCCGTAATGTGTTATACACACAAGTTAACAGTTGATGCCAGTGAGGGTGTGTGTATTACTCAGGGTGCAATTCTAGGGTGTACGGATTGTGTCTAGTCCCATCCGTGAGCACCGAGTCTCCTGCACAACGAAAAGATTCTACTGCGGCTAATCCCATCAAAACTCAGGGGCGTGTTTTCGTGCCGACGATGAGGGCACGTTTGACCGTTGTGTGTACCGGGGGAGGGGGCGGAGGAGGGGGAGGTACGCTGCGTTGGTAAGGTCAACTCTTACTTTTTGCGTGAAATGTCCGAACATCCACGGAACTCGCTGTGAACCCCCCGGGCTAATTATTTGTCGACGACGAGTACAAATTGAAAAAAGTCTAAACCTGTGATTCTCAAACTTTGTCTGGCCGTTTTCTTTTTTCGCTTAGATCAAAGTTTTTTTTAACTTGTAAAATATTAATTTATTTTTCTTTTATATTTGCATGGGGTCGTCAAGAAACTCGCAATCATAAATGAGGGTCGTGAATTACAAAAAGTTTTAGAAGCCCTGACTTAGATGTATCTTGATATTTTTTTTTATTCCTTCAGCTGGTTGAGACTTATAGAAACAAAAAAAAAAAAAAAACAAACAAGACTAGACACTAATCGCTAATGAGATTCACATTTATAATGAGTGACCACTTGGAGGGGACCGCTCACCACAGTTTGTGAACCACTGGTTTAAAAGTAAATATTTTTGGGGCTAATGTCGTCCCTTATTAATTCTATTGACACACTTTATTACTTTGTCAGGACAGAATAAATTACTTGCATGATATTTATATATTTAAAAAAAAAATTATTAAGCCTTTTATCGTACGAATAATCTCCCCCTTTCCTCTTCAAGGGATATAACCTTGTCGAAAATTTTTTTTTTTAATATTTCTCACGTGTATGGCCATGGTAATGACTCCATTCAGATGTTATCGTGCGCTGCAAGATATTTTTTTTTTAGTGTTCTCATCAAAATATCAACTAATTAACAAACAAAACTTGTTTTTTTCCATTTTTTAAACTTTGAGTTGGCAAGCCTTGAGTCTGAACACGGACTGATATTTTATAACGTTTGTTTCATGGTTAGAAGGAAAATAAGTTACTACTTTCAATAGTAATCTATCTAACTATCTATCTAACTATCTATCTATCTATCTATCTATCTAATCTATCTATCTATCTATCTATCTATCTATATATCTATCTATTTGTATGTCTGTATATCTGTCTGCCTGCCTTTTTATCTATCTATCTATCTGTCTTTTTGTCTGTTTATCTTTTTATGTCTGTCTGTCCTTATGTCTGTCTATCACTCCATCCATCCGTCTGTCCGTCGTCCGTCTGTCTGTCTATGTGTTTTTTTTTTGTATCTATCTGTAAATCCATTTTTTAAAATCTGTCTGTATTATGTACGTATGTATGTATTTTATCTATCGGTCAGTCTGTCTGTGTGTCGAACGGTCTTTCTACATAACAATATATCTATTGTAGATGTGACTGTATGTCTGCCTGCCAGTTTGTCTGTTCATCCGTCCATCCAATTATTATTCCTCGTTAAAAAAAAAACCTCTATATTTTAAGTTGTGTAACAAATACGTTCTCTTTATTTTTCAACCTGTTACAAAATAAACTCATTTGTAACAGTTTAATTACCTTCGTTTCAACCCACAATTCAACCCACTTTTTAAATTCCCATTTTGTATGGATCATGTCTCTTTGTTTCGTTTACGTCAATATTTATCCAGACTTTTTGGTTTATTTACTTTCTTTGCCGAATTACGTGAAATAATTCTAGTGTACGGTTTGATTCAACAATTAACTTAATAATTAAGTAGAAAAACTGTCAGAAATATAACAGTATGAAGTCATGATATGACAGTGTGAAGTTAAGATATAACTGTGTGAAGTGAGGATATAACAGTGTAAAGTCATGATATGACAGTGTGAAGTGATGATATAACGGTGTGAAGTAATGATATAACAGTGTAAAGTGATGATATAACTGTGTGAAGTTATGATATAACAGTGTGAAGTGATGATAAACATTGTGAAGTGATGATATAACGGTGTGAAGTAATGATATAACAGTGTAAAGTGATGATATAACTGTGTGAAGTTATGATATAACAGTGTGAAGTGATGATAAACATTGTGAAGTGATGATATAACAGTGTGAAATGATGATATAACAGTGTCAAGTTACGTTAAAACAAGAAATAGTCCAAGCTTGTAACGTACTGCGTTCTAAAAAAAATAGCGACCTTGAAAAAATGTCTCCAACAGTGGGGGGTGGGGGGGTGCAATGCGCCTCTGTTTGCTCCATGTGGCTCTTTGTTGAGTTTTGCACAGAACCGAGAAAGGTCAATAACTATTCTAAATTTTCTCATAAAAATTGGTGCATATAAATAAATTATTTCATTTATCTCATTATATATTGAGAGATTGGATGAGAGTAAGATAGCCAGAAAGAGAGAGAGAGAGAGAGAGAGAGAGAGAGAGAGAGAGAGAGAGAGAGAGAGAGAGAGAGAGAGAGAGAGAGAGAGAGAGAGTTACAAAGTGATACGAAACTAAATAAAAACATCCCCTCCACTTGGACAGCACATAATGAGCTCCACCAGGTAGCTAACAGAAGACAGACCTCTCGTTACCTGACAGGTGCTTAGGGGAGGAAATAATTGAACGCAACATATTTCTTGGACACTCATGACACCAAGGAAATGTATACATGTTGTTTTTTTTTTAATTATATTGGTGTTCCGACCACACAAATTAGAATATCTATCTATCTATCTATCTATCTATCTATCTATCTATCTATCTATCTATCTATCTATCTATCTATCTATCTATCTATCTATCTATCTATCTATCTATCTATCTATCTATCTATCTATCTATCTATCTGCCTGCCTGCCTGCCTGCCTGCCTGCCTGCCTGCCTGTCTGTCTGTCTGTCTGTCTGTCTATCTATCTATCTATCTATCTACCTGTCTGTCTGTCTGTCTATCTATCTATTTAACTATCTATCTAAGGGCATCTTTAACCAAGGTACCACTGAATATCTAAATAACATAGACGTAACTAGGGAGGGGGTACCAATTTAAAAGTCCCCCCCGGGCCCCCCAAACATTATTTTTACATTAAATATTAAGTACATTATCTCATGCCATGATGTCGAATATCAAAATGCAGGAGCCCCACAAAGAGGTCATGTTCACCGGGTCCACAAATCCCTAGGTTTGGCGCTGCTAAATAAATATCATTTTTTTAAAATCCTTCATTTATCTCTCTCTCTCTCTCTCTCTCTCTCTCTCTCTCTCTCTCTCTCTCTCTCTCTCTCTCTCTCTCTCGTTGTTTATCTATCTATTCATTAAGTTTTTCTATCATGCTTGTGGGCTAGTTAATGGACTCATCGGTCTCCAGACGTTATTACTTGTAACTGTAGCACCTGGGTATGTCATGGGGGTGGGGGTGGGGGGAGGGCTGGTTATGTATGAGCGGCTACCGTGTCAGAGTCGTTAAGCTAATGAAATGTTGTTCCTTTTTTTTTCTGGTGTACCATCCAGGTAGACCCCCAGGTATAGAGGGGGGAAAGCAACAATAATAATAACAACGACGACCTAACTAACAAGTTGATTCAAGTTGTCTACACCAATCAGCCAGCCCCGGGGGGAAAATATTTAGTGAGAAAATAGAATTTGTTTAGAATAAACATATAATCAAATTTACCGTGTTGGGGGAAAGGAGGGGAGGGGTGCAGGGGGAAGCGTTATAGTTTGGGCGGATGGAGAAGGGGGGACAGACAGCGGGGGGGGGGGGGGACAAACCGGCGAGGCACTTGCTCAGGGGGTGGGCCAACGTGAGCCACTTCGGGCTTATTTTATAGGACAAAAGGGCCGGTGTGAAGATCAGATGGTTAAGTGATCAGAATAAGCTGGGGGAGGATGGGGGGGGGGAGAGGGTGATTGAACCGGTACGGCCCCCGCCCCCCCTCCCCCCAATAAAACTGGTCGTACTTGGCCAGGCGGGCTGTAGACTTGCCCAAGCCTGAAGTAGTTTCAATCCACTTCCGGGTATCGCTGGTTAAGTTCATTGTGAAGAGATTTAAAGTATTTTAAAGAAAAAAAAAATGTGTTTCACGTTGGGATGACTGCAGGCTTGCGGAGCCGCCATATTTTTTTCGGCTCCGGCTCCGGCTCCCACAAATTTGACGGCTCCGGCTCCGGCTCCCTATTAAGATAGTATCACGCGAGACAAAAATTTTTGTAATTGCGCCACGCAAACATGCCGCTGATAAAAAGTTATGCAAATTTTGCCGCGTTCACCACCATAGTCAGGAACTTGACAAATATACGCATTGTCGGTTTTACTAAGAACAAACCATTTCAGTGCATTCAGAATCATAGCATTTTTTTCGATCTAGGTTTCACTAGTCGCCATTTTCATAAGTACTAAAAAGTTATTTCAATGATCGAATTAGCCGATAGTAAAATGATACATTATTTAAAATATTTTAAAGACTTCAGTATTTATATTTATTATTTATAGCCTGGATTATTGCATTGGGGGGGGGGGGCGAATAAATTTTTTCCGGCGGGGGTGAGGGGGTGCCGAAGAACTGATTCTGGGGTACAGCGGCGGATCTAGACAACTTTGACGGGGGGGGGGGGCAAAACATTGACCCCCGGGGGGAGGCGAAACTGTTTTCATTGTTGAAAATTGGTCTTTGAACAAAAAATATTTCGATAATTTAATGACGTATTACCTAAACTTGATTTAACCCTGGTTGGGTAGAAGAAATGTTCGGGAGAGGGGGGCGAAGATGGAGGTGCGAAGCGCCGAAAGCTTGCGAATGGTTTTGGGAGGGGACCTCGGTGAGTCCCCTCCCCAAGAAATTTTTTGCAGTTCCATATCTGGAATGGTGCATTGTAGTACCGATTGTTTAGCTACTAATTAGAAATAAATAATTTTAACTACGTTTCAATAATGCACGGCATGTTGCAGTTCTGTTAAAAATAATTTAAATAGTGAAGAGTTTTAATGATAAAAATTTATTGAGGCTGAGCAATTTCTGATTCCTGTTATAAATATATTGACCATTTGTTCTGCTACACAATTTTTACATAATAGAAAACTGATTTATATTATTATACTGCTGGCTTAACGTACAACCCGGGAAGAACAACAAAGATCACAAATATAGCTTAGCTATTTGTGTGATATTTCTTATAAAATATTGAAAACAAAGAACAGAGCTATCAACAGCAACAGTCGCAATTAATCAATTTAAAATAAAATTAATTCTGCTAAAAAGTAAATTTGCAAATTAAATAACATCACTCAGAAATCACGGAGTTTGTACTTATTATTTTATTATACATTTAAAGTGAAGTCAGAAGTCAATATTATTTTATTAACTTATTTAAGTTGCTAGTTGTCCTCAGAAGATATCAATATATAAAACTATTACAATGTTGCGAACAGGCCCACCGACAGAAATTTCGGGTCCGTGGGCAGGGGTGACACGGGCCCCCGTGCTGATATTAATATTTAAAAAGTTGATTGGCCAGCTCAGTCCGGGCCCCTAAAAGAAAATTGAACAAAATGATTGATGTTTTATAGCCGTAATTATTAAAATTGTGTCAAAAAGCTCAAATCATGCACGGGGAGGGGGGCTCAGGTCATGAAGGGGGGGGGGTCAGCCCCTGGCCCCTCTCTGGCTACGGGCCTGGACCCGGGTACCAATAAACTCCAATTTTTATTCGGACCCCGTCCCAATAAAGTCTGATTGTTATTCGGACCCGTGGCAAATATGCACTCAGCTTAGCTATATATAAACTTTATTATTGTTTTTTGTTTATTTTTTTTTATAATTGTTTGAATTGTATGATTTAATAGTTACTCCTTGTCTAGGGTTTCACTAAGCGGACTCTGTATTATTATTTTTTCGGGTTCCGTCTAATAAAGTTTAAATATAGCTAAGCTTAGTGCATATTGCCACGGGTCCAAATAACAATCGGATTTTATTGGGACCCGGGTCCGAATAGCCACAGCCTTATAAATTTATCTGCTCTATTTCAGATATTCTGTTTATAATAAAATTGTTAAATACAGAAAGCTAAAATTTTGTTTTTAGTCTATTACAAATTCGCGGTCAAATAATACACGAAATGACGCGTTCTATTTGTCGTAGTAGTAAAAATGTATTTTTAAATGATTGATACAATTATTCTATGAAATAAAACTGTATTAACTTTATATATAACAAAATAACATGCCATTAAAAAAAATTCGGAGGGTAAACAAGATTTAAAACGAACACAAAACGATTCCCCATTAAAGATTTCTTGTGGTGATGTGCGTGCACGCTATCATTTAAATACTGTTACTGTTGTGGCGTTCGTAAAACATGACAACATTTCAAATTGTGGGAGGCGAACAAAGAAACAAATTTGCAATTTTAAAGCTAAAAAAAAATTCTGCTGTAAAAAAAAACATTTGGGAGCCGTGGAGCCGCCAGATTTTTTCGGCTCCGGCTCCGGCTCCAGCAAAAAGTGGCGGCTCCCGGCTCCTCGGCTCCGGCTCCCCAAGCCTGGGGATGAGTCATACACTCCCAGCAGCCCGAGTCCTTCCTCCATCATCATCATTACATGGCGCCGTATGTTCTCTCTGCTGTATGGCTGTGTTGTTGTTGTTATTATTGCTGGGTTTCTTTTTTTTTTCGCCCCACGCTACATGGCGCCCTCTGTCGTCGGCTTGAATTAATTAACTCCTCATCCGTGGCTACACTTGCCGTGATTTAAATATCTTGTTGTTGATTGGACCTTTATTTCCTCCAGGTGGGCCAGGTATAAATGACTTCCGTTTAATAAGGAAACAGAAAAAAAAAACTGTTTTTATTTTTTGATTAATTATATTTTTAATAAATAGAAATAGGTGAATTCATGAATACCTGAATACATGAATACCTGAATACATGAATACCTGAATACATGAATACCTGAATACATGTATACATAAATGCATGCAGCATGTGCCATTAAAAACATTGATGTTTGCCTCTAATTTCTCTCATTCGTTAATACTTCTCCACAATATGTACAGCACACCCTTCAAGATCAACATACCAACCGCCTCTTGAACACCATGCACCAAGTTACACTTGGGGAAAAAAACTCGCAAATAGAAACTTAGCGCTGCGCAACTCACAAAGTAATACACTCCAACATGTCGGTAGATAACTCTTTGATACTTCTTTTTGTCTTATACAATCATTGGGATCTACTGTTACTTTGGTTGACCAAATAAAGAATAAAAAAGAAACACTTGAACGATTATGCCTAACGTAGATTCAGTTTTTGGACATATCAGATTTAATTATAACAGAAGACATATGCATTCCACATGTAGGTAGCTATACCTTATCATTTATAAATATATATATATATATATATATATATATATATATATATATATATATATATATATACCGACATCTGTAGCATTCAATCTGTTCACGTGCGTGTTGAAAGTCAATTAATGATTAAAAAAATAGATGTTTGCCATTATTTATTTTCTTAAAATCAGATTCAAAACCTTTCTGTACAAAGAAATCTGGCAAATGTTTCCAGGTGCAGGATGTAAAAAAAAGTCATTTCAATCGCCTTGCTCCAACGTCTGCTGGGCAACTGAAAAGAAATCATTGGGGAAAGAAAGGGATGGGGGGGAGGGGGGGTAAAGTTCAACAAAGTTTAAATGTTGTTGGGAGGAGTGATGGGTGCATCACGTGAGTCATGTGATAACCAATAGGATGTTGTTGTCACTTCTATCAATGCATACATGATTGAGGTAATAGGTCGGTATGATGGGTTTGGAAGGGGGGGAGGGGTAATTTAAAGGTGTTCATGGGGTGATGGGACGTTGGAACGGTGAAGGGGGGGTGGAACTGTTGTAGTGTAATAGTGTGATGGTGATTGGAAGTGTCAGTGAGATGTGTTAATGGTGATTGGGAATGATGGTGTGATTGGGTGATGGTATGATTGGGGGGATGGTGTGATTGGTTGATGGTGGTTAGGAGTGCTAGTGTAATTGGTTGAAGGTAATTGAGAGTGTCAATGTGATGGGGGTAATGGTGATTGGGTATGATGATGTGATTGGAATGTCAGTGTGATTGGGTGATGGTGTGATGGGAAGTGTCAGTATGATTGGGTGATGGTGTGATTGGAAATGTCAGTATGATTGGGTGATGGTGTGATTGGAAATGTCAGTGTGATTGGGTGATGGTGTGGTTGGAAGTGCCAGTGTAATTGGGTGATGGTGTGATTGGAAGTGTCAGTGTGATTGGGTGGTGGTGTGATTGGAAGTGTCAGTGTGATTGGGTGATGGTGGTTGGGAGTGTCAGTATGATTGGGTGATGGTGGTTGGGAGTGCCAGTGTGATTGGGTGAATGTGATTGAGATTGTCACTGTGATGGGGGTAATGGTGATTGGGAATGATGGTGTGATTGGGTGATACTGAGCTAGTGATGTGAAAGAATAATTAGGACAGTGTCAATAGAACAATGTAGCGGCGGGTGAAGACTGTTGACCAGACGGTGATAAACGGCTGTAGGGCAACACAATTCTCAGGTTTGTGGATTGACAGCTTGATGATTTAGTCAACGTGCTAAACTGAAGCATTGAACTGTATTAATATATACACACACCACTCATGTAATTTAATCCTTCATTAGCAGTTTGCACCTCATTTGTGAGTTATCAATTTTTTTTTAAAACTTTAACTTTATCTTACACCCTCATAACATCCTCCCTTCACTTGAACGTTTATAGTATGTGTGTGTAATACACGCTCTGTACTCAGACCGTGAGTGTACTACACACCTTCAAGCACACATGTATGTACTCACTCCCATACAAACTTAATAACATTTATTTTTTCAAAGATTTTCTTAAATAAACGAATAAAACAAAACAAACAAATAAAAAAAAAACATTTAAACTTGACTCAGTTCAATAAAACGACCACAATTTTAAACACAATTTTAAACACAATTTAAACACAATTTTAAACAAATCTTTGAAGACAGACATGTATACGGAAAAAAAAAAGAATCATACGTTTAAAAAAAAAACGAACATACAGAAAGAGGCTGAAAAAGTCAAATGGTACGTGAAGTAACTATCTGCAAATATCATTTGGTTCCAGAGAAAGAAACGCTGTGTGTCTGTGTCTAAGTGTGTGTGTGTTTCTGGTTTGTTGTCTGTCTGTACAGTTCACATCATCTCCTGTAACTTATTTATTTTTAAAAAGAATGGATACGTACCTGTAGACAGTCTTTTTTTAGGGACCGGGGAGGGTGGGGGCGGCACTGTAAAAGTGCATGATGTCGGGGGCCCTGTGAGATCTGAATGAATGCAATCATTACCACTGTATGGGAGTTTGATTCATTTCTCATACCATGTATTTCTCATTCCCTGTAATTCTCATTCCCTGTAATTCTCATTCCCTGTAATTCTCATTCCCTATAGTCCTCATTCCCTGTAATTATCATCCTATGTATTTTGTCTTCCTATGCATTTCTCATCCTTTGTATTTCTCATCCTCTGTATTTCTCATTCTCTGTATTTCTCATCCTATGTATTTTGTCTTCCTATGCATTTCACATCCTATGTATTTCACATCCTCTGTATTTCTTATCCTCTGTATTTCTTATTCTCTGTATTTCTCATCCTCTGTATTTCTCATCCTATGTACTTTGTCTTCCTATGTATTTCACATCCTCTGTATTTCCCATCCTCTGTATTTCTCATCCTCTGTATTTCTCATCCTATGTATTTCTCATCCTATGTATTTGTCTTCCTATGCATTTCACATCCTATGTATTTCTCATCCCTTGTATTTCTCATCCCCTGTAATTCCAATCCTATGTATTTGTCCTCTTCTGTATGTCTCATCTCCTGTATTTCTTATCCTTATACTTTTTTTTATAATTTCACCGATTGTGAAAAAATTCTTAAAAGCGGTATGGAGGAGGGAGGGGGAAAGACTGGTGTGTACTGTTGTCCAGTTGGCCTACACCTATGAAACGTTCTTCTGTAAGTAACAGCGTCGGCTCGCTGCTATAAGTAAAGGGGGGTAGGTGGGGCCACTTTGTTTTTAAATTGTATAAAACAGTTATGTAGTAAACAAACATTTATTTCAAATAACAAATTCCCATTGTTACTGTCGGCACTGCAAGAAAGACAGTGCTCTATATCTCTCCCCCCCCCCACCCACCCACCCACCTTTCCGGCTCAAATGCAGCTTTTTTTTTTATTACGCATTCGTAAAACTGTCAAATAGCTTTGAATTTTGGAAACGGTGACTCTCACAGTTCCATACGAATATTTCGCATCTTTTTCGTAAACTGCTTGCTACGTTGCAACAGCTACTAACGCTTTGAAGCTATGTTCACATTATACAGTTATAGGCAAAAATAATTATAGAGACAAGGACTGGTTGAAACGAATGTAATTGACAATACCAAGTGGAAACACGGAGTGGTGCAGCAGTTCAACGGTCCCTACCAGGGCCGTTTTAAGGTCATCGTAGGCCCTAGGCACTTTCAAAGTCGTAGGCCCTAGGCACTTTCAAAGTCGTAGGCCCTAGGCACTTTCAAAATTGTAGGTCCTAGGCACTTTCAAAGTCGTAGGCCCTAGGCACTTTCAAAATTGTAGGTCCTAGGCACTTTCAAAATTGTAGGCCCTAGGCACTTTCAAAGTCGTAGGCCCTCCCCGATCTCATTTTTAAATATTTTTCAAGAATGCACCGGCACTTATTAGCCATTCTGGCTTTTGTAGGCCCTTGAAAAGTCCGTAGGCTCTAGGCACGGTGCCTACTGTGCCTATATGATAAAGCGGCCCTGGTGTGTCTACTTGCAAACCGCCACTGGGAAGTCAAATAAATTCATGAACAAATAACACCGTGAGTTGTTGTCTTTTTTTTTACTTTATATAAATATATAAATATATAAATATATAAATATACTAGTTGCAAGTACCCGGTTTTGCCCGGGTTTAAAATAAGGTTTTCTGTTTACCTTTTATTTTCTCCCTCCCCCCTCTCTCCCTCCCCCTCCCTCTCCCTCTTTACCCCTCTCTCTCTCTCTCCCTTTCCCTCCCTCCCTTTCTCCCTCCCTCCCTCTCCCTCCCATCTCTCTCCCCTGTCCCCCTCCTTCTCTCCCCCCGTCCATCCCCCCTCCCTCTCTCCCCCTTCCTCCTTCCCTCTCTCTTTCTTTATCTCTTCCTCACATTACTCCCATCCTCTCTCTCCCTCTCTCCTTCCCTTCCTCTCCCTCCCTAACCCCTCTCTCCCTCCCTCCTTTCCCCTCCCTCCCCTCTCCACCTCTCCCTCCCCCTCTCTCCCCATTCCTCCCTCACTCATTCCCTCTCTCTCTCCCTGCCCCCCTCACTCTTTATCTCTCCCTCCCTCTCTCCCACCCTCTCTCCCTCCCTCCCCTCTATCTCCCTTCCTTCCCTCCCTTTCTCTCTCCATCCCTCTCCTCTCCCTCCCTCTCCCATCTCCCTCTCTCCCCCCTCCTTCTCTCCCCCCTGTCCATCCCCCTCCTCCCTCTCTCCCCCCTCCCTCCCTCCCTCCTACCCTCCTTTCCTCTCTCTCCCCACCTGCCCCCCTCTGTCTCTTTATCTCTCTCTCCCTCCCTCTCTCTCTCTGGGAACAGACAGACAGACAGACAGACAGACAGACAACAAATGCGTCTTATAAGTATAGAGATTATTCTGAAAAAAAAAAATTGAAAAAAAAAAAAAATTCACTGTCGGGATTTGAACCCACACATAGTCGGCCTAATTTGAGTCACGGCCAAGCGAGTAACCGACTGTGCTAGGTTATGCGCGCAAGTTCTAATCGATCATGGGGAAATGACGTCGCAGAGGAATTTTAATTATGGCGCCGTCGAGATTACTTTAATATAGTAAAATACTAAAATAAAAAAAAATTAATTACAATTAAACTACCCATCAAGATGAAACGAAACCTATCCTATAACCTTCCCCATGTAATTATGTGTATGTGTAACAAATTTCACATTATTTGGTTATCTGGATCTTGAGTTATAAGGGAACAGACAGACAGACAACAAATGCCTCTTATAAGTATAGAGATAAATATAAGATCATCATAAATGATAGACTCGAAGGGGTTAGGCGGGTTTCCTGAATGTTTACAAGGTGAAGGTCATTATCTGAAGAGAAGACTTTACCTGGTGGGATTTATTTATTACCTGCAGTTTCATGATCGCGTTAAAAAAATAATAAAAAAAAAAAAGCGAAGTTCGGTGACGTCACATTACCTGTAACGAATACATTCGGCAGGCTTGGGTACAGCCGACAGCCTGTACATCGCCCCGGAGAGTATAAAGTTGAGATGACCACCCCCCCCCCCATTAAGACTGACTGCTCATAGTTTAAATATTTAATTATGTATGCACCAATGACTATATATATATATGTATGAATGAATGTATGCATGCAGTAGCATAGGTAATGTACTGCGTGTTGGGCGGGCCGCATAATGCGTTGATATGTAAAGGGGCGCCGAAAGAGTGCAGTTAAATGTTTTCGCCTTTTTCAGATTGGGAGGAGGGAGCAGAAAAATGTAACTCCTACATGGGGGGGGGGGGCACAGAATAGGTAGCTAGACTTTTGGATGTTTATTGATAGAAATAGTATACTTGTCTATGTTCATATATACATGTGTGAAGTCTACTATTCACTGGCGGCGGAGCAGGGGGGGGCAGGGGGGGCAGCGGACCCCCCTAAAACTTTTAAGGGGGGGCGGCGCCCCCCCTTGAATTTCCAGTCTGCCCCCCCTAAAATTTTAACTTTTTTAACTATGTAATTCATTTTAGTTTATATGTATCATTTTCATTTTCATAATTCATTTGATTTATTTCTTAAATTTAATATTTGAAAGAAATTATAATTAATTGACATTTTACAGTAATCACATTATTGAGAGTTGTTGTGGCATATTTTAAAATTAGTTGCAAGTACCCGGCTTTGCCCGGGTTTAAAATAATGTTTTCTGTTTATTTAAGAAGCGTAATTTGACGTTTAATTAAGATTTAACATAAGACGCGTAAAAAAGGGCATGCAAATTGCAATAAAAGGGTACATTTATCTTTAAGCAATGTGATACACAACATTTTTGGCAGTTCCTCTCTCTCTCTCCCTCCCCTCCCTCCCTCTTTCCCTCCCTCTCTCTCCTCCCTCTCTCTCCCCTCCCTCCCTCTCTCTCTTTCCCTCCCTCCCACCCTCTCTCCCTCCCCTCCCTCTCTCTCCTCCCTCTCTCTCCCCTCCCTCCCTCTCTCTCCCTCCCTCCCTCCCCCTCTCCCTCCCCTCCCTCCCTCCCCTCCCTCTCTCCCTCTCTCTCTCTTAGGCATGACTGTATCAAAAGATGACAATTCCTATGGATGAAGGAATGGAATGTAATAATGTAGTAAGTAATGTGATATTTGGTTCCCCGTACCGATCATATTTATAGTAAGTTAGCTATGTGGGAGAGAAGCTCGTAAAACCTGCAATCGGGGTAAAAGTTTACCAATTTTCATGTCTTTGATATCCAAAATAATTAATTACAATTAAAGTACCCATTGAGATGAAACGAAACCTGTTTAAGAACATTCCCCATGTAATTTTGTGTACGTGTACCCAGTGGCGCAACCAGCAAAAAATGCTGGGGGGGGGGCTTACATATTGAAAAAAGACAGTTTGACAGTCTTTTTTGTAACTTTATAACGCAAATTATGTATTGATGATTTGGCCTGGGGGGGGGGGGGGCTCAAGCCCCCGCCCCCCCCGGTTGCGCCACTGCGTGTATCAAATTTCACGTTATTTGGTTGTCTGGATCTTGAGTTTTAAGGGAACAGACAGACAGATAACAAATGCGACTTATAAGTATAGAGAAGTATTGCCATCTACCGAATGACGGCAAATGTAATTTTTAAAGAAAATACAATTATTTATTATCTTTTCATAAATTACGTTTTGTTTATTGAGTTTCCCGTTTCCGGTTTCATATTCATCATCATTCATGATAATTATCAGTAATTTTCTGATCTAATTTCACTATTAAATTTGCAAACAAACTGACATTACGAATCAGTTGACGACAGAAGTGCTCAATGTTCATTTTTATCTTTTTTAATATGTTATGTTTTAATAATATCGATGAAATACTTGCTACAGAATTACTATATTCTATTATGGAATTAAGTGGAGTATAATTTGTCTTTCGGTCATATTTTGTCTTGCCCCTCCTTAAATTTTCAAGGGGGGGCGGCGCCCCCCCTTGAATTTTGGCTTGCCCCCCCTTAAAATATTTCGTTCCGCCGCCGATGCTACTATTGTTACAGATATGCATAGTATACTTGTTTATGTTCATGTGTACACGTGTGAAGGCAGTGTCGTTCTTAGGGTAAGACCACCTGCTCTCCTCCCCCCAACAGCTGAAGGGCCCCTTCACTATACAATTTTTTTGCTAAATCCCAACAGGTACGTTTTCTTAGCCCCCCCCCCCACCCTCAAAAGACACGGCTCTGTGTAGTGGGATGATGTGCCGGGGTGAACGGACTTTCTTTGTATTGGATTCAAGATCTTATTGAATTGTCCAGATGACACTGCATAATTGACTGACCATCACACGAGAAGGGTCTCCAGACTGTAGTAATACATAACCCCCCCCCCCTTTCCTTACACACACCACCCTTATTTATGTCCCAGGTTATCCCCAGAATAATATCTGGTTACCATAACTGCTGATTCCGGAGTCTGGTTGATTTATTTATGTGGGTAGACCTAGACCGGAGGGGGGGGAGGCGCAGGTCGTAGTGTACTCCTGTTTGACCTGGACCAGTGACACCCTCAATGACATTCGGGGGGGGGGGGTAAAGGAACTTGAATAAACTAACAGAAGTCAAGTGGTTCGAAAAGACAGTAGTAGCACCATACGGTTTGACGTTAGGCGTCATGGACAAGGGTAGACAACTTCAGTCTATCTGTCGATGAAAACGGCCTAACCCATCAGAGTTATTTCCCCCTTATTCATGGTGATTGGTGTATGTTGTTGTTTTTTTCCCCTCGTCTCCTAAAGCTTAAAACGTAACCAGGGGCGACCAAAGTCTGTTGTCATCTGGACTCTGTCCGTTCATCGGATATGACAGCCCAGCTTCATCTGGCCTGTAGATAATGTCAGGTCCAATCAGCCACGGCACGCCTTAGTGTTCTGTATTAAAATTGTAGCTCTGTTTATTTCACGTGTTCTTTGAATAGCTGGCAATGAGAGGGCGAATAGCTGGCAATGAGAGGGAAAAGGAAAGAGAGAGAGAGAGAGAGAGAGAGAGAGAGAGAGAGAGAGAGAGAGAGAGAGAGAGAGAGAGAGTGGGGAAAATGGAGAAAAAGAGGTGGAACGGGGAGAAAATGGAGAGAACTCATGAGGGACATATTGACTGGATCTTGGGGGTAAAAAAAGACAGCATTAAAAGGAGGGGGGGAAAATGAAAATTGTTGTTTGTATGAAAGAATTTAATTAGTTTCATTTTCTGAGTGTTCATATGTCAGCAAATCTAGTAACTCAATTTCGGACCCTTTTGTCGTTTAGTTAGAAATCTGAAACTTTCAAACAGATGTGTATAATCGATGACAATATAATTTGTAAATCATATCGAGTCTAGAAATTACGACGCTAATAAATTTTTTTTTGATGGTTATGATCGAGGGGTTGGGGGGGGGGAGGGCGTTCATGACGTCATAATAAATGCGTAAGTAAACCACTAGTGCACATACGTGCAAAATAGTGAATAGCTACTTTTTAGTCTTATATAGACTGGCTAAATCAGATCAAAGCAGTGGTTCCCAAACTTTCTACCTCTGCTCCCTCATCGCTCGGTCCCTAAAGAAAAACTTTTACAGTTATACCTCGAGTAACGAGCGCCTCGCAAAACGAAAATTGTGCGCATCGAACGCCGACATAATCTCTGCGCTTACCTCTCAGAATGTGCGCGTTTCACACAACAAACCACACGTCCCACGTGACACGTTTTAGTTACGTTTATTTCAAGTCTGAATAAGACAGTTGTGCGAATAGGACAGTTGTGTGAATAGGACAATTGTGTGAATAGGCCAGTTGTGTAAATAGAACACTGAGTGAATATTACTGAATATGACAGTTTGTGAATAAGACAGTTGTGTAAATAGGACGATGAGTGAATATGACAGTTTGTGAATAAGACAGTTGTGCGAATAGGACAGCTGTGTGAAACCTGCAGTATAAAACCTAAGACTTTGGTACTACGGTATAGTTTTTTTTTTTTCCAGTGAATATCAATAATAAATAACATTTACTCCGGTACCCCGCCCCCACCCTGTTCCCTTCCCTCCCTCTCCGTTTTCCCTCTCTGTGTGTGTGTGTGTGTGCTCACCATGTTATCTAGGGATATTGAACTTTTGACCCGATGAACAACAATGGACTCGATCCCGAAGTCCTGCTCACACATACAGTCGCACAAACCTAGTCCCGACTTCAGCCGTCCGTGACACACCCGAACTCAACTGTAGTATCGATTCCAGACTCTAGGCTATTTATGTATATATCGATTCAATACTCCATATACCATATGTATATATGTGTTTATCTTATATAACTTTGTGCATCTTCAGCTTAGGCGAAAAAAAAAAAACAGGCTGGTATTATACATGATATTTACAGGAAAATCAACAGCATTGATTTATCGGACCGCAGAAATAGCTAATTTATATGTTGTACTTTATGAAGTTGTATTCTTTGATTTATTCGTTGTACTTTATGAATTGTATTCCTTGATTTATTCATTGTACTTTATGAAGTTGTATTCCTTGATTTATTCATTGTACTTTATGTAGTTGTATTCCTTGATTTATTCCTTGTACTTTATGAAGTTGTATTCCTTGATTTATTCGTTGTACTTTATGAAGTTGTATTCCTTGATTTATTCGTTGTACTTTATAAAGTTGTATTCCTTGATTTATTCGTTGTACTTTATGAAGTTGTATTCCTTGATTTATTCATTGTACTTATGAAGTTGTATTCCTTGATTTATTCGTTGTACTTTATGAAGTTGTATTCCTTGATTTATTCGTTGTCTTTTATGAAATTGTATTCCTTGATTTATCCGTTGTACTTTATGAAATTGTATTCCTTGATTTATCCGTTGTACTTTATGAAGTTGTATTCCTTGATTTATTTGTTGTACTTTATAAAGTTGTATTCCTTGATTTATTCGTTATACTTTATGAAGTTGTATTCCTTGATTTATTTGTTGTACTTTATGAAATTGTATTCCTTGATTTATCCGTTGTACTTTATGAAGTTGTATGCCTTGATTTATTCGCTGTACTTTATGAAGTTGTATCCCTTGATTTATTCGTTGTACTTTATGAAGTTGTATTCCTTGATTTTTTTGTTGTACTTTATGAAATTGTATTCCTTGATTTATCCGTTGTAATTTATGAAGTTGTATGCCTTGATTTATTCGCTGTGCTTTATGAAGTTGTATTCCTTGATTTATTTGCTGTACTTTATGAAGTTCTTTTACTTGGTAAGAAAGTCCGCATGGAAAAAATAAACGTTATCTTTTTCTCTCTTTTTTTTCAATACATCATTTGAAAACTGAAAATAGTACATGTACATTGTACCGGTGTTTCCTTTCAACTGAAAATAGTACATGTACATTGTACCGGTGTTTCCTTTCAACTGAAAATATTACATGTACGTTGTACCGGTGTTTCCTTTCAACAGAAAATAGTACATGTACATTGTACCGGTGTTTCCTTTCAACTGCACGCGTGTGCGCATACACCACTCCTCAAGTACGCGCGCGTAAACCACGCTAATGTTTTGTTTAGTGTGTTTACATTAAGACATGTTGTGCATAAAAGAGGTTTATTTCATGCAAGGGTGAGATGTTTAGCAACTAGATCTCGTGAACCACCAATGGGACACCTTGCGCAGCGTCCTTTTATATCCACCCCGTCACCCCAACATGACCTATAGTACAATGACCTTTCAGGCAACCACGGGAGACTGCCTGACCACAGCTCTCTGACCGGCCTACAAAATGCAGATACGGCTGACTACCAAACCGCCATCCACCCAAACCGCCATCCACCCAAACCGCCATCCACCCAAACCGCCATCTACCAAAAGCGCCATCCATCCAAACCGCCATCCACCCAAACCGCCATCTACCAAAACCGCCACCCATCCAAACCGCCATCCATCGCCAGCCATCCACACTAGGTAAGGGTATAGAAAATGGAATTTACATTATGAGTGGGGGGAGGGGTGGGGGGACGCAATTATTGTGATTGCGGGTAAAAATGTAAATCATCTTAGCAGTAACCTCCTGACCTTTTGTTTTAGAATCAAGAGACACAACTGTTGTATAATTTACTGGTGGCGGCGGCGTGTCAAAACTGAAGTGATACAGACGAAGCCATTCATTTCATAATGACGTGTCAGAGTAGGAGTGGCACGTGTCTGACGTCAGTGTGAATGTTTTTCCTCTGTCGCCAAGACCAACCATCGTCTCCAAACAACGAGAGGTAACTTCCCCCCCCCCCCGGTCAAAACAATTTCATCACCTTGACCTTTATATCTCACGTCTGCACCTGTTAATTCGTTTTTTTTATTATTTCGCCCTGCTCCAATATACTGGTTGGCTTATTTTAATTAACCAAGTGAGTGTGTGTATTCAGCAATATCTTTCACCCTCTCTGTCTCTCTCACTTTCATACCGCCCCCCCCCCTCAAATCTTTCTCTCCTACAGAAATTCTCTTTCATGTCTCCCTTTTTCTCTATTCGCTATCTCTGAGATTTCCCATCCATTTCTCTTCGTGCACCGACGTAAAAACGTGGCAGCTGATTATTTTACAACGGCGCCCAGAGTACAATAATCCCCACCAATATATACACCACCAATATGTACACTATCAATGTGCACACCATCAATTTGTACACCATCAATGTGTGCACCATCAATATGTACACCATCAATGTGTACACCATCAATATGTACACCATCAATGTGTACACCATCAATATGTACACCATCAATGTGTACACCATCAATATGTACACCATCAATGTGTACACCATCAATATGTACACCATCAATGTGTACACCATCAATGTGTACACCATCAATATGTACACCATCAATATGTACACCATCAATGTGTACACCATCAATATGTACACCATCAATGTGTACACCATCAATATGTACACCATCAATGTGTACACCACCAATGTGTGCACCGTCAATCGTCAATGTGTGCACCGGCAATGTGTGCACCGGCAATGTGTACATGATTAACTGGACACAATTAGCGTGATACATTAAACTAACTATTTTGAATGGGCGTGGTCAAACTCAGCTGATTATGTAACTAAACACTCAAACTGAAAGTAACAATGGAAGCCCTTGTTTTCTCACACATGATGTTTGTGAAAAGTGGATTTCAGCATAGACTTACACATATTATCAAATAGAAAAACCACTCAGTTGAACACATACTCGCGTACATAACACATTTTAACCGATACACGCGTAGATTTCTTCATCGTTAGCATCAAAATTGGGCCCACGAAGCCCGCGCCACGGGCAAGGGCCCAGGACGTAAAGGGGTCCTCGACAGCCGACAGGAGAAAAATGCCATTTATTCTTTATCCGGCCCCACACCCTCTCTCTCCCCCCCCTCCCACCCCCAAGTTGTTTGGTCAATTGATTGATAAACTTTATACCAGAACGCTTTTCTTAGAATGTGTCACGCGACTTCTCCCCTCCCCTCCCACACTCCTCGAGACTGCTCACGGTATCACAAGTGCCCGTTACTCCCAAATGTTCAAAACACTAGACCTATTAGATCTGTGCCAATTGTCTAATTTAAATAAGTAAAGTGCCCAAAAATTGAAAAAAAAATATCCCCGCATTCTTAAAATGCACACTGTTAGTTTTGACCAGCATTAATATTTCGTAACAGGACAACATACAGTGATATAATGATGGTGACGAAATGAGAAAATGGCGGGAAATGGCGAAGTTTGTGTGTAAAGAGCGAAAGAGAGATAGAAAAAGGAGAGGGGATAAAGGAAAGAAAGAAAGAGAGGTGGAAAGAGAGAACGAGAGAGAGAGAGATAGAGAGAGAGAGAGAGAGAGAGAGAGAGAAGGAGAGAGAGAGAAGAACTAGAAGAAGAAGAAAATAGAGGAAAGGGTGAAAGAATGACAGAGAGTGGGCAAGAAAAATAAAAATGAAAGAAAGAATATGAGAAAGAAAAAAAAAGAAAGAAAGAAAGATAGAAAGCCAAGAACACATAAAAATGAGAATGACGTTTGCTGTAGGGCGCGGATCTGGTGAAGTTGGCAGACGTAACTTTCTGCAACGTACATCTTGACACAATCGTCTGGGTTTCTGTTGCCAAGACAATCAATTGAAGAGCACAAGACAGATAAACTGAAGTCTGGCGTCATTTGGACGTGACGAGACACTTAGAAAGACAAGACAGTAGCAGAGTTGTGTAATTGTCTGTTGGTTTAATAATAAGACATTAACAGAGTTGTGTTATTGTCTGTTGGTTTTAATAATAAGACATTAACAGAGTTGTGTTATTGTCTGTTGGTTTTAATAATAAGACATTAACAGAGTTGTGTCATTGTCTGTTGGTTTTAATAATAAGACATTAACAGAGTTGTGTTATTGTCTGTTGGTTTAATTGTTTAACACTACTTCAAACACTCACAAGGAAATGAAACGTACGACTGAATTTGTTTAAATTGACAGTTGAACTTTGGGGCACAGTTTAACATTGATTGAAACATTTTTTGCATAATTGCACTAACAGGCTTCATATAACTTTCGACATGCATATAACAAATGAACATGCCATTGAACTAACACACATATGATCGTTAAATTTAACCATACATTTGAACATGAAGCTGATAATAAATCTGAACATACAGTACAAAAAAAAAACTAATGGATAAAGAATAGTCTGGAACTTATAGTTCAAAATTCTTTTTGACTATGCGTGTTCGTTTAAAAATATATTTCAACATAAGCTTTTAAATACAGCCGAATTTACATTTTAAAAAAAAAAGCTTTAACTGATAGTTGAACATTATTTTAACACAGGCTTTTAACATACAGTTGAAATTACATTTTAATATAGGCTTTAACATACAGTTGAACACATATTTAAAGTTTATATTTATTTATTTGAGTTTAACCAAGAGTTGAACATAACACTGGCAAATGTAACTTGTAAGTCGTCTGCAGTTAATTGAACGTCGTCTAGAGCAGACGACTCAGTTTGAATGAAACTTTAAAAGTTCATAAGTCACGTGTCGAGTTTCTGAATAATGTTGTTGAATTGTGTGTAAATAGGTCTCATACTCACATTCTAGATGAAAATACCAGAGAGAGAGAGAGAGAGGGAGAGACAGAGAGAGTGTTATATTATTTAACCCTGCAGGTATCCAAAACGCCTGTGTTATATTATTTAACCCTGCAGGTAATTATTATCATCAAGTATGCAGACTTCAGCTAACCCTAACCCTATTTTTCTGATACTTTCTATCTATAAATATCCTAACAATTTTCCTTATCACTGTGGTTTTTTTTTTTCTTTCATTTTTTTTTGTCTGCAGACTTTCATTCAGGAAATTCATGCATTTGACAAGATGGCGTCACGAAGAGGAAGTGAGGAAGAAAACGAAAGTAGACAAAGGTGTGCACAGGTGCACACACATTCTCTTCCCGCGTGTCAGCCAAGAAGTTCCGAAGTCGACAATTACCTGTTCTCCTCGCCTTCCACACCCCGTCCTCAGCGCCCCTCCTTACCTCCGAGCCAGAGGAGTGGAACATTATCTCTTTCCGGCTCCCCCCACCCCCTGCACGGTGCCGTGAAAGTACATTCCACCTCCTCGCGGGGGACTATCGCAGCTCCGCGGGTTTACCACTCGCCCCCTGCTCCTCATCTTTTACTAAACGCACGAGATGATCGCGTTGACGTACGCTCTTCGCACTTCCTCATTTCGACTCCGGAGCCTGTGCTGTGTGAAGTACCACAGTGTGGAGCAGAACATAGTACTCACTTAGGGAACCATTCACTGTCTTCAGGTAACTCTTGCTCAAAATCATATCAGGAGGAAGAGTGCCCGCCCTTTATCAGTAGCGCATTGGAATCGGAGAAACTCGGAAGTTGTGGCAGTGTGTATGAAAGCGATACAACAATTACCAGAGGTCAGTCCACTTCGTTAGACAACGGATGCAAGAAAAGGGGAACATTATATTCAAAAGTGAATGGAGCTAGTTTACACAGCGATGCTAACATAACTGGTCAGCTTTTGACCCACATTCCCGGTCAAGCGTCGTTGGATCAGAATCCACCTGGACGCGGGGCTAATACTCCAATCAACAGAAAAGACAAGGATAGTTTACTTTTTTACTTCCGGTCATCCTCGTACGACGTCGGCCAGAGAAACAATAGCCAGCGCCCGACGCGCAACGGGCGCGGTTGCAAGGGGCGACAACCGAGCGGCCCGCGACGCTCGCCGGCAGACGATAGAGGGAGATCAATAACCAGGGAGATAAAGCCCATCGCATGCGAAGGGACTCCTCTTTCTTCTTCTTCTTCTTCTTCACTTGTTAGTGCTGATGTGTCGGGTCAGTCTACTCCCGGTTCAAATCCACGACGTCACGATGTCTCGTCTGATCTTGCCTCATGGCCCAGCGCTGAGAGAACATTCGTCAGTGATTCTCATGTTGTTCGTGAGACAGCCGTCGTAGAATACGGACCCACCGTGAAGTACATCACAAATGGCGGTCACTGTAATCGAGACGGTGAATCGCTAATCGGTGATTCTCAAAATGAATCAGACACTCCCGCCTCGTTCTTTCAAAACGATCGCCTTCAAGATATCGCATATTGCTCACACTCGCCAAACCCACATCGGACTTGCGTAAATCGCGAGGGTTCATCTTCCTCCGATCCACGCGCGGATTTCGTTCGTCCCCGCTGCGGTTCTCACACCATCTGTGACTGTGACGTGCTGTGCTCGTGTGCCCTGTCAGGTAACCACCTCTGTCCCAGCACCTCACTGCTCGATGACGTGGTGCAGGTGAACCGTGCCACTGGCACAGTGAATGATTCAACCAGCCAGGTACCAGGTATTCACCACGGTACGATCCGTTACACTACTACTACTACTACTGCTGCTGCTGCTGCAGGGGGCGGCGGGGAGGGAGGCAGCACCCGCTGTTGTTGCAGTTGCGAGTCTGTTCCTCTGGATTACAATTCACGAGTCTCTTGCGGCGGTTTCTTATCCAGACCCGCGGATGTTTACTTCGGATATGACCAATCGCCGGAGGATGAGGATTTAAGTGTTACCGGATTATCTCATTCGCAAGGATATCAATACAAGAAGTGGAAACATCTTCACAACGGTGAGTACTCACCATACTTTAGACTGTTATATTTATAGATATATATTGTTTAAATATAGCACACTGTATCATTTAGTAAGTAATATATCAGCGGGTACCTTTAAATAACAGTCCATGAGAGAATGGCTTATTAAAAGAGTGACATAAACAATAGTAGGGCCATTCCTTAGCTCTTTTTGCCCCCCCCCCCCCCCCCGGACAGAAACATCAAGAACTTTTAGTGTGTTCTATGCGAATGCATCTGACATCAGATTTAATAGAAATGGATATTGGAAGGATGCCCTATTTGCCGTGAGGAGGTGGTGGCGGGGGGGGCGGTGACCTAGTTTACCTATCCATAGAACAGCTCTGTCGAACGGTTTCACGGTATGTCAATAGTTTTACTACTTGTCGGACAGCCAGCGGTGTGTGACTGTACATAGCAATGTATTTTTGATTTGCTTGCAGCCGCTTTCAGACAGCCCAATGTTAGTAGCAGCTTTCGGACAGCTAAATGTTTTTAGCACCTTTCAGACAACCAAATGATTGGATGATTTACGTCCAATCAGCAATGCCATCTGACACTTAAGTTCATCAATAGTACATGCATTTGAGCGTATGTGTAAGTGTGTGTTAGAGGGCGTGTGTGTATAAATAAGTGTGTATGTATGTGTGTATGTATGTGTGTGTGTCTATGTGTGTATGTATGTTTGTGTGTATGTATGTGTGTATTTCTGTGTGTATGTGTGTGTATGAAAGTGTAAGTGTATGTATGTCTAAGTATGGATGTATGTATGCATGTCTACATTGTTAACCCCAGGTTCAGTGCCTGTCAGTCATGATGTTGGAGTCTGATGCTCTGTCAGTTGAACTCATTCTCATCTTTTTTCTTTCTACCATATATTACGTCACTTCAAACAGACATAACCGTCTTGACATCAGTATGGGCTCTCCCAGGTCAACCAGTGCAATGGGGCCACGGGATCGGCCAGTATGTTAAGATTTAACCCCCCCCCCTTTTCCCCCAAGCAAACAAAGAAATGGTCAATAATTAGAAAGCAGTAACTACGTTGAGGTGTAAATCATTGTTTGACACACTGCAACATATAACATTGTTCTGTCTGACTTACACTGCGGTATTTTACATTTTTCTGTCTGACTTACACTTCAATATTTTACATTGTTCTGTCTTACTTACACTGCAGTTCTGTCTGACGTACACTGCAGTATTTTACATTTTTTTCTGTCTAACTTACACTGCAATATTTTACATTGGTCTGTATGACTTACACTGCAGTATTTTACATTTTTCTGTCTAACTTACACTGCAATATTTTACATTCTTCTGTCTGATTTTATATGTATCTATATATTTAATTGACTTAGCATCATACGAGGCTAGGCGAGAGATTATTTCTGGTTCTAGTTACTCTTCTATTTTATGCTGGTTTATCCACAATTTGTATTTTTTTTTTAAATTTCTATCCATAAAGAAGTTTTAAAGAGCTCTCAGACTCATGAACTCTCTCCTCAAGAAGATATTTCTAATTGCTTTGAAACTGAGCCAAAAAAAATGTATAAAATGGCTCTCAAAGGATTTCATGGTGGTTGTATTTTTTAACTATCCCCACGTTGCTCTGTAATGCAGACTTCATATGACGCAGTTGAAAACATAATGTTGACATTCTTGACTTTAATTATAAGATTAACGGTGGATTTTAAACACACACACACACACACACACACACATAGACTCAAACACTCACACACTGACTCATATACACACAAAAGTATACAGTGTCGGGTTGAAGATGTCTTTTTCTGGTCTGTTGGTCTCTGAGGGAAGATGGAGCTGTTTTGTATTAGTGAGCTCATGGTGCAGGGCTCCGTGGTTGAGAGTCGATGGTGTTTGTGGGGGGGGGGGGGTGAGGTGGGTGGCTGGGCGGGTTCAGTCGGTGGCAGGGAGGCTTTTAACTCGATCGGCGCGGTGAATGTTTCAGGTTTAAACTTTAGTTTAAGTCAGTTATATGTGTCCTCATTGGCCATTGAAGCCTCGGTCAAGGAAATAGAGAGAGGCTTTGTGATGACTCAGTAGTCGTTGAAGGCTAAAGAAATAGAGAGGGACGGATGGTCGTGCGGTAAAGCGTTCGACCTGAAGGTACCTGGTTCGATCTCCGGTGAGGAGAATTTTTCAGGTCTTGGCTCAAGTTTTGATATATCTCCATGGTGCCTCCATGGCCATCGTACTATCTATGTTGGGGGATGAAAGAAGGGCACCATAAAAACCGTCCCATCGTAGGACCTTCATCTCATCCTTACAGGGACTTCACACACATAGGATGCCTCAGTGTCAGTTGAAGCCTCGTCTAAGTAAATATAGATAGGCTTTGTGATGCCTCAGATGGTAGTTAAAGCCTCGGCTGATAAGAAATATTGAAGCCTCTGCAATTTAGAAATGTAGAATGGAACAAAACAAATAGAAAACAATAAAAACTTTCCCTATAATTGTTAACGGAACAATATCAGATCGTGAGATAAACAAATGACCATTACTATGATTCAGTTCAGTGAAGGGACTGGTAGAATTGTACTGATGTTGGCAAACCAGGGTAAATTATCTTAAATATGGGACCAATGATATTCTTTAAGAAAACGTTAGTGTGTGTGTGTGGGGGGGGGGAGTGTTTAATGAGACCTTAACTCACTTCTATAAACTGTATAAAATGATGACGTATTATAAACATTTTAAGGTAACAATCTATACGTCTGGTCTCTCCATCGCCACAAACACCCTCTACTCTGATGCAAACTGATTTCTGAAAACTCTCCAAATGTAGCTAGACTTATGTCCAGCAACTGACCAACATGTGAAGAAGGGTAATCGCTGCCAATTTACGAGTTGTGGGTTCCAGTCGTAGTTTCTTTTCTTCAATCAGAAAGATGCCTTTTACGGATATTTGTTGTGGTGAATCCATAAACATTAAACACTCGACTACCGTTTCACCTGACTGTGATTATTAAAATATACAAAATATATAAAATATACAAAATTTATAAAATATACAAAAATATACAAAATATACAAAATATACAAAATATACAAAATATACAAAATATACACAATATACAAAAATATACAAAATATACAAAATATACAAAATATACAAAAATATACAAAATATATAAAATATACAAAATATACAAAATATACAAAATATATAAAATATACAATACAAAATATATAAAATATACAAAATATATAAAATCAAGAAAATAATTCACACACTTTATATTCAGATGTAGATATTTTTGAGCCATCTTTTCTAGTTTACATATTTATAAAATTGAATAAAATACGTAACTCTCATAACAAAGGCGACATTAATGTGTTCGATAACACATCGTTTTGGGAAGCACTGATCTAAGCCGGCGTCATTATGAAACATGAATACAATGTGTACACTAGGTCATCTGTTGTTCATGTTTCATCAATACAGCCTTTATGTGAATTGTTGTCTTTTACGAGCTACAGATACTGACAAATGAATGCTTCTGACATCACCCGTGCACTGTGTATCAATATGATAACCGGTGCACTGTGCATCAATGTGATTACCGGTGCACTGTGCATCAATGTGATAACCTGTGCACTGTGTATCAATATGATAACCGGTGCACTATGTATCAATGTGATAACCGGTGCACTGTGTATCAATGTGATAACCGGTGCACTGTGCATCAATGTGATAGCCTGTGCACTGTGTATCAATGTGATAACCGGTGCACTGTCTATCAATGTGATAACCAGTGCACTGTGTTTCAATGTGATAACCGGTGCACTGTGCATCAACGTGATCTAGAATTATCGCTCTTGTCTTCAATTAATTTTGTTTTATATTCTCCATCTCTGCATTGTGAGTACAGAGGTTGTGTTAGACTTTAGAGGAGGGAGAGAATGAGTGACACACTAAACAAAAGGCCCGACTTTCAGACAGTGTGTCTGTTCGTCTGTTTATCGGTTAGTATCGAAACACCTGACACGTTATTTCCCCTGATAAAAAACCCAGCTTATCCAATTTCACATGTCAAGGTCAATTAGAACTCATCGTGTCTGTGATTATTGGTTACTTTTTTTTTCCATCATAAATCACAGAAGAAGGAAATAGTGGGGGGAGGGTTAACCCGTGCACTGTACATCATTTTTGCTATAAAATGGTGTTGAATGGGCGTACAATGTTCAATGTAGAATGGGCGTTGAATGTCTAATGTAGGATGGGCGTTCAATGTTTAATGTAGGATGGGCGTACAATGTTCAATGTAGGATGGGCGTTCAATGTCTAATGTAGGATGGGCGTATTTTAATGCAGGATGGGCGTACAATGTCTAATGTAGGATGGGCGTACAATGTCTAATGTAGGATGGGCGTACAAATGTTCTCAGTGCGACACATTGTTATTATAATCAGATTTATCTCTTATTATCAATAATAGTTTTTGTTGTTTTAACATGAATTAAGAGAGACTTCACAGACCATGGGCAACGAAGACCATGTTAGCGTATGCGTGTTGCACACACACACACACACACACACACACACACACACTTATATAGCATTTGCTGTTCATGTTTACCTGATCAGCCAGTGACCGAATCCCTTCCCCCCCCCTCCCAACAGGCTGTATCTATAAATCATTTGACCCAATTAACTTCCCCTATTTTTACCTCGTCGACTTGTGGGTGTGATAGCAACAGGCTCACGTACCCCCCCCCACCCCACCCCACCACTGTCTGTGTTGGTTGATTCATGTACAAATTATACATTGCTTCTGTAACAGACATCTTTATTATTTTTTAAAGTCAAAAAAAATAGCTTAAAATGATTTAACACCAGTTGTGCAACATTTTGTTCTGAAAAACATTTCGACAAAATTTTGACAATCGAGAGAAAGGAAACAAAAGCCCTGTATTAAGGTCATTGTTTTTAAAAAATAGTTCCCTGGTCCATCCATGAAACATGATCCACCCAGCTCTGACCTCCCAGCGACCTATGGACCAGCAGAGGACTGGATGGTCAACACTTATTAACGTGTTATATAATTGTCTTCCTCTCCCTAACTTAACTCTATAGCCAGCACTGACCGTCATTCCCTTCATATCAATGTTCCCCAACATTTTATTTCGTATCATGCCCCCTATAGGCCTTCATATCAATGTTCCCCAACATTTTACTTCGTATCATGCCCCCTATAGGCCTTCATCAATGTTCCCCAACATTTTACTTCGTACCATGCCCCCCGTCTCTAAGTCTTTGTAAAAATTCTTAAAACTCCACTGTCTACCAAATACATTTATTCTAAAGTCAAAAACGAATTCCCAGGCTGGGAATAAAAAAAAAACCCGCTATAAAATAGATACAGTTCAAGTGTCATGCAATGGATACAGTTCAAATGTCATGTAATGGATACAGGTCAAATGACTTGCAATGGAAACAGTTCAAATGACACGCAACGGAAACAGTTCAAACGACATGCAATGGATACAGTTCAAATGACATGCAATGGAAACGGTTCAAATGACACGCAATGGATACAGTTCAAATGACATGCAATGGATACAATTCAAATGACACGCAATGGATACAGTTCAAATGACATGCAATGGATACCATAGTTCTTGTTTGTTGCTCGTTACACTATCAGCACTTAGCCCGACTGTGATCTATTTTTAGCTCGTCTAGTTGAGCACCGGGCACAATGAATGAATGAGTGAGAGGGCTAACCACTCACTCCTATCTGCCCTCCATGGTACAGGCACAATGATAGAGAGAGAGATACTAACCACTCACTCCTATCTGCCCTCCATGGTACAGGCACAATGATATATATAGAGAGAGAGACTAACCACTCACTCCTATCTGCCCTCCATGGTACAGGCACAATGATAGAGAGAGAGAGAGAGACTAACCACTCACTCCTATCTGCCCTCCATGGTATAGGCACGATGATAGAGAGAGAGAGAGAGACTAACCACTCACTCCTATTTTTCCTCCATGGTACAAAAACCTACAGGCCTATACCTCATTTTCTAAAAAAAAATTAAAACTTTCTAGTTAAGCTCGATTAAGGTAAAGTGTGGGGAGGGGGGGTGCTGAGAGGGAGGAGGGAGTCACTGGCGCTGTCTGCACCTGTCGATGTTTCCTCCCCTGGATGAAAAGTTAACTTCGCTAGCCTCTTTCTTCACTTTTTATTTTTTTATATTTCCACACTCACTCACTCCGATCTGACACCATTTATTTTTTCGCAACGTACCTCTCTCTCCTCCTCCACTCCAACTCCTCCCTCCTTCTTTTCCCTCTGCGCTAAATAATTCTTACATTACCAGCCAACAAAGAAAGTCAAAAGTATGTTTTATAACTTTTCCCTGTGTTTAGTAGTACACTATTAGTATAAATAGATCTTGCTGGCAGGTCATGAGTTATTCAATAACGTAACTTGACGGAAACACAGTTTCCAGATCTTTGTTACAGATGAACTCATTGGCGATGAGGCAGAGAGGACGCATTGTGCCCCGTATGTTGAAGGGGCATTCAGACATGATCCAAATGGTAGGTACACATGATGCAGACAGAATGCATGTTGCACCGTATGTTGAGGGGCATCCAGACATGATCCAAATGGTAGATACACATGTCAGAGAGGACGCAGTGAGCCCCGTATGTTGAGGGGCATCCAGACATGATCCAAATGAAAGATACACATGAGTCATAGAGGACGCATTGTGTCCCGTATGTTGAGGGGCATCCAGACATGATCCAAATGGAAGATACACATGAGTCAGAGAGGACGCATTGTGCCCCATATGTTGAGGGGAATCCAGACATGATCCAAATGGTAGATACACATGAGTCAGAGAGGACGCATTGTGCCCCATATGTTGAGGGGCATCCAGACATGATCCAAATGGTAGATACACATGAGTCAGAGAGGACGCACTGTGCCCCGTATGTTGAGGGGCATCCAGACCAGAGATGCGCGGACAGCGGACGCGTCCGCTTGCGGACGCAGATCCGCAGACTTTTCCGAATCCGCGGACTGACAGCGGACGCTTCGTATGGTTAAGTTGCGGACTCGCGGACTGACGCGGATCTTCTTTAGCGTTACTATAAAAAAAAATTTCAAGTCATTTAAACAACTAAATTTCAGCAATGTGGACGCGCGGACTGACTGCGGACCAATGTTGTAAGATTCTGCGGGCGCGGACGCGGACGCGGATCATTGATAGAAATACGCGGACGGACGCGGACGCTAAATTTCAAGATCCGCACACCTCTGATCCAGACATGATCCAAATGGTAGATACACATGAGGCAGAGAGGATGCAGTGTGCCCCGTATGTTGAGGGCAGTGACAAATAACCCTACTGGTAGATACACATAAAGCCCTCCGAACTCTCTCCAGGAAAAAGGAAATATTGTACAGATTCGATTACTATTTCTTTTAAAATCTCCATTACGATACCCGTTTCAATTCATTAACGGACTTTAGGAAAAGTTCAAGAAATTAGTTCAATCTCAAAGAGAGTTTTATAGGAATAAGATGTGTGAAAACACGAAATTAGATTCCATTTCATCCTAATTCCGACTCCGATTTCCATCACTATTGATTATATCTATAATTGTTTATAATCAATACCACATGACCCACCCTATTAGACGCACTCCCCCCCCCCCCCCGATTAGTTGCACTGTATAAAACTTTTCGAGAAAGAAGAAAAAAGTACTAAATGAACTACTTGAAATATTTTGTTTACAGCGGTTTATGTTTCTATTTATAGACTCGGGGATTCACCTGGATCTCATTAGCTATGTAGGTGCGGGGTGTCGGTCAGAAGAGAAGAATCTCGTTAGCCTGGACTCACACCCCGCTGAACCGGTCATTTGGCGCCAAGGAACCAGTGCCGGTCCCACCACTATAGCTCGTATATTCTCATCCCCCTCCACCTCTAATAGACTGACCTTTAAATCCAGTGACAGCAGATGGGGGTGGATGTCGATGGGGTGAAGATTTATCCCTCGCTCACAAATATCGCCTGTCTGACGGTTCCACGAGGTACAGGGGTTGGGGGGGGGGGGTTGGGACTTTGAAACATGGGGCGTACTGCTGCTGTCAGTATTCACTGGTAGACTATGTTGGTAGCGTGGAGGTTGTACACTCACTATGTAAAGCTGTCGGTTATGGGTTTGATCTACGATAACGCTTCATGACTCTTTATAAACTGCAGTTAGTCAAAATAGAGACATGAGATGTGACCACTGTCCGTTTTACTATTTAGCTGACAAATTTATTTGGCATGCCCCTGAAAACAGGCAAGTGATGGACGAATTCAGAAATAATATGAATAAATATATCATATATAAAAGCGATTTGGGCTCTGCGTTAAATCGAAAGTAAAGAATTAATACAACAGTATTCCAGTTTAAAATACAATCATGAAAAAATCGGATCTGCCCGAAACCAAAAGAATAACCTAACCTACCCATCAAGCCTAAGGGGATATAACTCTATGCAAAGGTTTTGCAGGGTACAGCTATATATCTCTATACCTATAAGAGGCATTTGCTGTCTGTCTGTCTGTCTGTCTGTCTATCTGTTGCCTTATAACTCAAGATCCAGATAACCAAATAATGTGAAATTTGTTACACATACACATAATTACATGGGGAAGGTTATAGGACAGGTTTCGTTTCATCTCGATGGGTAGTTTAATTGTAATTATTTTTTTTTTATTTTAGTATTTTACTATATTAAAGTAATCTCGACGGCGCCATAAATAAAATTCCTCTGTGACGTCATTTCCCGATTCGAATAGAACTTGCGCGCTGGTGCTGTATTGTGCCTTTGTGATGCAAAGAATTGATGTTGTTTTTTCATGCTCCCTGATTTGTACAGTTTGAGGAAGATAAAGGAATGAAGAAGGATTTTAGAAGAAGTGTGAAGCCATAATAATAAGTATATATATATATATATATATATATATAGAGAGAGAGAGAGAGGGAGAGGGAGGGAGAGAGATAAAGAAAGAGAGAGAGGGGGCAGGAGGAGAGAGAGGAAAGGAGGGTAGGATGGAGGGAAGGAGGGGGATAGAGGAGGGAGGGGGATGGACAGGGGGAGAAAAGGAGGGGAGAGAGGGAGATGGGGGAGAGGGAGATGGGAGAGGGAGTAGGGGGGAGATGGAGAGAGAAAGGAAGGGAGGGAGAGAGAGGGGAGGGAGGGGGAGAGAGAGAGGGGTGGGAGAGAGGGAGTGAGAAAGATAAAGAGTGAGGGGGCAGGGAGGGAGAGAGAGAGGAATGAGGGAGGGAGGATGGGGGAGAGAGGGGGGAGGGAGAGAGAGGTGGAAAGGGGAGGAGGGAGGGAGAAAAGGGGAGAGAGGGAGATGGGAGAGGGAGTAGGGGGAGATGGAGGAGAGAGAAAGGAGGGAGGGAGAGAGGGGGTAGGGAGAGAGAGGGGGGAGGGAGGGAGAGAGAGGGAATGAGGGAGGGAGGAAGGGGGAGAGGGGGGAGGGAGAGAGAGGTGGAATGGGGAGGGAGGGAGAAAGGAAGGAGGGGTTAGGGAGGGAGAGAGGGGAGGGAAGGAGAGAGGGAGGACGGACGTTGGGAGAGAAGGAGGGGGAGAGGGGAGAGAGGGAGATGGGACAGAGATGGAAGAGAGGGAGGGAGAGGGAGGGAGGGAAAGGGAGAGAGGGGGAGGGAGGGAGGGAGAGAGAGAGGAAGGGAGAGAGGGGGTAGGGAGAAAACAGAAGGTAAACAGAAAGCCTTATTTTAAACCCGGGCAAAGCCGGGTACTTGCATCTAGTATATATATATATATATATATATATATATATATATATATATATAAGAAAAATATTTATATACATTGCCCAATCGTATGGTCTAAACCGATTAGTTATATTTTCTTCCCGTCATCACCCGCTTTTACTATTTACATAGGCCCCATAGTGCACGTTTCTTATAAATTATCGCAGTTTAGTGTGATAAATTTGGTATCAGCTGATTGAGATATAAATACAATTTAGCTGAAGTATTCTCTTACACTTCATTTCATCATGTACGGGGCAGCTGTGTTAATGGCGGAATCTCAAAACCTGCATTGATGAGTGACTTGTTTTTCGTCGTTATTCATTCCAGTCTCCCCCCATTCACACCCCCCACCCCAATGCCCAACTAAAATGTCAGTCAACTTTTGAAGTCCACATTGTGTTATCGTTGACTGCAGGTTATCTGCGACTCTGCGTGGCCTGTTATCTTCATACCCGGCTGAAACTTCATATCACAGTGTGTTTTGAAATCTGATTGTTTTGAGGGGGAAAACTGGGCAGTGTGTGTATATAGCTGGTGGAAATCAATTTGAGAATCCACGTACCCCATAATGCTGTTCAAGGTTAAATAGGCCTATATTCCCCCATCTAATGCTGTTCAATGTTAAGTAGGCCTATATTCCCCCATTTACTTCATACATTAACTCACACTCAGCCCAATGTCATTGTCACCATGCCCCCCCCCAACATATTTATGCCCTCAAAATTTGATAAAATAACATCAGCAAATGATAACAGGGGTGGGTGGGGGGTAGGGGGGGGGCTTGTACATGTCCTGTGGGAGGGGGGGGGTTAATGTAAAAGATATATGAGCTGGCAATAAGCCGTGGAGTTAATAATCAAGGAGTCTCACGATATGGTCTAACCAAGGCTCCCACTCAACGTTTCTCACTTTTCATTTTCCGACGTGTTCTTTTTAGCAACTGTAGTTGTTGGTATTTTTTACTCCGATTCATGTCCCTCCCCCCCCCTCCCCCATACACAAATAGTCACACAAACACACACACACTTACAGACATTCACAAAGGTGTAACTTACAGGTGGAAAGTATAATCCAACTCTCTCTCTCTCTCTCTCTCTCTCACGCACACATACAGACACACAACGATACACACGTTATAATTAGCTGACAAAGATGGATGTTGCACTTTGCAACGACTTTTTCCCCCACTCCCCCCCCCCACCCACGCCGGCTGCAAGATGACATTTTACTAATTTGAGAAGCGCTCCAACCTTAACGCAGAGATTATCTCTCCTACCCCCCCTCCCTCTCCCCCTCCCTCACTCCACTCCGACCAGACATTTTGAACGACAAATGAATCATATAACTTTGTGAATTTAATTTTTTGTTTGTTCATTTCATTATTAGTGGCGGACTGAGGCAAGGTGAACAAAACTGTAACACAGTGTTATGGGGAGGGTGGGACAAACGATCCAAATGTACTCGTCTCATCGTAGACAATTACATCACTTGTGCATTTATTTTATTATTATTATTTTTTTTTTTTTAATATCGCATTATTCCTTCTTGATAAATGAAACTGAGAAATTTGTAACAAAAACATTAAAACAGTACACCCACGGGTAAGAGCGGAAAGGGTAAAGGGGGAGGGGTGGGGGGTGGGGAAAGCCTGTGACGTTTTCGTCGGATTGAGAAAAAGGGGGGGGGTGGGTTGAGGGAGACGAGGTTAGGTAGACAGACCCACAGTGTACTGTACATTACAGTTTATATAAGTGTTTACAAGTTACTTACAAGTGATTCACCCAATTTACTTATTGGTACTGACAGTGTAGGTCTTGTTCTGGTTCGTCATGATTCACGTTTGGAAGTAAATGTCGGATTGATATTTGACGTGGTATGTAGTTCAAACATATTCGTTTTATCAAGTTTTATCATATTTATGGCGTGTAGTTCTATCATTTATGGTGTGTAATTCTATCATTTATGGCATGCAGTTCTATCATTTATGGCGTGTAGTTCTGTCATATTTATGGTGTGTAGTTCTATCATTTATGGTGTGTAATTCTTTCATTTATGGCATGTAGTTCTATCATTTATGGCGTGTAGTTCTGTCGTATTTATGGAGTGTAGTTCTATCATTTTTGGTGTGTAGTTCTGTAATATTAATTTTTCCTGTTCAAAATTGAGTTGTATTAAATTGTTCCACTGAGTTGTTGTTGCTTTTTACCCTGTATCTACATCTGTTTGCTTTTCTATCTATCTATCTATCTATCTATCTATCTATCTATCTATCTATCTATCTATCTATCTATCTATCTATCTATCTATCTATCTATCTATCTATCTATCTATCTATCTATCTATCTATCTATCTATCTATCTCTGTTTATCCATCTAGGTCAATCTATGACTGTCATTATGCATGGGCTGTGATTGAGTACAATTCCTGTGTATATTATATTGCTACATTCTGTTTTGAGTACAAATTCTGTGTAATGCTACATTCTGTTTTTAGTGCCGATTTTGTGTATGTTGTAAACATTGTTTGCAAGAAATCGATCTATGAATTGTAATTTATTTATTTTAAAATGAAGTTGTTGTTCCAGGAACATATTCATCTATTTTATACTTAAATAGAGAAAATAATACTTTCAAGTCGTAAAACCTAATTTTCTGTAATTTTCTAATCGAAACCCAAGAATCCAATGTGGCCTTTAAGAACCCCGAGATTATGGGTGGTGGGGGGGTAAAATCATTGGCGCCCTGATAACGATGACAACGCCACTGACCTATATCTAACACTTCACTATCCTCCCCCCCCCCCCACCTAAACATTCACAAACACTGATATGTAGTTTGAACAAACGAAAACAAATTAAATTATAGGAATGTCTTTACTAAATATAATCTGAGCCACCCATCTGTACGATAATCTGGATTAGCGATAATTATTTCATCTTTCTTTATCACTAAGCTAAATGAGGCTCGCTGCTTTCAAAGGTTGGGGGGGGGGATTGTTATTCCTCGACAGTTTGCCAACTGCACATGATATCATCAACACACCACTCTCCTCCCATCATGGCAGTGACCTAACGACAACGTGACATTACACACACGTAAACATTTGACAACACTCATAATGTGGCGGTGTGTGTGTGTGTGTGTGTGGTGGAGTGTGTGTGTGGTGAGTGTGTGTGGTGGAGTGTGTGGTGTGTTTGTGTGTGTGGTGGAGTGTTTGGTGTGTTTGTGAGTGTGGTGGAGTGTGTGTTGTGTGTGTGGTGGAGTGTGTGTGTGGAGAGAGTGTGTGGTAGAGTGTGTGTGGTGTGTGTGGTGTGGTGGAGTGTGTTTGTGTGTGTGTGGTGGAGTGGGTGGTGTGTTTGTGAATGTGGTGGAGTGTGTGTGGAGTGTGTGTGGTGGAGTTTGTGTGTGTGGTGGAGTTTGTGTGTGTGGTGGAGTGTGTGTGTGGTGGAGTGTGTTCAGTTAACCGTCACTTCCTTATATATTATATTAATAGATGTTTTGTTGCTTTTCCCCCCCTGACGTTACTTCTATTCTTGACTCCATTCATTCATTGTCCTCTCTCTGCATACATTCCAAATGGTGTCAGTTATTTATAACGCATTATGTCTCTCATTACAAGACGAGTTCAACTTGAAACTATTTCCGATTGTCTGTCCAATTGAAAACAAAGAAGACAGATTGGTGTGATAGCTCGTTAGAAGGAAACTTTAAGCTAGTTTTAAACTGAATTAAAAACAAACACTTAATGATTTCTACCTTCCCATACCTCTCCCCTTCCCTACTCGCTGTGTGCCACCTCCATTTAATTATATTTATCTTTCTACAACGGATGGTCGTGTGGTAAAGCGCTGGACCGTCGACCTGTAGGTACCTGGTTCGATCTTATGCGAGGAGAACCAACAGATATTTTAGGTCATGGCTTAAGTCACCGCTATGTCTCCCGTGGTGCCTCCATGGCATTTGCACTATCGGCTATGGCGGGGGATGAAAGAAGGGCACTGCAAAAAAAAAAACAACCTCCCATTAGTGGTTTATTGGATGTAAGAGGTTTCACGTCAACCTTACAA
Organism: Bulinus truncatus; assembly: GCA_021962125.1. Classification (NCBI taxonomy): domain Eukaryota; kingdom Metazoa; phylum Mollusca; class Gastropoda; family Planorbidae; genus Bulinus; species Bulinus truncatus. Next base: position 2,004,477 of record JAGDYQ010000037.1, on the reverse strand, counting down.
GGGACTTCACACACAACAACAGTGGCCAAATGCGGCCCCTAGGGTGGGACTTCACACACAACAACAGTGGCCAAATGCGGCCCCTAGAGTGGGACTTCACACACAACAACAGTGGCCAAATGCGGCTGTTACGATGTGGGTTATTTTAGCACAATAGTTTAAGGTTTAGGAACAAAATGTGCGTGGGGAAGGGGTGCATCATTGTGACCAGAGAGAAGAAGAATTTACGCAAAAGCACGCCCCGTCGTCCCCCTCCCATGTTAATTAGTTGTGAGTCACCGGTGATACTGAGAGCTCACGGAGACAATTTACCTGGGAAAGAATGTTCGTGACCGTGACACGTAAGATGAAGTTGGAACCGTTACGAAAGTCGTGGGGCAGAATCTCCTCACGAGGGATAACAGGGTTGGAGGGTGTCATAGTGTCCCTTGTTACATGTCAAATCACGTTCCCACCCCCAGACCCGTCACATAAATTAGCCCGAGTGTAGAGTCAGTTGGATTGAGAAATAATAAATCAGGGATGCCAAGCCAATCGTTTACTGTATATAAGCTGGACGATTTTGTATGTGAGACAGAATCGGAGAGAGACAGAGAGAGAAGGTAGTCGAGTGAGATAGCAGAGTCGGAGAGAGGAGGTGAGAGAAGAGCGAGACTGAGAACTAGAGAGCAGGAGCGGAAGAGTGTGGCGTAGACTGAAGTACTGTATGCGAGGAGAACTGGCGTCAACATATATATATATATATATATATATATATATATATATATATATATATATGTATATATATATATATATATATATAATAAAACTTTGTTATTGGCAAAGAAACCGGTATTTGTTGACTTGTTGGCAGAGACTGTACGTGAGCTGTGAAAATAGAAATATTGTCACCAGACCATCAACATCTACTCTCTCATACACCTAGACAGCGATCTGTTCGTGGCAAGGATAAGCATTAGGACTATCCGCCAACGTAACAGCGGCCCCTAGGGTGGGACTTCACACACAACAATAGTGGCCTAATGCGGCCCCTAGTGCGGCTCCTCGTTGAGCTGTGCGGCTCCGACTGAATGAGTTTTCTTTTGCAATATTTCACTAGCTTCCACCCCTCCCCCCTCTTTCCACCCCCAGTCACTACATCTTGCTACACTCACTGTGTTGTCACTCTTTGTTAATACTATTTATTACATTAAAAATAAATAAAAGGCGTATCTCAACCCCCCATCATGCAGTGGCCACGACCATGTACTGGATCTGCTGCTCTATTTTATGCAATAAATTACTTACAGTAGTCGGTCTGCGGCGTTCATTTCTCTTAATGAGGTGATAATAAACTCTTCTTAACGAGGCTGGAGGGGGGGGGGAAGACTCTCCCACTCCTGCCTCAGACATACTTTGAGTGAAAGCCTTACGGTGTGGCATTTATTGTTTGTTTTTGTTTTACGACTTGGATGTGAAAAAGAAAATGTTGAATTGGGAATGTCTGGGGGGGTAAACCTTCAGTAATTACTGTTTCTGTAGAATATATTGTTTCACAGGACTATGGCCAATACAAACATCCAGAGAGGGGGGGTGGAGATGGAATTGTTGAATTGAAATGTAATATAAGAAAACATATGAGGGTGCGTGTGTGTGGGGGGGAGGGGAGAGAGAGACTGTCCTGGGACTGTGTCTGAATGTCTGTTCCAGAAAAATGGTATAGAAATATCTTGATTCTGGCAGAAGGTTCGTTAACGACACAATTCACAAACAAACAAACATTATTCAAACGAGTTAAAGTTTGTATCTGGTTTGTATGTCACGTTCAAAAAAGAAAGTTCACTCTTCCCTTTAGATGAACACATCTGTTTCTGAAGCCAAGACATCTTGAAGAGGTGTGTTGCTAGCACACTGCGGCTGAATTTACTTCCCCGATTTATATATGAGTGTACGTGTGTGTGTGCGCGTACGTGTGTGTGTGAAGTCCCCCCCCCCTTACCGCAAGTTTAGGTAAGACATCATTAAATTATCGAAATATTTTTTTTTGTTTTAAGACCAATTTTCAACAATGAAAACAGTTTTGCCCCCCCCCCCCATCAAAGTTGTCTAGGTCCGCTCCTGGAGCCACCTACGGGTTTATTCTACTTTGATACAAATAGTTTCAATACAAAAAAAATATCTTCAACCTTATTTCCTGGAAATTCCCGCAACAATTTCTGTTGACAGAAAGTAGTTGGACGACGAAACGAAATTCTCGCCTCGACCCACCCTCGGTCAGGATGTTGACACTGCTTTCTCCTTATCAAATGCCTTATCCATGGCTATTGACTTTCCGATTACAAAGGGAGATTTTTCCCTGCCCCGTTAATCCCGTGGGGCACTAAACAAGTTCCGACAACTTGTATCGTTTCTAACAAAAGGATTAACTCCCCTCGTTTTTGGGTACTTCAAACTTCAAACAATCGTTTGTTTCATTGGTCGGTACAACAAGTACAAGTGTGTTGTGGAGTTTGTGTGTGTCACATATCCTTCTGTGTGTGTTTGTATATGTGTAGGTGAGAAAATTATGGGTGTTATACATTTTTATTTATTTCGTATCAACATGGATTTAGGGTTTTGATTTTTACTAGGATGTAAACAATGTAGTGTAACAGAATACATATGTATATCTGAGATAAGCTTTATAGGTAGATCATTTCCAAAAACTTGGAGTTCAAACGACTTTCCCCGAAACGAATTAAATTGGAATTTCGTCAGAAGGATTTACTTAAATTCTATAACCGAGGTTCTCAATCCTAAGGAGTAGGAGACGGTGTATTCAGGGGAGAAAGCAGAGACATAATTTTCGTTTAAAACAACCAACAATTTAAAGGAGGTTGCCGGTTTGACGCGTGTACCAAACCAAGTGACCAACGATCGTATTAGAAAGGTAAGCTAATTCTATTATGAAACTAAGTTACAATTATTCGCAAACTAACGTTGTAGGGGTTATCAGCGAACGTACTTTCGATACTTTGGGATACAGTCGCGAAAAAGGTTAGAACCGCTGTTCAATAAGAATAGTTTCTTTACCTACCGATGGTCCAATTCCAACCCCCCATTTGTTGTTCAGAACCGCTGTTCAATAATGGTTTCTTTACCTACCGATGGTCCAATTCCAACCCCCATTTGTTGTTCAGAACCGCTGTTCAATAATGGTTTCTTTACCTACCGATGGTCCAATTCCAACCCCCATTTGTTGTTCAGAACCGCTGTTCAATAATGGTTTCTTTACCTACCGATGGTCCAATTCCAACCCCCCATTTGTTGTTCAGAACCGCTGTTCAATAATGGTTTCTTTACCTACCGATGGTCCAATTCCAACCCCCATTTGTTGTTCAGAACCGCTGTTCAATAATGGTTTCTTTACCTACCGATGGTCCAATTCCAACCCCCATTTGTTGTTCAGAACCGCTGTTCAATAATGGTTTCTTTACCTACCGATGGTCCAATTCCAGCCCCCCCCCCCCATTTATTTCCAACGGTTATTTTTCAACCCTTTTCGTTACATTTCATTGCATCCATATTTTTGTTTATCATTGTAACACTATATTTTTGTATATAATGTTATGTACTTGTTGATGTAATGCTTCTCCAAGGTAACACTGTGTGTTCCTCACTGCTGCTTCAGATAACTATACTGGTTTTATGTAGCTGCCGATATTATAACTGGTTTATAAACTTAAGAAGCGTTCAGTCTCGTTGCACTCTCAAACAACACACCAATCAATGAGGCAAAGTTCCACGATTCAATTATATTTATTCAACAATAAGAAAACATATGTAGTATGAACTTATGTGCAGCAGTATTCACAAATGCTTCGTACACAATATAACACGTAGTATTCCCGTTTCCCGAAGGAATTCTCTGGCAATACTTTGACACTTAGTATCCTGAGTTTCCGAAAGAATTATTCAGAGATACTTCAATAAAATAGACTTTGACTGTGTACTGTAAAACTCAATAACTTGATAGCTTGTGCCTCTATTATTTATCCACTAACTTCTCCTCTAATTATCTCTACAACTGGTGTCCTGATGTCTCTATCGTCAGTCTGTCGAACTGTCGGTCTGTATCTCGTAGGTCTGACGAAATCTCAGTTACATCTCTATTTATTTGATGGTGAATTATCACGTGCCTCAAACGCCCAGAACTTTTGATTGGTTCCCTAACACCCTTTCTAACTCATCTACATATTAATGAATCTTATTCCAGCCTAGGGATTGGTGCGGCTAAAAACTCACTATGGGCTAGTATTCCTTTGTCTGCCTAATTATATCTATCGTCACATACCTCTGGGGGTCATAGACCTGTGATGACAACCAATTTTACCCTAAACAAAGATACCGCTGGAATTCTAGTTATCAAAACATATGACTGTGTCCTGTACCCATGAGTTTTCAATGTTAACTAACCAACTGAACCAGTGGTTCTAAAATTGTATGAATCTATCTAAAGCTATTGTTACAGTCATAGCGTAGTCTTGTCTAATTGACCCGGCCGTTCATCTGTCACGAGTAAAGGGGCTTAATTCTAATGGGCGGTGGAGTTGCTAGGAACCCGGGGTTACCTCCCGACAGATTTTGAGGTGCCCCTAAAAACGTTTTTTTTTTTTATTCCAACGCCCCTTATATTCCACCCCCTATACATGTACAGCGAGCACGCATGACCTGTTTTTTGATGTCACTGTTAAATGACTGTAACAGTTTTATTTGATTGGTTGTAATAGAGAACACCAAACACACCTATAGTCTGCCCAGGGGCCCGTAATGCTATTAAAACGGATCTGCGTATAATTGGTATTCAGTAGTGGCCCTCATTGGACCAAAAATGTTATGTCGTGTACACATCTTTACTTATCTGGTCAGCCCCAGAATGCTGGACCACTGTAAATAAAAGCCAGAAAATAGTTATCCATGTTCTATATTGTAAATCTCTCTCTCTCTTTCTCTCTCTCTCTCTCTCTCTCTCTCTCTCTCTCTCTCACACACACACACATCACTTTTTACCCTAATAAACACTGCATAAAAAATCACTCAAACAAATAACGTTCACCCAAACTAAGCATTGTTTAATACCATAGGTCAGCCTCACCCCCAACTTACCCACCCCACCCCACCAACTCAAATGGGCCATACGTTGGGAGGGAGGGCAGGGAACTAAGTGTGTTGCGGCCCAGGGTTGTCTTGCTTAGACTCTTACATGTGTCTAGACAGTTCTCTATGCTCTTACGTGTGTCTAGACAGTTCTCTATGCTCTTACATGTGTCTAGACAGTTCTCTATGCTCTTACATGTGTCTAGACAGTTCTCTATGCTCTCGTGTCTAGACAATTCACAATGCTTTTACTTGTGTCTAGACAGTTCTCTATGCTCTTACATGTGTCTAGGCAGTTCTCTATGCTCTTGTGTCTAGACAGTTCTCTATGCTCTTACATGTGTTTAGACAGTTCTCTATGCTCTTACATGTGTCTCGACAGTTCTCTATGCTCTTACATGTGTCTCGACAGTTCTCTATGCTCTTACATGTGTCTAGACAGTTCTCTATGCTCTTACATGTGTCTCGACAGTTCTCTATGCTCTTACATGTGTCTAGACAGTTCTCTATGCTCTTCGTCCCAATATATTAGCGTATTTCTCCAGAGATTAAATGTTCCAACACTGTCACTATAAATGGATATGACGTAGACGCTTAGTAAATATTGTGTCCAAAGTAATCCGCACTTGTAGATAGAAACGGAAGGTGTAAGCTAATGGAATGTTCATCGTGAGTGATTGATACATGCCGATATTTGATTCCCCCCACCCCACCCCCCGGGCCAATCTTTATAGGTAGCTTTTACTACATCAAAAAAAAAAATCAACCCTCGATCGAATGATTACACTACTATAACTACACCGACACGAGCAGACTTTCCTACCGCTACACACGGCCACTCACGGCCACACACACACACACACGCACACACCGAGGAAGAAGTTCGTTCAAGTGGTTTGAGAACTGAGAGATCGATTTTTCTCTCCGTTGGCAATTTCTTTCTCGCGACAGATTGGGTCATAGTGACCTGGTACACTCAGCCTAACAAGTTTCCTAATTTGGACACCACGGCCGACGTCTGCTACACCGCACTCCCGGGCACAGTTAAACCTAAGGCAGTTTAATTTTTTTTTCTCAAGTTCACTGCACTTCATCTCTGTATAGGAGTATTTTGACTCTAAAAAAAAGTTTTATTTTAGCTTTGTTGTTTGGTAAGTTCAAAGTGCTTCTTTCATATATGTCGTATGTCTGTGTGTGTATGTGTGTGTGTGTCTGTCTGTGTGTGTATGCGTAACGTGAAATAAGTATTATGCAATAAAGTGTGCCGTTTTAGGTGAACCCTAACGGGAAAACGGGGCTGGGGAGGGAGGAGGTGACATCTGATGTCAAATGTCATCGACCTTGTTATTGTTTGTTTGTTTGTTTTTTTCGTCACACATGAATGACATCTGATTAGAAAAAGTGTCGAGGTGGCAAGATTTAAATACAAGGACACGTCTATCTACCTGACTTAACTTGGGGAAAGTAAAGGCGGCCGTGCGTTGTGCTACACAACCACACAATCCCTTCATATGACGAGGTTACATAATTATAGAAACAGATGAATTGTAGCAATTCATCTGCCTCGATGGCCTGTTATAGCTAAGGGAGCTTTACTTTTTACACATCTATCGGGTATCGATCAAGTTATATTTATATTATTTTGCGCAAGTCAGTGAATTTAGTTCGATCAATCCCAAGGAGCCTCGTAACTGCGTCATGAATTATTGAATAGAGTCAATGCATCAGTTTGTAAACTCTAACTAGGAGAGCGCACATTATTATTATTATTATTGTTTCGTACTGTAAAGATGTTAGGCGTCTTGTCCGGTTTTTTTATTTAATATTTTAATCTCTCCTTTACTTGACCAGTGTGTTCCAGCAGACGACACCAGATAAGTGACCTATCACCACCCCTACACCCCACCCCACTCTTCCACTCGTCATAAGTGCAGACGTGAAGGTAACGGAAACGGTGCTGACAATTCAGTTGTAGACAGTGTCATACTGAATTGGGATTTAATTTCTCAAACATTTGGTTTAAACTGTATTAGAGATTTACTTGAAAAAATAAACGAAAAACTAAACATTTCAACAAACTAATGACATGTGTTCCACTTATTTTAGAGCAGCCCCTCCCCCCCCCACCACCAGGAACGTATTATCATATATATATATATAGTAGGCTCTGTGTATAGGACCCCTGAGCCCAAAAGCCCCCCCCCCGCCCCCTACCAAATTATATTGTTGAGATCTCAGATACGAACATACCGTAATTACCGGCTAGCGTGCAAAGTGCGTGGATCCCATGATGATTATAACACGCTGCCATGTTGTCGTCCCTCCCCTACCCCTTCCATCCATTCTCCTTCCTTCTCTCTCTCTCTCTCTCTCTCCATCTCTCTCTCTCTCTCTCTCTCTCTCTCTCTCTCTCTCTCTCCCCTCTCCAGCAAGGTTGAGATAGTTATATTGCTTTATCCTGTATCTTATCTTGAACTGAACTTGTCTACATCGTTCAAGATGGCTGTGGACTGCACTGTGCTATTCCCCCACTCTGGACGTATGGTCGTGTGGTAAAGCGCTCGGCTGTCGACCTGAGGTTCGATCTTCGGTGAGAATATCCAATGGATATTTCAGGTGATGGCTAAAGTCCCCGCTATGTCTCCCGTGTCCATTGCACTATAATAGGCTATGGTGGGGATGAAAGAAGGGCACTGCAAAACCGACCCATTAAGGGTTTATACAGGGATTTCCCCCCTCCCCCCCCCCACTGTTTCTGTTATTTTCTGTAGAGACCCAGCGCCGTTTGTAGGCGTGGTGAAGGGGGGAAGGGGCGGTCGGCTCATGGCATGTAGCGCCCTCTGGTAACACTTTGGTAACACTCCCACATTAACCGAAGCTGCACCAATCACGTCAGTTAATTTGAGTTCAACGGGATTCGAACCACTGCCATCTGGCTTAAAAGCCAAAGACAAAATTCTTCTCAATTTAAGAAGAAAAAAAATAATTCTACAAATATAACCAGACCTGTTCAGCTATACCATGCTCTACTTTTTTTCATTGATTATGTGGGTAGGGAAGCTAACATCATACCCCGGGGGGGGGGAGTCAATGACCCGGGATGATAGCGAGACCTGAAGAAAAAAACTTAATAACACATGTAATAATAACACATGTAATAATAACACATGTAATAATAACACATGTAATAATAACACATGTAATAATAACACATGCAATAATAACACATGCAATAATAACACATGTAATAATAACACGTGTAATAATAACACGTGTAATAATAACACGTGTAATGATGACACGTGTAATAATAACACGTGTAATAATAACACGTGTAATAATAACACATGTAATAATAACACATGTAATAATAACACATCTTCCTAACACTTGTAAAACAGTCTCCGGGTTTCTGGAACATGGAAGTTCTGTAACATACATCGCCATCACAAATCAGACATTCAAGGTCTTTTGTTTTTCTTCTGGGCGTTACGGTAAGGATTTTTTTTTTAACTCGGTCAGTGATTTGGACACAGGCAAATAAATCAAATTTTTTAAAACTCGGTCAGTGATTTGGACACAGGCAAATAAATCATTTTTTTAAACTCGGTCAGTGATTTGGACACAGGCAAATAAATCAAATTTTTTTAAACTCGGTCAGTGATTTGGACACAGGCAAATAAATCATTTTTTTTAAACTCGGTCAGTGATTTGGACACAGACAAATAAATCAAATTTTTTTTAAACTCGGTCAGTGATTTGGACACAGGCAAATAAATCAATTTTTTTAAAACTCGGTCAGCGATTTGGACACAGGCAAATAAATCAAATTTTTTTTT
>JAGDYQ010000037.1:1943262-1995023 GCA_021962125.1 Bulinus truncatus | reverse complement strand
AAAAAAATGATTTATTTGCCTATGTCTAAATCACTGACCGAGTTTAAAAAAAAATTCTTACTGTAACGCCCATAAGAAAAACAAAAGACCTTGAATGTCTGATTTGTGATGGCGATGTATGTTCCAGAACTTCCAAGTTCCAGAAACCAGGAGACTGTTTTACAAATGTTTGGAAGATGTGTTATTATTACATGTGTTATTATGTTTTTTCTTCAGGTCTCGCTATCATCCCGGGTCATTGAACCCCCCTCCCCCCGGAGTATGATGTTAGCTTCCCTACCCACATAATCAATGAAAAAATGTAGAGTAGGATATAGCTGGTTATATTTGTAGACTTATTTTTTTTTCTTCTTAAATTGAGAAGAATTTTTGTCTTTGGCTTTTAAGCCAGATGGCAGTGGTTCGAATCCCGTCGAACTCAAATTAACTGACGTGATTGGTGCAGCTTCGGTTAATGTGGGAGTGTTACCAGTGTGTTACCAGAGGGCGCTACATGCCATGAGCCTACCGCTCCCCCCTCCCCCCATCACCACGCCTACAAACGGCGCTGTGTCTCTCCAGAAAACAGCAGAAACAGTGGGGGGGAGGGGGGAAATCCCTGTATAAACCCTTAATGGGTCGGTTTTGCAGTGCCCTTCTTTCATCCCCACCATAGCCGATTATAGTGCAATGGACACGGGAGACATAGCGGGGACTTTAGCCATGACCTGAAATATCCATTGGATATCCTCACCGAAGATCGAACCTCAGGTCGACAGCCGAGCGCTTTACCACACGACCATCCGTCCACAGTGGGGGAATAACACAGTACAGTCCACAGCCATCTTGAACGATGTAGACGAGTTCGGTTCAAGATAATATACAGGACAGAGCAGTATAACTATCTTAACCTTGCTATTGATGGAGGGGGGGGGGAGTGAGAGAGAGAGAGAGAGAGAGAGAAGGAAGGAGAATGGATGGAAGGGATAGGTGAGGGACGACGACATGGCAGCGTATTATAATCATCATGGGATCCACGCACTTTGCACGCTAGCCGGTAATTACGGTACGTTCGTATCTGAGATCTCATCAATATTAATTTGGTAGGGGGCGGGGGGCGGAGGGGGGCTTTTAAGGTCAGGGGTCCTATGCACAGAGCCTACCTCATCTATATGATAAGACGGTCCTGGTTGTGGGGGGGGGGGGCTGCTCTAAAATAAGTGGAACACATGTCATTAGTTTGTTAAAATGTTTGATTTTTCTTTTATTTTTTCAAGTAAATCTCTAATACAGTTTAAACCAAATGCTTGAGAAATTAAATCCCAACTCAGTAAGACACTGTCTACAAATGAATTGTCAGCACCGTCTTCAATTTCCGTTACCTTCACGTCTGCACTTATGACGAGTGGAAGAGTGGGATGGGGTGTAGGGGTGGTGATAGGTCACTTATCTGGTGTCGTCTGCTGGAACACACTGGTCAAGTAAAGGAGAGATTAAAATATTTTAAAAAAAATAACCGGGCAAGACGCCTAACATCTTTACAGTACGAAACAATAATAATAATAATAATAATAATAATAATAATGTGCGCTCTCCTAGCTAGAGTTTACAAACTGATGCATTGACTCTATTCAATAATTCATGACGCAGTTACGAGGCTCCTTTGGGATTGATCGAACTAAATTCGCTGACTTGCGCAAAATAATATAAATATAGCTTGATCGATACCCGATAGATGTGTAAAAAGTAAAGCTCCCTTAAGCTCTAACGGGCCATCGAGGCAGATGAAGTGTAGAATTCATCTGTTTCTATAATTCTGTAACCTCGGCAAATGAAGGGATTGTGTGGTGTTGTAGCACAACGCCCAACCGCCATTACTTCCCCAACTCAAGTCAGGTAGATAGATGTGTCCTTGTATTTATATTCTGCCACCTCGACACTTTTTTCTAATCCGATGTCATTCATGTGTGACGAAAAAAATCAAACAAACAAACAATAACACGGTCGATGACAATTCACATCAGATTTCACCTCCCTCACCCCCACGCCTTTTTCCCGTTAGGGTTCACCTCAATCTGCACACTTTATTGCATAATACTTATTTCACGTTACACATACACACACAGACAGACAGACAGACACAAACACATACACACACAGACTGACACAAACATACACACACAGACAGACATACGCACACATACACACACAGACAGACACAAACACATACACACACAGACAGACATACGCACACATACACACACAGACAGACACAAACACATACACACACAGACTGACATACGCACACATACACACACAGACAGACACAAACACATACACACACAGACTGACATACGCACACACATTCTCGGTAAAACATCTCTCTCTCTCTCCCCCCCCCTTACCAGAGACGTTTGTATGGACGGGCAAACTAAACGAACTCTCTCCCCACCCCTCTCCCCTTCCCATTGGTACAGGGATCCTTAAAGAATTAATCCCTATTAAATAATATTCCTAGAGAGACTCCCCCTCCCCCCTAGAGGTCCATTTGACAAGCCCGGCCCCTCCCCCCCCCGGGCCGCAATCATTTCTAGAAGGATCTTGAGTCCCCCAAATACCTAACGACTTCTCTGGACCATATGACTATGACATAATATCTTATCTACTAACTGAGGGGGGATATGTTAAACACCTACACACACACACACACACACACACACGCGCGCGCGCATACAAATATATATATGAAAGAAGTACTTTGAACTTACCAAATAACAAAACTAAAAATAAAACTTTTTTTTTAAAGAGTCAAAATACTCCTATACAGAGATGAACTACAGTGAACTTGAGGGAAAAAAAATTAAACTGCCTTAGGTTTAACTGTGCCCGGGAGTGAGGGGGGGGGGGTAGCAGACGTCGGCCGTGGTGTCCAAATTAGGAAACTTGTTAGGCTGAGTGTACCAGGTCACTATGACCCAATCTGTCGCGAGAAAGAAATGGCCAACGGAGAGAAAAATCGATCTCTCAGTTCTCCACCACTTGAACGAACTTCTTCCTCGGTGTGTGTGTGTGTGCGTGTGTGTGGCCGTGAGTAGCCGTGTGTAGCGGTAGGAAAGTCTGCTCGTGTCGGTGTAGTTATAGTAGTGTTATCATTTGATCAAGGGTTGATTTTTTTGATGCAGTAGAAGCTTATTAAGATTGGCCCGGGGGGGGGGTCAAATATCGGCATGTGTCAATCACTCACGATGAACGTTCCATTAGCTTACACCTTCCGTTTCTATCTACAAGTGCGGATTACTTTGGACACAATATTTACTTATAGTCTACGTCATATCTATTTATAGTGACAGTGTTGGAACATTTAATCTCTGGAGAAATACGCTACTATATTGGGACGAAGAGCATAGAGAACTGTCTAGACACATGTTAGAGCATAGAGAACTGTCTAGACACATGTAAGAGCACAGAGAACTGTCTAGACACAAGAGCATAGAGAACTGTCTAGACACGAGAGCATAGAGAACTGTCTAGGCACGTGTAAGAACATAAAGAACTGTCTAGACACGTGTAAGAGCGTAGTGAACTGTGTGGACACATGTAAGAGCATAGAGAACTGTCTAGACACAAGTAAGAGCACAGTGAATGTCTGACACATGTGAGAGCTTAGAGAACTGTCTAGACACATGTAAGAGCATAGTGAGCTTCTAGACACATGTGAGAGCTTAGAGAACTGTCTAGACACATGTAAGAGCAAAGTGAACTGTCTAGACACATGTAAGAGCATAGAGAACTGTCTAGACACATATAAGAGCATAGAGAACTGTATAGACACATGTAAGAGCATAGAGAACTGTCTAGACACATGTAAGAGCATAGAGAACTGTCTAGACGCATGTAAAAGCATAGAGAACTGTCTAGACACATGTAAGAGCATAGAGAACTGTCTAGACACATGTAAGAGTCTTAGCAAGACAACCCTGGGCCGCAACACACTCAGTTCCCCGCCCGCCCTCCCTCCCAACGTATGGCCCATCTGAGTTGGAGGGGTGGAGTGGGTGGGTTGAGAATGAGGCTCACTTATGGTATTAAGCAATGCTTAGTTTGGGTGAACGTTATTTGAGTGATTTTTTATGCAGTGTTTATTAGGGTAAAAAGTGGTGTGTGTGTGTGTGTGTGTGTGTGTGTGTGAGAGAGAGAGAGAGAGAGAGAGAGAGAGAGAGAGAGAGAGGGTAAAAAGTGGTGCATGTGAGAGAGAGAGAGAGAGAGAGTGAGAAAGAGAGAGAGAGATTTACAATATAGAACATGGATAACTATTTCCTGGCTTTTATTTACAGTGGTCTAGCATTCTGGGGCTGATCAGAGAAGAAAAGATGTGTACACGACATAACACATTTTTGGTCCAATGAGGGCAAGAACTAAATACCAATTATACACAGATCCGTTTTAATAGCATTACGGGCCCCTGGGCAAACTATAGGTGTGTTTGGTGTTCTCTATTACAACCAATCAAATAAAACTGTTACAGTCATTTAACAGTGACATCAAAAAGAGGGCATGTGATGCTCGCTGTGCAGGTAAAGGGGGTGGAATATAAGGGCGTTGGAAAGAAAAAAAAAACGTTTTTAGGGGCACCTCAAAATCTGTCGGGAGGTAACCCCGGGTTCCTAGCAAACTCCGCCGTCCATTAGAATTAAGCCCCTTTACTCGTGACAGATGAACGGCCGGGTCAATTAGACAAGACTACACTATGACAAACAAAAATATGGATGCAATGAAATGTAACGAGAAGGGTTGAAAAATAACCGTCGGAAACAAATAGGGGGGGGGGGGTTGGGACTGGACCATCGGTAAAGAAACCATTCTTATTGAACAGCGGTTCTCAACAACAAATTGGGGTTGGAATTGGACCATCGGTAAAGAAACCATTCTTATTGAACAGCGGTTCTCAACAACAAATTGGGGTTGGAATTGGACCATCGGTAAAGAAAACCATTCTTATTGAACAGCGGTTCTCAACAACAAATTGGGGTTAGAATTGGACCATCTATAAAGAAACCATTCTTATTGAACAGCGGTTCTCAACAACAAATTCGGGTTGGAATTGGATCATCGGTAAAGAAACCATTCTTATTGAACAGCGGTTCTCAACAACAAATGGGGGTCGGAATTGCACCATCGGTAAAGAAACCATTCTTATTGAACAGCGGTTCTCAACAACAAATGGGGGTCGGAATTGGACCATCGGTAAAGAAACCATTCTTATTGAACAGCGGTTCTCAACAACAAATCGGGGTTAGAATTGGACCATCGATAAAGAAACCATTCTTATTGAACAGCGGTTCTCAACAACAAATTGGGGTTAGAATTGGACCATCGATAAAGATACCATTCTTATTGAACAGCGGTTCTCAACAACAAATTCGGGTTGGAATTGGACCATCGGTAAAGAAACCATTCTTATTGAACAGCGGTTCTCAACAACAAATTGGGGTTGGAATTGGACCATCGGTAAAGAAACCATTCTTATTGAACAGCGGTTCTCAACAACAAATTGGGGTTGGAATTGGACCATCGGCAAAGAAACCATTCTTATTGAACAGCGGTTCTCAACAACAAATGGGGGTCGGAATTGCACCATCGGTAAAGAAACCATTCTTATTGAACAGCGGTTCTCAACAACAAATCGGGGTTAGAATTGGACCATCGATAAAGAAACCATTCTTATTGAACAGCGGTTCTCAACAACAAATTGGGGTTAGAATTGGACCATCGATAAAGATACCATTCTTATTGAACAGCGGTTCTCAACAACAAATTCGGGTTGGAATTGGACCATCGGTAAAGAAACCATTCTTATTGAACAGCGGTTCTCAACAACAAATTGGGGTTGGAATTGGACCATCGGTAAAGAAACCATTCTTATTGAACAGCGGTTCTCAACAACAAATTGGGGTTGGAATTGGACCATCGGCAAAGAAACCATTCTTATTGAACAGCGGTTCTCAACAACAAATGGGGGTCGGAATTGCACCATCGGTAAAGAAACCATTCTTATTGAACAGCGGTTCTCAACAACAAATGTGGGTCGGAATTGCACCATCGGTAAAGAAACCATTCTTATTGAACAGCGGTTCTCAACAACAAATGGGGGTCGGAATTGCACCATCGGTAAAGAAACCATTCTTATTGAACAGCGGTTCTCAACAACAAATTGGGGTTAGAATTGGACCATCGATAAAGAAACCATTCTTATTGAACAGCGGTTCTAACCTTTTTCGCGACTGCATCCCAAAGGTTTCGAAAGTATGTTCGCTGAAAACCCCTACAACGTTAGTTTGCGAATAATTGTGACTAAGTTTCATAATACAATTAGCTTATCTTTCTAATGCGATCGTTGGTCACTTGGATTGGTGATGAGCCACGCGTCAAACTGGCAACCTCCTTTAAATTTTTGGTTGTTTTAAACGAAAATTATGTCTCTGCTTTCTCCCCTGAATACACTTTCTCCTACCCATTGGAATTGAGAACATCGGTTATAGAATTTAAGTAAAGCCTTCTGACGAA
This sequence comes from Bulinus truncatus, assembly GCA_021962125.1. NCBI lineage: Eukaryota > Metazoa > Mollusca > Gastropoda > Planorbidae > Bulinus > Bulinus truncatus. Next base: position 1,988,480 of record JAGDYQ010000037.1, on the reverse strand, counting down.
ATTCCAATTTAATTCGTTTCGGGGAAAGTCGTTTGAACTCCAAGTTTTTGGAAATGATCTACCTATAAAGCTAATCTCAGATATACATATGTATTCTGTTACACTACATTGTTTACATCCTAGTAAAATTCAAAACCCTAAATCCATGTTGATACGAAATAAATAAAAATGTACAACACCAATAATTTTCTCACCTACACATATACAAACACACACAGAAGGATGTGTGACACACACAAACTCCACAACACACTTGTACTTGTTGTACCGACCAATGAAATAAACGATTGTTTGAAGTTTGAAGTACCCAAAAACAAGGGGAGTTAATCCTTTTGTTAGAAACGATACGAGTTGTCGGAACATGTTTAGTGCCCCACGGGATTAACGGGGCAGGGAAAAATCTCCCTTTGTAATCGGAAAGTCAATAGCCGTGGATAAGGCATTTGATAAGGAGAAAGCAGTGTCAACATCCTGACCGAGGGTGGGTCGAGGCGAGAATTTCGTCTCGTCGTCCAACGACTTTCTGTCAACAGAAATTGTTGCGGGAATTTCCAGGAAATAAGGTTGAAGATATTTTTTTGTATTGAAATTATTTGTATCAAAGTATCAAAGTAGAATAAACCCGTAGGTGGCTTCAGAAGCGGACCTAGAAAACTTTGACCCCCCCCCCGGGGGCCAAAACTATTTTCATTGTTGAAAATTGGTTTTAAAACAAAAAAAATATTTCGATAATTTAATGATGTCTTACCTAAACTTGCGGTAAGGGGGGGGGACTTCACACACACGTACGCGCACACACACACGTACACTCATATATAAATTGGGGAAGTAAATTCAGCCGCAGTGTGCTAGCAACACACCTCTTCAAGATGTGTTGGCTTCAGAAACTGATGTGTTCATCTAAAGGGAAGAGTGAACTTTCTTTTTTGATCGCGACATACAAACCAGATACAAACTTTAACTCGTTTGTATAGTGTTTGTTTGTTTGTGAATTGTGTCGTCAACGAACCTTCTGCCAGAATCAAGATATTTCTAGACCTTTTTTCTGGAACAGACATTCAGACACAGTCCCAGGACAGTCTCTCGCTCCCCCCCCCCACACACACACGCACCCTCATATGTTTTCTTATATCACATTTCAATTCAACAATTCCATCTCCACCACTCCCCTCCCCCTCTCTGGATGTTTGTATTGGCCATAGTCCTGTAAAACAATATATTCTACAGAAGCAGTAATTACTGAAGGTTTACCCCCAGACATTCCCAATTCAACATTTTCTTATTTCACATCCAAGTCGTAAAGCAAAATCAAAAAATAAATGCCACACCTTAAGGCTTTCACTCAAAGTATGTCTGAGGTAGGAGTGGGAGAGTCTTCCCTTTTCCCCCCCTCCCCCCCCCAGCCTCGTTAAGAAGAGTTTATTATCACCTCATTAAGAGAAATGAACGCCGCAGACCGACCACTGTGAGTAAGTAATTTATTGCATAAAACAGAGCAGCAGATCCAGAACATTGACATAGCCACTGCATGATTGGGGGGGGGGGTGAGATACGCCTTTTATTTGTTGTTTTTTTCAATGTAATAAATAGTATTAACAAAGAGTGACAACACAGTCAGTAGTAGCAAGATGTAGTGGCTGGGGGTAGAAAGAGGGGGGTGGGGGGTGTACGCTAGTGAAATATTACAAAAGAAAACTCATTCAATTGGAGTCGCACAGATCAACGAAGAGCTATACCCTTTGGCCACTGTTGTTGTTTGTGAAGTCTTACCCTAGGGGCCGCATTTGGCCACTGTTGTTGTGTGTGAAGTCCCACCCTAGGGGCCGCATTTGGCCACTGTTGTTGCGTGTGAAGTCCCTTGTAAGGTTGACGTGAAATCTCTTACATCCAATAAACCACTAATGGGAGGTTTTTTTTTTTGCAGTGCCCTTCTTTCATCCCCCACCATAGGCGATGGTGCAAATGCCATGGAGGCACCACGGGAGACATAGCGGGACTTAAGCCATGACCTAAAATATCCATTGGTTCTCCTCGCATAAGATCGAACCAGGTACCTACAGGTCGACGGTCGAGCGCTTTACCGCACGACCATCCGTTGTAGAAAGATAAATATAATTAATAACAAAAAAATGGAGGTGACACACAGCGAGTAGGGAAGGGAAGGTATGGGAAGGTAGAAATCATTAAGTGTTTTTTTTTTTCAATTCAGTTTAAAACTAGCTTAAAGTTTCCTTCTAACGAGCTATCACACCAATCTGTCTTCTTTGCTTTTCAATTGGACAGACAGTCGGAAATAGTTTCAAGTTGAACTCGTCTTGTAATGAGAGACATAATGCATTATAAATAACTGACACCGTTTGGAATGTATGCAGAGAGGACAATGAATGAATGGAGTCAAGAATAGAAGTAACGTCATCATACAGGGGAAAAAGAACAGAACATCTATTAATATATATAGGAAGTGACGGATAACTGAACACACTCCACCACATACACACACACTCCACCACACACACACACACTCCACCACACACACACACAAACACTCCAGCCACTCCACCACACACACAAACACTCCAGCCACTCCACCACACACACACAAACACACCACCCACTCCACCACCACACACACCCCATCACACACTCACCGCACACACACACCACACACACACTCCAACACACACACACCACACACTCCACCACACACACACTCCACCACACACACACTCCACCATACACACCACACACACTCCAACACACACACCACACACTCCAACACACACACCAAATACACACTCCACCACACACACCACACACACACTAAACCACACACTCTCTCCACACACACACTCCAACACACACACACTCCAACACACACTCCACCACACACACTCCACCACACACACACTCTCCACACACTTACACCGCCACATTATGAGTGTGCTCAACTGCCATGTGTGTACGTGTGTGTAGTATCACATTGTCGTTAGGTCATTGTCATGATGGGAGGAGAGTGGTGTGTTGATGATATCATGTGCAGTTGGCAAATTGTCGATGAATAACAATCCCCCCCCCCAACCTTTGAAAGCAGCGAGCCACATTTAGCTTAGTGTAGAAGAAAGATGAAATAATTATCGCTAATCCAGATTATTGTACAGATGGGTGGCTCAGATTATATTTAGTAAAGACATTCGTATAATTTAATTTGTTTTCGTTTGTTTAAACTGCATATCAGTGTTTGTGAATGTTTAGGTGGGGGGGGGGGCGGGATAGTGAAGTGTTAGATATAGGTCAGTGGCGTTGTCATCGTTATCAGGGCGCCAATGATTCGACCCCCTACCCCTCCCCCCACAATCTCGGGGTTCTTAAAGGCCACGTTTGATTCTTGGGTTTCGATTAGAAAATTACAGAAAATTAGGTTTTACGACTTGAAAGTATTCTTTTCTCTATTTAAGTATAAAATAGATGAATATGTTCCTGGAACAACAACTTCATTTTAAAATAAATAAATTACAATTCATAGCAAACAATGTTTACAACATACACAAAATTGGCACTAAAAACAGAATGTAGCATTACACAGAATTTGTACTCAAAACTGAATGTAGCAATATAATATACACAGGAATTGTACTCAATCACAGCCCATGCGTAAGGACAGTCCTAGATTGACCTAGATGGATAAACAGAGATAGATAGATAGATAGATAGATAGATAGATAGATCGATAGATCGATAGATCGATAGATCGATAGATCGATAGATAGATAGATAGATAGATAGATAGATCGATCGATAGATCGATCGATAGATAGATAGATAGATAGACAGATAGATAGATAGATAGATAGATAGATAGATAGATAGATAGATAGATAGATAGATAGATAGATAGATAGATAGATAGATAGATAGATACGATAGATAGATAGATAGATAGATAGATAGATAGATAGATAGATAGATAGATAGATAGATCGATAGATAGATAGATAGATAGATAGATAGATAGATAGATAGATAGATAGATAGATAGATAGATCGATAGATAGATAGATAGATAGATAGATAGATACGATATATAGATAGATAGATAGATAGATAGATAGATAGATAGATAGATAGATAGATAGATAGATAGATAGATAGATAGATCGATAGATAGATAGATAGATAGATAGATAGATAGATAGATAGATAGATAGATAGATAGATAGATAGATAGATAGATAGATAGATAGATAGATAGATAGATAGATAGATAGATAGATAGAAAAGCAAACAGATATAGATACAGGGTAAAAAGCAACAACAACTCAGTGGAACAATTTAATACAACTCAATTTTGAACAGGAAAAATTAATATTACAGAACTACACACCATAAATGATAGAACTACACACCATAAATACGACAGAGCTACACGCCATAAATGATAGAACTACATGCCATAAATGATAGAATTACACACCATAAATGATAGAACTACACACCATAAATGATAGAACTGCATGCCATAAATGATAGAACTTAATAAAACGAATATGTTTGAACTACATACCACGTCAAATATCAATCCGACATTTACTTCCAAACGTGAATCATGACGAACCACAACAAGACCTACACTGTCAGTATCAATAAGTAAATTGGGTGAATCACTTGTAAGTAACTTGTAACACTTATATAAACTGTAATGTACAGTACACTGTGGGTCTGTCTACCTAACCTCGTCTCCCTCAACCCCTCCCCTCCTCTCTTTCTCAATCTGAGGCAAACGTCACAGGCTCCCACACCCCCCCCCCCTTTTACCCTTTCCGCCCTTACCCGTGGGTACTGTTTTAATGTTTTAATGTTTTTGTTACCAATTTCACAGTTTCATTTATCAAGAAGGAATAATGCGATATAAAAAAATAATAATAATAAAATAAATGCACAAGTGATGTAATTGTCTACGATGAGACGAGTACATTTGGATCGTTTGTCCCACCCTTCCCATAACACAGTGTTACAGTTTTGTTCACCTTGCCTCAGTCCGCCACTAATAAAGAAATGAACATAAAAAAAAAATTAAATTCACAAGTTATATGATTCATTGGTCGTTCAAAATGTCTGGTCGGAGTGGAGGGAGGGAGGGGGAGAGGGTGGAGGAGAGATAATCTCTGCGTTAAGGTTGGAACGCTTCTCAAATTAGTGAAATGTCATCTTGCAGCCGGCGTGGGGGGGGGGGGGGGGAAAGGAGTCGTTGCAAAGTGCAACATCCATCTTTGTCAGCTAATTATAACGTGTGTATCGCTGTGTGTCTGTATGTGTGTGTGAGAGAGAGAAAGAGAGAGAGAGAGAGTTGGATTATTCTTTCCACCTGTAAGTTACACCTTTGTGAATGTCTGTAAGTGTGTGTGTATATGTGTTTGTGTGACTATGTGTGTATGGGGGATTGGGGGGGGGGAGGGAGGGAGTGACATGAACAGACGTTAAAAGAAAACAAACAACAACAGTTGCTTAAAAACAACACGTCGGAAAATGAAAAGTGAGAAACGTTGAGTGGCTGCCATGGTTAGACCATATCGTGAGACTCCTTGATTATTAACTCCACGGCTTATTGCCAGCTCATAATCTTTTACATTAACCCCCCCCCCCTTACACAGGACACGTACAAGCCACCCCCCACCACCCCTGTTATCATTTGCTGATGTTATTTTATCACATTTTGAGGGTGACAAAGACAATGGGCTGAGTGTGAGTTAATGCATTCAGTAAATGGGGGGAATATAGGCCTACCTAACCTTGAACAGCATTAGATGGGGGAATATAGGCCTACTTAACCTTGAACAGCATTAGATGGGGGAATATAGGCCTACTTAACCTTGAACAGCATTAGGGGATAGGTGGATTCTCAAACTGATTTCCACCAGCTATATACACACACTGCCCAGTCCCCCCCCCCCCTCAAAACAATCAGATTTCAAAACACACTGTGTACGGAGATAACCGATCACGTGGTACAACCCGGCCACGCAGATAACCTGCAGTCAACGATAACACCTATGTGGACTTCAAAAGTTGACTGACATTTTAGTTGGGCATGGGGGGGTGTGAATGGGGGGGGGGAGACTGGAATGAATAACGACGAAAAACAAGTCACTCATCAATGCAGGTTTTGAAATTCCGTAGTGTCGCCATTAACACAGCTGCCCCGTACATGGTGATATAAAGTGTAAGAGAATACTTCAGCTAAATAGTATTTATATCTCAATCAGCTGATACCAAATTTATCACACTAAAATGCGATAATTTATAAGAAACGTGCACTGGGGGAGGCGGGGGGTGGGCTATCTAAATAGTAAAAGCGGGCGATGACGGGAAGAAAATATAAGTAATCGGTTTAGACCATACGATTGGGCAATGTATATAAATATTTTTCTTATATATATATATATATATATATATATATATATATATATATCTGTACCCGTCAAAACCTTTGCATAGAGCTATATCCCCTTAGGCTTGATCGGTAGGTCAGGTTATTTTTTGGTTTCGGGCAGATCCGATTTTTTCATGATTGTATTTTAAACTGGAATACTGTTACATTAATTCTTTACTTTCGATTTAACGCAGAGCCCAAATCGCTTTTATATATAATATATTTATTCATAATATTTCTGAATTCGTCCATCACTTGCCAGTTTTCAGGGGGGGCATGCCAAATAAATTTGTCAGCTAAATAGTAAAGCAGACAGTGGTCACATCTCATGTCTCTGTTTTTGACTAACTGCAGTTTATAAAGAATCATGAAGCTTTATCGTAGATCAAACCCATAACCGACAGCTTTACATAGTGAGTGTACAACCTCCACGCTACCAACAGAGTCTACCAGTGAATACTGACAGCAGCAGTACGCCCCCATGTTTCAAAGTCCCAACCCCCCTCCCTCCCCCAACCTCTGTACCTCATGGAACCGTCAGACAGGCGATATTTGTGGGCGAGGGATAAATCTTCACCCCATCGACATCCACCCCCCACCTGCTGTCACTGGATTTAAAGGTCAGTCCATTAGAGGTGGAGGGGGGGGGATGAAAATATACGAGCTATAGTGGTGGGACCGGCGCTGGTTCCTTGGCGCCAATTGACCGGTTCAGCGGGGTGTGTGAGTCCAGGCTAACGAGATTCTTCTCTTCTGACCGACACCCCGCACCTACATAGCTAATGAGATCCAGGTGAATCCCCGAGTCTATAAATAGAAACATAAACCGTTGTAAACAAAATATTTCAAGTAGTTCATTTAGTACTTTTTTTTTCTTTCTCGAAAAGTTTTATACAGTGCAAATAATCGGGGGGTGTGGGGGGGCGTCTAATAGGGTGGGTCATGTGGTATTGATTATAAGCAATTATAGATATAATCAATAGTGATGGAAATCGGAGTCCGGAATTTGGATGAAATGGAATCTAATTTCGTGTTTTCACACATCTTATTCCTATAAAACTCTCTTTGAGATTGAACTAATTTCTTGAACTTTTCCTGAAGTCCGTTAATGAATTGAAACGGGTATCGTAATGGACATTTTAAAAGAAATGGTAATCGAATCTGTACAATATTTCCTTTTTCCTGGAGAGAGTTCGGAGGGCGTTATGTGTATCTACCAGTAGGGTTATTTGTCACTGCCCTCAACATACGGGCACACTGCATCCTCTCTGCCTCATGTGTATCTACCATTTGGATCATGTCTGAATGCCCCTCCACACTGCATCCTCTCTGCCTCATGTGTATCTACCATTTGGATCATGTCTGAATGCCCCTTCAACATACGGGGCACACTGCATCCTCTCTGCCTCATGTGTATCTACCATTTGGATCATGTCTGAATGCCCCTTCAACATACGGGGCACAATGCGTCCTCTCTGCCTCATCGCCAATGAGTTCATCTGTAACAAAGATCTGGAAACTGTGTTTCCGTCAAGTTACTCATGACCTGCCAGCAAGATCTACTTATACTAATAGTGTACTACTACACACAGGGAAAAGTAATAAAACATACTTTTGACTTTCTTTGTTGGCTGGTAATGTAAGAATTATTTAGCGCAGAGGGAAAGGAATGAGGGAGGAGGTGGAGTGGAGGAGGAGAGAGAGGTACGTTGCGAAAAAATAAATGGTGTCAGATCGGAGTGAGTGAGTGTGGAAATATAAAAAAATAAAAAGTGAAGAAAGAGGTTAGCGAAGTTAACTTTTCATCCAGGGGGAGGAAACATCGACAGGTGCAGACAGCGCCTGTGACTCCCTCCTCCCTCTCAGCACCCCCCTCCCCACACTTTACCTTAATCGAGCTTAACTAGAAAGTTTTGATTTTTTTTTTTAGAAAATGAGGTCTAGGCCTGTAGGTTTTTGTACCATGGAGGAAAAATAGGAGTGAGTGGTTAGTCTCTCTCTATCATTGTGCCTGTACCATGGAGGGCAGATAGGAGTGAGTGGTTAGCCCTCTCACTCATTCATTCATTGTGCCCGGTGCTCAACTAGACGAGCTAAAAATAGATCACCGTCGGGCTAAGTGCTGATAGTGTAACGAGCAACAAACAAGAACTATGGTATCCATTGCATGTCATTTGAACTGTATCCATTGCATGTCATTTGAACTGTATCCATTGCGTGTAATTTGAATTGTATCCATTGCGTGACATTTGAACCGTTTCCATTGCATGTCATTTGAACTGTATCCATTGCATGTCGTTTGAACTGTTTCCGTTGCGTGTCATTTGAACTGTTTCCATTGCAAGTCATTTGACCTGTATCCATTGCATGTCGTTTGAACTGTTTCCGTTGCGTGACACTTGAACTGTATCCATTGCATGTCATTTGAACTGTATCCATTGCATGTCGTTTGAACTGTATCCATTGCATGGCATTTGAACTGTATCTATTTTATAGCGGGTTTTTTTTATTTCCCAGCTTGGGAATTCGTTTTTGACTTTAGAATAAATGTATTTGGTAGACAGTGGAGTTTTAAGAATTTTTACAAAGACTTAGAGAGGGGGGGGTGGCATGATACGAAGTAAAATGTTGGGGAACATTGATATGAAGGCCTATAGGGGGCATGATACAAAGTAAAATGTTGGGGAACATTGATATGAAGGCCTATAGGGGGGGCATGGTACGAAGTAAAATGTTGGGGAACATTGATATGAAGGCCTATAGGGTGGGGCATGGTTCGAAGTAAAATGTTGGGGAACATTGATATGAAGGCCTATAGGGGGCATGATACGAAGTAGTGTTGTTTTAGTCCCAGGTCCTATTTTAGTTTCAGTTTTTATTTCGTTTTTTCTGTAATAATTTCAGTTTTCGTCGAGTTTTAGTCTTGCTGCTAATTTTAGTTTTAGTTTTAGTTCTCGTTGACGAAAAGTCAACATTTTCGTCAACGAAGGTTTTAGTTTTAGTTTTCGTCAACGAAAACAACACTAATACGAAGTAAAATGTTGGGGAACATTGATGTGAAGGACTATAGGGGGCATGATACGAAGTAAAATGTTGGGGAACATTGATATGAAGGACTATAGGGGGCATGATACGAAGTAAAATGTTGGGGAACATTGATATGAAGGACTATAGGGGGCATGATACGAAGTAAAATGTTGGGGAACATTGATATGAAGGGAATGACGGACAGTGCTGGCTATAGAGTTAAGTTAGGGAGAGGAAGACAATTAAATAACACGTATAGTGTTGACCATCCAGTCCACTGGTCCATAGGTCGCTGGGAGGTCAGAGCTGGGTGGATCATGTTTCATGGATGGACCACGGAACTATTTTTTAAAAACAATGACCTCAATACAAGGCTTTTGTTTCCTTTCTCTCAACTGTCAAAATTTTGTCAAAATGTTTTTTTAGAACAAAATCTTGCACAACTGGTGTTAAATCATTTTAAGCTATTTTTTTGACTTTAAAAAATAATAAAGATGTCTGTTACAGAAGCAATGTATAATTTGTACACGAATCAACCAACACAGACAGTGGTGGGGTGGGGGGGGGGAGGGGACATGAGCCTGTTGCTGTCACACCCACAGGTCAACGAGGTAAAAATAGGGGAAGTTAATTGGGTCAAATGATTTATAGATACAGCCAGTTTGGGGGGGGGGGGTTTGGTCACTGGCGGGTCAGGTAAACATGAACAGCAAATGCTATATAAGTGTGTGTGTGTGTGTGTGTGTGTGTGCAACACGCATGCGCTGACATGGTCCTCGTGGCCCATGGTCTGTGAAGTCTCTCTTACTTCATGTTAAAACAACAAAAATTATTATTGATAATAAGAGATAAATCTGATTATAATAACAATGTGTCGCACTGAGAACATTTGTACGCCCATCCTACATTAGACATTGTACGCCCATCCTACATTAAACATATACGCCCATCCTACATTAGACATTGTATGCCCATCCTACATTAAACATTGTACGCCCATCCTACATTAGACATTGAACGCCAATTCTACATTGAACATTGTACGCCCATCCTACATTAAACATTGTACGCCCATCCTACATTAAACATTGTACGCCTATTCTACATTAGACATTGTACGCCAATTCTACATTAGACATTGTACGCCCATTCTACATTGAACATTGTACGCCCATTCAACACCATTTTATAGCAAAAATGATGCACAGTGCACGGGTTAACCCCCCCCCCCCCCCCCCCCATTTCCTTCTTCTGTGATTTATGATGGAAAAAAAAAGTAACCAATAATCACAGACACAGTGAGTTCTAATTGACCTTGACATGTGAAATTGGATAAACTGGGTTTTTTTATCACGGGAAATCACGTGTCAGGTGTTTCGATACTAACCGATAAACAGACGAACAGACACACTGTCTGACAGTCGGGCCTTTTGTTTAGTTTGTCACTCATTCTCTCCCTCATCTAAAGTCTAACACAACCTCTGTACTCCCAATGCAGAGAGGGAGAATATAAAACAAAATTAATTGAAGACAAGAGCGATAATTATAGATCACGTTGATGCACAGTGCACCGGTTATCACATTGAAACACAGTGCACTGGTTATCACATTGATAGACAGTGCACCGGTTATCACATTGATATACAGTGCACAGGTTATCACATTGATACACAGTGAACCGGTTATCACATTGATACACAGTGCACAGGTTATCACATTGATACACAGTGCACCGGTTATCACATTGATACACAGTGCACAGGTTATCACATTGATACACAGTGCACCGGTTATCATATTGATACACAGTGCACCGGTTATCACATTGATACACAGTGCACCGGTTATCATATTGATACACAGTGCACAGGTTATCACATTGATGCACAGTGCACCGGTTATCATATTGATACACAGTGCACGGGTGATGTCAGAAGCATTTATTTGTCAGTATCTGTAACTCATTAAAGACAACAATTCACACATAAAAACTGTATTGATGAAACATGAACAATAGATGATCTCGTGTACACATTGTATTGATGAAACATGAACAATAGATGATCTCGTGTACACATTGTATTGATGAAACATGAACAATAGATGATCTCGTGTACACATTGTATTGATGAAACATGAACAATAGATGATCTCGTGTACACATTGTATTGATGAAACATGAACAATAGATGATCTCGTGTACACATTTTATTGATGAAACATGAACAATAGATGATCTCGTGTACGCATTGTATTGATGAAACATGAACAATAGATGATCTCGTGTACACATTGTATTGATGAAACATGAACAATAGATGATCTCGTGTACGCATTGTATTGATGAAACATGAACAATAGATGATCTCGTGTACACATTGTATTGATGAAACATGAACAATAGATGATCTCGTGTACACATTGTATTGATGAAACATGAACAATAGATGATCTAGTCACTAGTATACACACTGTATTGATAAAACATGAACAACAGATGATCTAGTGTACACATTGTATTGATGAAACATGAACAATAGATGATCTCGTGTACACATTGTATTCATGTGTGTGTCTAAATGACGCCGGCTTAGATCAGTGATTCCCAAACGATGTGTTATCGAACACATTAATGTCGCCTTTGTTATGAGAGTTACGTATTTTATTGAATTTTATAAATATGTAAACTAGAGAAGATGGTTCAAAAATATTTACATCTGAATATAAAGTGTGTAAACTATTTTCTTGATTTTATGTATTTTGTATATTTTATATATTTTGTATATTTTATAAATTTTGTATATTTTATAAATTGTGTATATTTTATATATGTTATATATTTTATATATTTTATATATTTTTGTATATTTTATATATTTTGTATATTATATATATTTTTGTATATTTTAATAATCACAGTCAGGTAAAACAGTTGTCGAGTGTTTAATGTTTATGGATTCACCACGAAAAATATCGGTAAAGGGCATCTTTCTGATTGAAGAAAACGAACTACGACTGGGACCCACAACTCGTAAATTGTTGGTCAGTTGCTGGACATAAGTCTAACTACATTTGGAGAGTTTTTCAGAAATCAGCTCAGCAAAGTCAAAAACGTTTGCATCAGAGTAGAGGGTGTTTGAGGCAATGGAGCGACCAGACGTATAGATTGTTACCTTAAAATGTTTATAATACGTCATCATTTTATACAATCTTTAGTTTTCATAGAGAATACCATTGGTCCCATATTTAAGATAATTTACCCTGGTTTGCCAACATCAGTACAATTCTGCCAGTCCCTTCACTGACCTGAAGCACAGTAATGGTCTTCACCGGAGATCGAACCAGGTACCTTCAGGTCGACAGTCGAACGCTTTACCGCACGACCATCCGTCCCCCGTGAGGCGTCCAATAGCCCTCTCTATTTCTTTAGCCTTAAACGAATACTGAGTCATCACAAACCTCTCTCTATTTCCTTAACCGAGGCTTCAATGGCCACTGAGGAAACATACAACTGACTTAAACAAAAGTTTAAACCTGAAACATTCACCGCGCCGATCGAGTTAAAATCATCCCTGCCACCGACTGAACCCGCCCAGCCACCCACCTCACCCCCCCCACACGCCCCACAAACTTACACCATCGACTCTCAACCACGGAGCCCTGCACCATGAGCTCACTAATACAAAACAGCTCCAACCTCCTCAGAGACCAACAGACCAGAAAAAACATCTTCAATTTTGTGTGTATATGAGTCAGTGTGTGAGTGTTCGAGTCTATGTGTGTGAGTGTGTGTGTGTGTGTATTTAAAATCCACCGTTAATCTTATAATTAAAGTCAAGAATGTCAACATTATGTTTTCAACTACGTCATATGAAGTCTGCATTACAGAGCCATGTGGGGATAGTTAAAAAATACAACCACCATGAAATCCTTTGAGAGCCATTTTATACATTTTTTTTGGCTCAGTTTCAAAGCAATTAGAAGTATTTTCTTGAGGAGAGAGTTCATGTGTCTGAGAGCTCTTTAAAACTTCTTTATGGATAGAAATTTTAAAAAAATACAAACTGTGGGTAAACCAACATAAAATAGAAGAGTAACTAGAAACATAAATAATCTCTCGCCTAGCCCCGTATGACGCTAAGTCAATTAAATATATAGATACATATAAAGTCAAACACTATATTTTAATGCCTGCCAACTGTGCCCAGTGAGCAGCAATAATTAAACAAAACACCATGTTATGATAATTCCGGCTCTCTGTGCAGCCTTTAAGACACGCCAATGGAAGATAATCAAGTCCATAATTATATATTTTTTTTGTCTGTGCTACTGGACAAGTCCAGTCTATGTTGTGTTCGCTGTACGCTCAAATATTGAGCTGTCATACACACACAGACTGGTACTCTATACTTGTTCCACGTCATAACAGCGATAGAGGCTTGGCTTAGTTATTGGAATTATACAATACTATTCGAGTGAACTGTTTATGTCTTGATTGCAGACAGAAGAATGTAAAATAATGCAGTGTAAGTCAGACAGAAGAATGTAAAATATTGCAGTGTAAGTCAGAGAGAACAATATAAAATACTGCAGTGTAAGTCAGACAGAACAATGTAAAATACTGCAGTGTAAGTCAGACAAAACAATGTAAATTATTGCAGTGTAAGTCAGACAGAACAATGTAAAATTCTGCAGTGTAAGTCAGACAGAACAATGTACAATATTGCAGTGTAAGTCAGACAGAACAATGTAAAATATTGCAGTGTAAGTCAGAGAGAACAATGTAAAATATTGCAGTGTAAGTCAGACAGAACAATGTTATACGTTGCAGTGTATCAAACAATGATTTACATCTCAACATAGTTACTGCTTTCTAATTATTGACCATTTCTTTGTTTGCTTGGGGGAAGGGGGGGGGGGTTAAATCTTAACATACTGGCCGATCCCGTGGCCCCATTGCACTGGTTTGACCTGGGAGAGCCCATACTGATGTCAAGACGGTTATGTCTGTTTGAAGTGACGTAATAATGGTAGAAAGAAAAAAAAGATAAGAATGAGTTCAACTGACAGAGCGTCAGACTCCAACATCATGGCTGACAGGCGCTGAACCTGGGGCTAACAATGTAGACATGCATACATCCATGCTTACACACATACACTTACACTTTCATACACACACATATACACAGAAATACACACATACATACACACAAACAGAAATACACACATAGACACACATACATACAAACATACTTACAAACATACATACATACATACATACATACATACATACATACATACATACATACATACACACTTATTTATACACACACGCCCTCTAACACACACTTACACATACGCTCAAATGCATGTACTATTGATGAACTTAAGTGTCAGATGGCATTGCTGATTGGACGTAAATCATCCAATCATTTGCTTGTCTGAAAGGTGCTACTAACATTGGGCTGTCTGAAAGGTGCTACTAACATTGGGCTGTCTGGAAGCTGCTACTAACATTGGGCTGTCTGAAAGCTGCTGCAAGCAAATCAAAAATGCATTGCTATGTACAGTCACACCGCTGGCTGTCCGACAAGTAGTAAAACTATTGACATACCGTGAAACCGTTCTACAGAGCTGTTCTAATGGATAGGTAAACTAGGTCACCGCCCCCCCCCTCCCGCCACCACCTCCTCACGGCAAATAGGGCATCCTTCCAATATCCATTTCTATTAAATCTGATGTCAGATGCATTCGCATAGAGCACACTAAAAGCCCTTGATGTTTCTGTCTGGGGGGTGTAGGGGGGCAAAAGATCTAAGAAATGGTCCTACTATTGTTTATGCCACTCTTTTAACAACCCTTTCTCTCATGGGCTTTTATTTAATGGTATCCGCTGATATATTACTTACTAAATGATACAGTGTGCTATATTTAAACAATACATATCTATAAATATAACAGTCTATATAGTACGGTGCGTACTCACCGTTGTGAAGATGTTTCCACTTCTTGATGTATTGATATCCTGGCGAATGCGATAATCCGGTAAACACACTTAAATGCTCATCCTCCGGCGATTGGTCATATCCGAAGTAAACATCCGCGGGTCTGGATAAGGAACCGCCGCAAGAGACTCGTGAATTGTAATCCAGCGGAACAGACTCGCAACTGCAACAACAACAGCGGGTGCTGCCTCCCTCCCCGCCGCCCCCTGCAGCAGCAGCAGCGGTAGTAGTAGCAGTAGTAGTGTAACGGATCGGACCGTGGTGAATACCTGGTACCTGGCTGGTTGAATCATTCACTGTGCCAGTGGCACGGTTCACCTGCACCACGTCATCAAGCAGTGAGGTGCTGGGACAGAGGTGGTTACCTGACAGGGCACACGAGCACAGCACGTCACAGTCACATATGGTGTGAGAACCGCAGTGGGGACGAACGAAATCCGCGCGTGGATCGGAGGAAGATGAACCCTCGAGATTTACGCAAGTCCGATGTGGGTTTGGCAAGTGTGAGCAATCTGCGGTCTCTTGAAGGCGATCGTTTTGAAAGAACGAGGCGGGAGTGTCTGATTCATTTCGAGAATCACCGATTACCGATTCACCGGTTCGATTACAGTGACTGCCATTTGTGATGCACTTCACGGTGGGTCCGTATTCTACGACGGCTGTCTCACGAACAACGTGAGAATCACTGACGAATGTTCTCTCAGCGCTGGGCCATAAGGCAAGGTCAGACGAGACATCGTGACGTCGTGGATTTGAACCGGGAGTAGACTGACCCGACACATCAGCACTAACAAGTGAAGAAGAAGAAAGAGGAGTCCCTCCGCATGCGATGGGCTTTATCTCCCTGGTTATTGATCTCCCTCTATCGTCTGCCGGCGAGCGTCGCGGTCCGCTCGGTTGTCGCCCCTTGCAACCGCGCCCGTTGCGCGTCGGGCGCTGGCTATTGTTTCTCTGGCCGACGTCGTACGAGGATGACCGGAAGTAAAAAAGTAAACTATCCTTGTCTTTTCTGTTGATTGGAGTATTAGCCCCGCGTCCAGGTGGATTGTGATCCAACGGCGCTTGACCGGGAATGTGGGTCAAATGCTGACCAGGAATGTGGGTCAAAAGCTGACCAGTTATGTTAGCATCGCTGTGTAAACTAACTCCATTCACTTTTGAATATAATGTTTCCCTTTTCTTGCATCCGTTGTCTGACGAAGTGGACTGACCTCTGGTAACTGTTGTATCGCTTTCATACACACTGCCACAACTTCCGAGTTTCTCCGATTCCCATGCGCTACTGATAAAGGGCGGGCACTCTTCCTCCCGATATGATTTTGATTTTGAGCAAGAGTTACCTGAAGACAGTGAATGGTTCCCTAAGTGAGTACTATGTTCTGCTCCACACTGTGGTACTTCACACAGCACAGGCTCCGGAGCCGAAATGAGGAAGTGCGAAGAGCGTACGTCAACGCGATCATCTCGTGCGTTTAGTAAAAGATGAGGAGCAGGGGGCGAGTGGTAAACCCGCGGAGCTGCGATAGTCCCCCGCGAGGAGGTGGAATGTACTTTCACGGCACCATGCGGGGGGTGGGGGGAGCCGGAAAGAGATAATGTTCCACTCCTCTGGCTCGGAGGTAAGGAGGGGCGCTGAGGACGGGGTGTGGAAGGCGAGGAGAACAGGTAATTGTCGACTTCGGAACTTCTTGGCTGACACGCGGGAAGAGAATGTGTGTGCACCTGCGCACACCTTTGTCTACTTTCGTTTTCTTCATCACTTCCTCTTCGTGACGCCATCTTGTCAAATGCATGAATTTCCTGAATAAAAGTCTGCAGACAAAAAAAAAATGATAGAAAAAATAAACCACAGAGATAAGGAAAATTGTTAGGATATTTATAGATAGAAAGTATCAGAAAAATAGGGTTAGGGTTGGCTGAAGTCGGCATGCATGATGATAATAATTACCTGCAGGGTTAAATAATATAACACAGACGTTTTGGATACCTGCAGGGTTAAATAATATAACACTCTCTCTGTCTCTCTCTCTCTCTCCCTCTCTCTCTCTCTCTCTCTCTCTGGTGTTGTCATCTATAATGTGAGTATGTGACCTATTTACACACAATTCAAGTTAAAGACAAACAGACAACAACATTATTCAGAAACTCGACACGTGACTTATGAACTTTAAAGTTTCATTCAAACTGAGTCGTCTGCTCTGAACGACGTTCAATTAACTGCAGACGACTTACAAGTTACATTTGCCAGTGTTATGTTCAACTCTTGGTTAAACTCAAATAAATAAATATAAACTTTAAATATGTGTTCAACTGTATGTTAAAGCCTATATTAAAATGTAAGTTCAACTGTAATTTAAAGCAATTCTTCAACTTAAGTTCAACTGTATGTTAAAGCCTATATTAAAATGTAAGTTCAACTGTAATTTAAAGCCATTCTTCAACTTAAGTTCAACTGTATGTTAAAGCCTATATTAAAATGTAAGTTCAACTGTAATTTAAAGCCATTCTTCAACTTAAGTTCAACTGTATGTTAAAGCATATATTAAAATGTAAGTTCAACTGTATGTTAAAGCCTGTGTTAAAATAATGTTCAAATATCAGTTAAAGCCAATTTCAAAATGTAAATTCGGCTGTATTTAAAAGCTTATGTTGAAATGTATTTTTAAACGAACACCATAGTCAAAAAGAATTTTGAGCTATAAGTTCCAGACTATTCTTTATCCATTTATTTTTTTTTGTACTGTGTGTTTAGATTTATGATCAGCTTCATGAGCAAATGTATGGTTAAATTTAATGATCATATGTGTGTTTGTTCAATCGCATGTTCATTTGTTATATGCATGTCAAAATTTATATGTAGCCTGTTAGTGCAATTATACAAAAATGTTTCAATCAATGTTTCAAACTGTGCCCCAAAGTTCAACTGTCAATTTAAAACAAATTCAGTCGTACGTTTCATTTCCTTGTGAGTGTTTGAAGTAGTGTTAAACAATTAAACCAACAGACAATAATAACACAACTTTGTAAATGTCTTATTATTAAACCAACAGACAATTACACAACTCTGCTACTGTCTTGTCTTTCTAAGTGTCTCGTCACGTCCAAATGACGCCAGACTTCAGTTTATCTGTCGTGTGCTCTTCAATTGATTGTCTTGGCAACAGAAACCCAGACGATTGTGTAAAGATGTACGTTGCAGAAAGTTACGTCTGCCAACTTCACCAGATCCGCGCCCTACAGCAAACGTCATTCTCATTTTTATGTGTTCTTGGCTTTCTATCTTTCTTTCTTTTTTTTTTCTTTCTCATATTCTTTCTTTCATTTTTATTTAACTTGCCCACTCTCTGTCTTTCTATCACCCTTTCCTCTATTTTCTTCTTCTTCTAGTTCTCTCTCTCTCTCTCTCTCTCTCTCTCTCTCTCTCTCACTCTCTCTCTCTCTCTCTCTCGTTCTCTCTTTCCACCTCTCTTTCTTTCTTTCCTTTATCCCCTCTCCTTTTTCTATCTTTCTTTCGCTCTTTACTCACAAACTTCGCCATTTCCCGCCATTTTCTCATTTCGTCACCATCATTATATCACTGTATGTTGTCCTGTTACGAAATATTAATTAACTAACAGTGTGCATTTTAAGAATGCGGGGATATTTTTTTTTTAGAGCATTTTCGAAAAAAAATGCTCTATTGTCCCCGTTTTGTCTGTCTGTCTATCTGTCTGTCTGTCATCACCCTAGATCTCAATAACCATAAGTCCTAGACCCATGATGTATATATCATTTTGTAGGTCTTGGCCTGCCAAGAAATAGCTTTTTTCCATTTCGCGATCTGACCTCTCAGGGCCGTAAAAGGGGCCTTATAAAGTGCTTTTTTACTATATAAGCTATATTAATAATGGACCGCCCTATATCTCAGCAACCATAAGTCCTAGACCCATGATGTATATATCATTGTGTAGGTCTTGGCCTGTCAAGTGTACATCAAAAGTCCATTTCGCGATTTGACCTCTCAAGGCCAAAATATAAGAGATTGTTATGTAAGGCTAGTAGACAGATATTCTTTTTTTCAGATATATGCATTACACAATTGAATTTATAAACATTTACAAAATTTACAAATATTTACTGAAAGATAGCATACGTACTGATACATAATACGAAAATGCTCTAACACGTCCTGTGTCCAGAATGGAACAGGCTTAATTGCTTGTTAGAGCATTTTCGGGGGGTGGGGGAGAGAGGGTGTGGGGCCGGCTTCGAGATAAAGAATAAATGGCATTTTTCTCCTGTAGGCTGTCGAGGACCCCTTTACGTCCTGGACCCTTGCCCGTGGCGCGGGCTTCGTGGGCCCAATTTTGATGCTAACGAGAAGAGATCTACGCGTGTATGGGTTAAAATGTATTATGTACGCGAGTATGTGTTCAACTGAGTGGTTTTTCTATTTGATAATGTGTAAGTCTATGCTTAAATCCACTTTTCACAAACATCACGAGTGAGAAAACAAGGGCTTCCATTGTTACTTTCAGTTTGAGTGTTTATTTACATAATCAGCTGAGTTTGACCACGCCCATTCAAAATAGTTAGTTTAATGTATCACGCTAATTGTGTCCAGTTATTCATGTACACATTGCCGGTGCACGCATTGCCGGTGCACACATTGCCGGTGCACACATTGACGATTGACGGTGCACACATTGGTGGTGTACACATTGATGGTGTACATATTGATGGTGTACATATTGGTGGTGCACACATTGGTGGTGCACACATTGATGGTGTACACATTGGTGGTGCACACATTGATGGTGTACAAATTGATGGTGTGCACATTGATAGTGTACATATTGATGGTGTACACATTGGTGGTGCACACATTGATGGTGTACAAATTGATGGTGTGCACATTGATAGTGTCGTACATATTGATGGTGTGCACATTGATAGTGTACATATTGATGGTGTATATATTGGTGGGGGATTATTGTACACTGGGCGCCGTTGTAAAATAAAATCAGCTGCTACGTTTTTTTACGTCCGTGCACGAAGAGAAATGGATGGGAAATCTCAGAGATAGCTAATAGAGAAAAAGATAGACATGAAAGAGAATTTCTTTAAGAGAGAAAGATGGGAGTTGGGGGGCGGTATGAAAGTGAGAGAGACAGAGAGGGTGAAAGATATTGCTGAATACACACACTTACTTGGTTAATTAAAATAAGCCAACCAGTATATTGGAGCAGAGTGAAATAAAAAAAACAACGAATTAACAGGTGCAGACGTGAGATATAAAGGTCAAGGTGATGAAATTGTTTTGACTGGGGGTTGGGGGAGGGGAAGTTACCTCTCGTTGTTTGGAGACGATGGTTGGTCTTGGCGACAGAGGAAAAACATTCACACTGACATCAGACACGTGCCACTCCTACTCTGACACGTCATTATAAAATGAATGGCTTCGTCTGTATCACTTCAGTTTTTGACACGCCGCCACCACCAGTAAATTATACAACAGTTGTGTCTCTTGATTCTAAAACAAAAGGTCAGGAGGTTACTGCTAAGATGATTTACATTTTTACCCGCAATCACAATAATTGCGTCCCCCCACCCCCACCCCCACCCTCTCACAATGTAAATTCCATTTTCTATACCCTTACCTAGTGTGGATGGCTGGCGATGGATGGCGGTTTTGATGGATGGCGGTTTGGATGGATGGCGGTTTTGGTGGATGGCGGTTTGGATGGATGGCGGTTTTGGTGGATGGCGGTTTGGGTGAATGGCGGTTTTGATGGATGGCAGTTTGGGTGGATGGCGGTTTTGGTGGATGGCGGTCTGGGTGGATGGCGGTTTGGATGGATGGCGGTTTTGGTGGATGGCGGTTTGGATGGATGGCGGTTTTGGTGGATGGCGGTTTGGGTGGGTGGCGGTTTGGATGGATGGCGGTTTTGGTGGATGGCGGTTTGGATGGATGGCGGTTTTGGTGGATGAGATACACCTCTTTTATGCACAACATGTCTTAATGTAAACACACTAAACAAAAACATTAGCGTGGTTTACGCGTGCGTACTCGACGAGTGGTGTGTGCGCACACACGTTCAGTTGAAAGGAAACACCGGTACAATGTACATGTACTATTTTCAGTTGAAAGGAAACACCGGTACAATGTACATGTACTACTTTCAGTTGAAAGGAAACACCGGTACAATGTACATGTACTATTTTCAGTTGAAAGGAAACACCGGTACAATGTACATGTACTATTTTCAGTTTTCAAATGATGTATTGAAAAAAAAAAAGAAAAAGATAACGTTTATTTTTTCCATGCGGACTTTCTTATCAAGTAAAAGAACGGATAAATCAAGGAATACAATTTCATAAAGTACAACGAATAAATCAAGGAATACAACTTCATAAAGTACAACGAATAAATCAAGGAATACAACTTCATAAAGTACAACGAATAAATCAAGGAATATAACTTCATAAAGTACAACGAATAAAACAAGGAATACAACTTCATAAAGTACAACGGATAAATCAAGGAATGCAACTTCATAAAGTACAACGGATAAATCAAGGAATACAATTTCATAAAGTACAACGAATAAATTAAGGAATACAACTTCATAAAGTACAACGAATAAATCAAGGAATACAACTTCATAAAGAACAACGAATAAATCAAGGAATACAACTTCATAAAGTACAACGAATAAAACAAGGAATACAACTTCATAAATTACAACAAATAAATTAGCTATTTCTGCGATCCGATAAATCAATGCTGTTGGTTTTCCTGTAAATATCATGTATAATACCAGCCTGTTTTTTTTTTCGCCAAAGCTGAAGATTCACAAAGTTATATAAGATAAACACACACACACACACACACACACACACACACACACACACACACATATATATATATATATATATATATATATATATATATATATATATATATATATATATATATATATATATATATATATATATATATATATATATATATATATATATATATATATATATATATATATATATATATATATATATATATATATATATATATATATATATATATATATATATATATATATATATATATATATATATATATATATATATATATATATATATATATATATATATATATATATAGTCTTGAATCGATATATACATAAATACACTGGCGGCGGAGCAGGGGGGGCAGGGGGGGGGCACTGGGCAGGGGGGCAGCGGCCCTAAAACTTTTAAGGGGCGGCGCCACCCCTTGAATTTCCAGTCTGCCCCCCCCCTAAAATTTGAACTTTTTAAACTTTGTAATTCATTTTAGTTTATATGTATCATTTTCATTTTCATAATTCATTTGAATTATTTCTTAAATTTAATATTTGAAATAAATTATAATTAATTGACATTTTACAGTAATCACATTATTGAGAGTTGTTGTGGCATATTTTAAAACTAGTTGCAAGTACCCGGCTTTGCCCGGGCTTAAAATAAGGTTTTCTGTTTATTTAAGAAGCGTAATTTGACGTTTAATTAAGATTTAAAATAAGACGCGTAAAAAAGGGTTTATTTGCATGCAATAAAAAGGTACATTTATCTTAAAGCGATGTGATACACAATATTTTTGGCAGTTCCTCTCTCTCTCCCTCCCCTCCCTCCCTCTTTCCCTCTTTCCTTCCCTCCCTCCCTCTCTCTTCTCTCCCTCTCTTCCTCTTTCCCTCCCTCTCTCCCTCCTTCCCTCCCCCCCTCTCTCTCCCTCCCTCCCTCCCTCCCTCCATCTTTCCCTCCCTCTTTCCCTCCCTCTCTCTCTCTCTCTTAGGCATGACTGTAGCAAAAGATGACTATTCCTATGGATGAAGGAATGGAATTTAATAATGTAGTAAGTAATGTGATATTTGGTTCCCCGTACCGATCATATTTATAGTAAGTTGGCTATGTGGGAGAGAAGCTCGTAAAACCTGAAATCGGGGTAAAAGTTTGCCAATTTTCATGTATTTGATATCCAAAATAATTAATTACAATTAAAGTACCCATTGAGATGGAACGAAACCTGTTTAAGAACATTCCCCATGTAATTTTGTGTACGTGTACCCAGTGGCGCAACCAGCAAAAAATGCTGGGGGGGAGGGAGGCTCACATATTGGTTGTCTGGATCTTGAGTTTTAAGGGAACAGACAGACCGATAGCAAATGCGTCTTATAAGTATAGAGAAGTATTGCCATCTACCGAATGACGGCAAATGTAATTTTTAAAGAAAATACAATTATTTATTATCTTTTATAAATTACTTTTTGTTTATTGAGTTTCCCGTTTCCGGTTTCATATTCATCATCATTCATGATAATTATCAGTAATTTTCTGATCCTACTTTCACTATTCAATTTGTAAACAAACTGACATTACGAATCAGTTGACGACAGAAGTGCTCAATATTCATTTTTATTTTTTTAATATATTATTTTTTAATAATATCGATTAAATACTTGCTACAGAATTACTATATTGTAATATAGAATTAAGGGGGTAAAATTTGTCTTTCGGTCATATTTTGTCTTGCCCCTCCTTAAATTTTCAAGGGGGGGGCGGTGACCCCCCCTTGATTTTTGGCTTGCCCCCCCCCCCCCCCATAAAATATTTCGTTCCACCGCCGGTTCATAAATAGCCTAGAGTCTGGCATCGATACTACAGTTGAGTTCGGCTGTGTCACGGACGGCTGAAGTCGGGACTTGGTTTGTGCGACTGTATGTGTGAGCAGGACTTAGTGATCGAGTCCATTGTTGTTCATCGGTTCAAAAGTTCAATATCCCTAGATAACATGGTGAGCACACACACCAAAGGACGTAAGATGAATTGGTTGAGAGAGCAAGGAGAGGGAAAAAGGAGAGGGTGGGAGAGGGAACAGAGTGGGGGTGGGGGGTACAGGAGCAAATGTTATTTATTATTGATATTCACTGGAAAAAATAATACCGTAGTACTGTACCGTAGTACTGTACCGTAATACTAAACCGTAGTACTATACCGCAGTACTATACCGTAGTACCAAAGTCTTAGATTGTATACTGCAGGTTTAACACAGATGTCCTATTCGCACAACTGACTTATTCAGAAACTGTCATATTCACTCATTGTCCTTTTTACACAACAGGCCTATTCACACAATTGTACAAATCACACAATTGTTCTAATCACACAACTGTCCTATTCACACAACTCTCTTATTCAGACCTGTAATAAACGTAAAACACTAAAACGTGTCACGTGGGACTGTGTGGTTTGTTGTGTGAAACGTACACATTGTGAGAGGTAAGCGCAGAGATTATGTCGGCGTTCGATGCGCACAACTTTCGTTTTGCGAGGCGTTCGTTACTCGAGGTATAACTGTAAAAGTTTTTTCTTTAGGGACCGAGCGGTGAGGGAGCAGTGGTAGAAAGTTTGGGAATCACTGCTCTGATCTGGTCGAGCCAGTCTAAATAAGACTAAAAGTAGCTATTCACTATTTTGCACGTATGTGCACTAGTGGTTTACTTACGCATTTATTATGACGTCATGATCTCCCAAAGCCGCCCCCCCACCCCTCAGCCATAACCATCAATAAAAAAATTATTAGCTTCGTAATTTCTAGACTCGATATGATTTAAATATTATATTGTCATCGATTTGAAAGTTTCAGATTTCTAACTAAAAAACGACAAAAGGGTCCGAAATTGAGTTACTAGATTTGCTGACACACGAACACTCAGAAAATGAAACTAATTAAATTCTTTCATACAAACAACAATTTTCATTTTTTCCCCCCTCCTTTTAATGCTGCCTTTTTTTTACCCCTAATATCCAGTCAATATGTCTCTCATGAGTTCTCTCCATTTTCTCCCCATTCCACCTCTTTTTCTCCATTTTCCCCACTTCTCTCTCTCTCTCTCTCTCTCTCTCTCTCTCTTTCCTTTTCCCTCTCATTGCCAGCTATTCGCCCTCTCATTGCCAGCTATTCAAAGAACACGTAAAATCAACAGAGCTACAGTTTTAATACAGAACACTAAGGCGTGCCGTAGCTGATTGGACCTGACATTATCTACAGGCCAGATGAAGCTGGGCTGTCATATCCGATGAACGGACAGAGTCCAGATGACAACAGACTTTGGTCGCCCCTGGTTACGTTTCAAGCTTTAGGAGACGAGGGAAAAAAAAAACAACAGCCACCAATCACCACGAATAAGGGGAAAATAACTCTGATGGGTTAGGCCGTTTTCATCGACATATTGACTGAAGTTATCTACCCTTGTCCATGACGCCTAACGTCAAACCGTATAGTGCTACTACTGTCTTTTTGAACCCTTTGAATTCTGTTAGTTTATTCAAGTTCCTTTACACCCCCCCCCCTCCGAAAGTCATCGAGGGTGTCACTGGTCCAGGTCAAACAGGAGTACACTACGACCTGCGCCCCCCCCCGGTCTAGGTCTACCCACATAAATAAATCAACCAAACTCCGGAATCATCAGTTACGGTGACCAGATATTATTCTGGGGATAACCTGGGACATAAATAAGGGTGGTGTGTGTAAGGAAGGAGGGGGGGGGTTATATATTACTACAGTCTGGAGACCCTTCGCGTGTGATGGTCAGTCAATTATGCAGTGTCATCTGGACAATTCAATAAGATCTTGAATCCGTTACAAAGAAAGTCCGTTCACCCCGGCACATCATCCCACTACACAGAGCCGTGTCTTCTGAGGGTGGGGGTTTAAGAAAACGTACCTGTTGGGATTTAGCACAAGATTTTATAGTGAAGGGGCCCTTCAATTGTGTGTGTGGGGGGGGGGGAAGCAGGTGGTCTGACCCTAAGAACGACACTACCTTCACACATGTAGGGGGTCTACATGAACATATACTAGTATACTATCAATAAAAATCGTGGAATTCAGGGCCGTAGCTACCTATTCTGTGCCCCCCCCCCCATGTGGGAGTTACATTTTTCCGCTCCCTCCTCCCAATCTGAAAAAGGCGAAAACATTTAACTGCTTTCTTTCGGCGCCCCTTCATACTTCAACGCATTATGCGGCCTGCCCAACACGCAGTACCCTACCTATGCTACTGCATGCATACAATCATTCATACATATATTCATTGGGGCAGACATAGATAAATATTTAAACTATGAGCAGTCAATCTTCATGTGGGGTCATCTCAACTTTATACACTCCGGGGCGATGTACAGGCTGTCGGCTGTACCCACTCCGGGGCGATGTACAGGCTGTCGGCTGTACCCAAGCCTGCCAAATGTATTCGTTACAGGTAATGTGACGTCACCGAACTTCACTTTTTTTTGAACGCGATCATGAAACTGCAGGTAATAAATAAATCCCACCAGGTAAAGTCTTCTCTTCAGATAATGACCTTCACCTTGTAAACATTCAGGAAACCCCGCCTCACACCCCCCCCCCCGAGTCTATCATTTATGATGATCTTATATTTATATATTTATATAAAGTAAAAAAAAAGACAACAACTCATGATGTTCTTTGTTCATGAATTTATTTGACTTCCCAGTGGCGGATTGCGAGTAGACACACCAGGGCCGCTTTATCATATAGGCACAGTAGGCACTGTGCCTAGGGCCTACGGACTTTTCAAGGGCCTACAAAAGCCAGAATGGCTAATAAGTGCCGGTGCATTCTTGAAAAATATTTTCAAATGTGATCGGGGAGGGCCTACGACTTTGAAAGTGCCTAGGGCCTACGATGACGTTAAAACGACCTGGTAGGAACTGTTGAACTGCAGCACCACCCCGTGTTTCCACTTGGTATTGTCAATTTACATTCGTTTTAACCAGTTCTTGTCTATATAATTATTTTTGCCTATAACTGTATAATGTGAACATAGCTTCAAAGCGTTAGTAGCTGTTGTAACGTAGCAAGCAGTTTACGAAAAATATGCGAAATATTCGTATGGAACGGTGAGATTCAAGCTATTTGACAGTTTTACGCATGCGTAATAAAAAAAAAAGCTGTATTTGAGCCGGAAAGGTGGGTGGGGATGTGGGGGAGAGATATAGAGCACTGTCTTTCTTGCAGTGCCGACAGTAACAATGGGAATTTGTTATTTGAAATAAATGTTTGTTTTCTACATAACTGTTTTACACGATTTAATAACAAGGTGGCCCCACCTACCCCCGTCCACTTAGAGCTACGAGCCGACGCTGTTACTTACAGAAGAACGTTTCATGGGTGTAGGTAAACTGGACAACAAAACACACCAGTCTACCCCCTCCTCCAAACCGCTAGTAAGAATTTTTTCACAATCGGTGAAATTATAAAAAAAGTATAAGGATAAGAAATACAGGAGATGAGAAATACAGAAGAGGACAAATACATAGGATTGGAATTACATGGGATGAGAAATACAGATGATTAGAAATACAGAGGATAAGAAATACATGGGATGAGGAATACAGAGGATGAGAAATACAGAGGATGTGAAATACAGAGGATGTGAAATACATAGGAAGACAAAATACATAGGATGAGAATTACAGGGAATTAGAAATGAATCAAACTCCCATACAGTGATAATGATTGCATTCATTCAGAGCTCACAGGGCCCCCTACATCACGCACTTTTACAGTTCCGCCCCCACCCTCCCCGGTCCCTAAAAATAAATAAGTTACAGGAAATGATGTGAACTGTACAGACAGACAACAGACGAGAAATACACACATACACACACAATTACACACAGACACACATACACACACACATTCACACACACACACACACACACATTCACACACACACAGCGTTTCTTTCTCTGGAACCAAATGATATTTGCAGATAGTTACTTCACGTACCTTTTGACTTTTTCCACCTCTTTGTGTCTGTTCGTTTTTTTTTAAACGTATGATTCTTTTTTTTCCGTATACATATCTGTCTTCAAAGATTTGTTTAAAATTGTGTTTAAAATTGTGCACGTTTAATTGAACTGGGTCAAGTTTAAATTTTTTTTTTTTGTTTTTTTCGTTTATTTAAGAAAAACTTTGAAAAAATAAATGTTATTAAGTTTGTATGGGAGTGAGTACATACACGTGTGCTTGAAGGCGTGTAGTACACTCACGGTCTGAGTACAGAGCGTGTATTACACACACAGACTATAAACGTTCAAGTGAAGGTAGGATGTTATGATGGTGTAAGATGAAGTTAAAGTTTAAACAAAAAATTGATAACTCACAAATGAGGTGCAAACTACTAATGAAGGATTAAATGATTACACGAGTGGTGTGTGTACACATTAATACAGTTCAATGCTTCAGTTTAGTACGTTGACTAAATCATCAAGCTGTCAATCCACAAACATGAGAATTGTGTTGCGCCCTACAGTCCGTTTATCACCGTCTGGCCAATAGTCCTCACCCGCCGCTACATCGTTCTATGGACACTGTCCTAATTATTCTTTCAAATCATTAGCTCAGTATCACACAATCACACCATCATTCCCAATCACCATTACCCCCCATCACAGTGACAATCTCAAACACCTTCACCCAATCACACTGACACTTTCAATCACACCATCACCCAATCACAATGACACTTCCAACCACACTATCACCCAATCACACTGACATTTCCAATCACACCATCATTCCCAATCACCATTACCCCCATCACATTGACACTCTCAATCACCTTCAACCAATTACACTAGCACTCCTAACCACCATCAACCAATCACACCATCCCCCCCCCAATCATACCATCACCCAATCACACCATCATTCCCAATCACCATCAACACATCTCACTGGCACTTCCAATCACCATCACACTATCACTATACAACAGCTTCACCCCCTCCCCTCCCCCACAGTTCCAACGTCCCATCACCCCATCAACCCCTTTAAATTACCCCTCCCCCCTTCCTAACCCATCATACCAACCTATTACCTCAATCATGTATGCAGCATTGATAGAAGTGACAACAACATCCTATTGGTTATCACATGACTCACGTGATGCACCCATCACTCCTCCCAACAACATTTAAACTTTGTTGAACTTAAACCCCCTCCCCCCCCCCCAACCATCCCTTTCTTTCCCCAATGATTTCTTTTCAGTTGCCCAGCAGACGTTGGAGCAAGACGATTGAAATGACTTTTTTTTTACATCCTGCACCTGGATACATTTGCCAGATTTCTTTGTACAGAAAGGTTTTGAATCTGATTTTAAGAAAATAAATAATGGCAAACATCTATTTTTTAAAATCATTAATTGTCTTTCAAAACGCACGTGAACAGATTGAATGTTACAGATGTCTCTCTCTCTCTCTCTCTCTCTCTCTCTCTCTCTCTCTATATATATATATATATATATATATATATGTATATATATATGTGTATATATATATATATATATATATATATATATATATATAAATGATAAGGTATAGCTACCTACATGTGGAATGTATCTGTCTTCTGTTATAATTAAATCTGATATGTCCAAAAACTGAAGCTACGTTTAGGCATAATTATTCAAGTGTTTCTTTTTTTTTTTTTATTTGGTCAACCGAAGTAACAGTAGATCCCAATGATTGTATAAGACACAAAAAGAAGTATCAAAGAGTTATCTACAGACATGTTGGAGTGTATTACTTTGTGAGTTGCGCAGCGCCAAGTTTCTATTTGCGAGTTGTTTTTTTTCCCCAAGTGTAACTTGGTGCACGGTGTTCAAGAGGCAGTTGGGATGTTGATCTTGAAGGTTGTGTTGTACATATTGTGGAGAAGTATTAACGAATGAGAGAAATTAGAGGCAAACATGCTGCATGCATTTATGTATTCAGGTATTCATGTATTCAGGTATTCATGTATTCAGGTATTCATGAATTCACCTATTTCTATTAATAAAAAAAAATATAATTAATTAAAAAAAATAAAAGTTTTTTTTTTCCTTTTGGTTTTATTTCTTGTTTCCTTATTAAACGGAAGTCATTTATACCTGGCCCACCTGGAGGAAATGAAGGTCCAATCAACACCAAGATATTTAAATCACGGCGAGTGTAGCCATAGATGAGGAGTTAATTAATTCAAGCCGACGACAGAGGGCGCCATGTAGCGTGGGGCGAAAAAAAAACCCAGCAATAATAACAACAACACAGCCATACAGCAGAGAGAACATACGCCGCCATGTAATGATGATGGAGGAAGGACTCAGGTTGCAGGGAGTGTATGACTCATCCCAACGTGAAACACATTTTTTTTTCTTTAAAATACTTTCAATCTCTTCACAATGAACTTAACCAGGGATACCCGGAAGTGGATTGAAACTACTGCAGGCTTGGACAAGTCCACAGCCCGCCTGGCCAAGTACGACCCGTTTTATTGGGGGGAGGGGGGCCGCACCGGTTCAATCACCCTCTCCCCCCCATCCTCCCCCAGCTTATTATGATCACTCAATCATCTGATCTTCACACCGGCCCTTTTTGTCCTATAAAATAAGCCCAAAGTGGCTCACGTTGGCCCACCCCCTGAGCAAGTGCCTCGCCGGTTTATCCCCCCCCCCGCTGTCTGTCCCCCCATCCGCCCAAACTATAACGCTCTTCCTCTCAACCATCACTTCACAACCCCCCTCCCTGCACACCCCCCCTCTCCCCAACACGGTAAATTTGATTATATGTTTATTCTAAACAAATTCTATTTTCTCACTAAATATTTCCCCCCCCCCGGCTGGCTGATTGGTGTAGACAACTTGAATCAACTTGTTAGTTAGGTCGTCGTTGTTATTATTATTGTTGTTTTTCCCCCTATATACCTGGGGGTCTACCTGGATGGTACACCAGAAAAAAAGGAACAACATTTCATTAGCTTAACGACTCTGACACGGTAGCCGCTCATACATAACCAGCCCTCCCCCCACCCCCACCCCCATGACATACCCAGGTGCTACAGTTACAAGTAATAACGTCTGGAGACCGATGTGTCCATTAACTAGCCCACAAGCATGATAGATAGATAGATAGATAGATAGATAGATAGATAGATAGATAGATAGATAGATAGATAGATAGATAGATAGATAGATAGATAGATAGATAGATAGATAGATAGATAGATAGATAGATAGATAGATAGATAGATAGATAGATAGATAGATAGATAGATAGATAGATAGATAGATAGATAGATAGATAGATAGATAGATAGATAGATAGATAGATAGATAGATAGATAGATAGATAGATAGATAGATAGATAGATAGATAGATAGATAGATAGATATTCTAATGTGTGTGGTCGGAACACCAATATAATTTTAAAAAAAACATGTATACATTTGCTTGGTGTCATGAGTGTCCAAGAAATATGTTGCGTTCAATTATTTCCTCCCCTAAGCACCTGTCAGGTAACGAGAGGTCTGTCTTCTGTTAGCTACCTGGTGGAGCTCATTATGTGCTGTCCAAGTGGAGGGGATGTTTTTATTTAGTTTCGTATCACTTTGTAACTCTCTCTCTCTCTCTCTCTCTCTCTCTCTCTCTCTCTCTCTCTCTCTCTTTCTCTCTCTTTCCACTCTCTCTATATATAATGAGATAAATGAAATAATTTATTTATATGCACCAATTTATATGAGAAAATTGCACCCCCCCACCCCCATTGTTGGAGATATTGTTTCAAGGTCGCTATTTTTTTTTTAGAACGCAGTACGTTACAAGCTTGGAACATTTCTTGTTTTAACATAACTTGACACTGTTATATCATCACTTCACACTGTTATACACTGGCGGCGGAGCAGGGGGGGCAGCGGCCCCCCCTAAAACTTTTAAGGGGGGGGGGCGGCGCCCCCCCTTGAATTTCCAGTCTGCCCCCCCTAAAATTTTAACTTTTTTAACTTTGTAATTCATTTTAGTTTATATGTATTATTTTCATTTTCATAATTCATTTGATTTATTTCTTAAATATAATATTTGAAAGAAATTATAATTAATTGACATTTTACAGTAATGACATTATTGAGAGTTGTTGTGGCATATTTTAAAATTAGTTGCAAGTACCCGGCTTTGCCCGGGTTTAAAATAATGTTTTCTGTTTATTTAAGAAGCGTAATTTGACGTTTAATTAAGATTTAAAATAAGACGCGTAAAAAAGGGTTTATTTGCATGCAAATTGCAATAAAAGGGTACATTTATCTTAAAGCAATGTGATACACAACATTTTTGGCAGTTCCTCTCTCCCTCCCCCTCCCCCCTCTTTCCCTCCCTCTCTCTCCTCCCTCTCCAACCCCTCCCTCTCTCTCTCCCTCTTTCCCTCCCTCCCTCTCTCCCTCCCTCCCCCTCTCTCTCTCCCTCCCTCCTCCTCCCTCCCTCCCACTTTCCCTCCCTTCCTCTTTCCCTCCCTCTCTCCCTCCCTCTTTCCCTCCCTCTCTCTCTCTCTCTCTCTCTCTCTCTCTAGGCATGACTGTATCAAAAGATGACAATTTCTATGGACGAAGGAATGGAATGTAATAATGTAGTAAGTAATGTGATATTTGGTTCCCCGTACCGATCATATTATAGTAAGTTAGCTATGTGGGAGAGAAGCTCGTAAAACCTGAAATCGGGGTAAAAGTTTGCCAATTTTCATGTCTTTGATATCCAAAATAATTAATTACAATTAAAGTACCCATTGAGATGGAACGAAACCTGTTTAAGAACATTCCCCATGTAATTTTGTGTACGTGTACCCAGTGGCGCAACCAGCAAACAATGCTGGGGGGGGGGGGGCTCACATGTTGAAAAAGACAGTTTGACAGTCTTTTTTGTAACTTTATAATGTAAATTATGTATTGATGATTTGGCCTGGGGGGGTGGCTCAAGCCCCCTCCTCTCCCCCTGTTGCGCCACTGCGTGTATCCAAATTTCACGTTATTTGGTTGTCTGGATCTTGAGTTTTAAGGGAACAGACAGACAGATAGCAAATGCGTCTTATAAGTACAGTGGGTATTCGGTTAACGAACTGTTCGGACAGCGAACAAATCGGACAACGAACACTTTCAAGAAAGATTTTTGTGTTCGGACAACGAACAAAATTCGGATAACGAACAAAAACTAATTCTAACGTAAACGTCTCGGCTCTCGAAACACCCGACATCAGTCCTCAATTTGTCCTGAAAATGGATGTGCGCGTGCGCTGACACGTCATCATTCATACTACGTAGCAGTGAGGCAGCACAATACGACGCGTAGGGTAGTGTGCGACGACACATCGTCAATTGTGTACCATACATGTGTAGTTTGTTTATGTCCTTGTGGTTTTCGTATGTGCTTCACTAAACGCCTTATAAAAAAAACCCTGAAAATTTGAAAATATTATGGGACCTGAAAAGAGTGGAGTGTCAAGAACTGTGCTCACCATAAAAACCAAGCAAGAGATTATAAAGTAGAGAGTGGACAAATAATGACTGATGTTACCAGGCAGTACGGCTTGAACAGGTCTACTGTAGGCACAATCCTAGCTAAAAAAAAGATATCACCGAGAAGACTCAAGCCGCTAAAGGTGTAACGAAAATTACATCTGAGAAGCAAAAAAAAGTGTCATCCATGATAAAATTGAGAGTTTGCTTTTAGTTTGGATAAATGAACGGGAGGTGAAAAGAGATGTAACTAGAATGGACATCATTCAAGAGAAGGCTGGAGAAATTTTTGAGAAATTGAAAGAACAAACTCCAGGCTCGTCCTCCGAAAATCTAGAATTCAAGGCTACCACTGGCTGGTTTACAAAATTTAAAAGGAGATCTGGCATTAAACAAGCTGATGTCAACAGGGTTGCTGATCTCCACAACGACATTGCTATCAATCATTTCCTGAAAGTCCTGAAGAGAAAGAAAAACAACCGACATTGGACATGTTCTTTAACGCCCAAATAAAAGAAAAAGGACTGATTAATAAGCAAGACTATCATATTTGTAATAAATAAACTTACTAAGAAATTATCCTTGTACATGACAATTTTTTTATAATTTAATTTTTAGGATCTCCAGAACGAATTAATCGAATTTCCATTAACATATATGGTAAATCGATGATCGGTTTACGAACGATTCGGATAGCGAACACAATTGTGGAACGGATTAAGTTCATTAACCGAATACCCACTGTATAGAGAAGTATTGCCATCTACCAAATGACGGCAAATATAATTTTTAAAGAAAATACAATTATTTATTATCTTTTCATAAATTACTTTTTGTTTATTGAGTTTCCCGTTTCCGGTTTCATATTCATCATCATTCATGATAATTATCAGTAATTTTCTGATCTAATTTCACTATTAAATTTGTAAACAAACTGACATTACGAATCAGTTAACGACAGAAGTGCTCAATGTTCATTTTTATCTTTTTTAATATATAATTTTTTAATAATATCGATTAAATACTTGCTACAGAATTACTATATTGTATTATAGAATTAAGGGGGTAAAATTTGTCTTTCGGTCATATTTTGTCTTGCCCCTCCTTAAATATTCAAGGGGGGGGGGGGGCGGCGCCCCCCCCCTTGAATTTTGGCTTGCCCCCCCCCTTAAAATATTTCGTTCCGCCGCCGGTGCTGTTATATCATCACTTCACACAGTTATATCATAACTTCACACAGTTATATCATAACTTCACACTGTTATATCATAACTTCACACTGTTATATCATCACTTCACACTGTTATATCATCACTTCACTCTGTTATATCATCACTTCACACAGTTATATCATAACTTCACACAGTTATATCATAACTTCACACTGTTATATCATCACTTCACACTGTTATATCATCACTTCACTATGTTATATCATCACTTCACACAGTTATATCATAACTTCACACAGTTATATCATCACTTCACACTGTTATATCATCACTTCACTCTGTTATATCATCACTTCACACTGTTATATCATCACTTCACAGTTATATCATAACTTCACACTGTTATATCATCACTTCACACTGTTATATCATCACTTCACAGTTATATCATAACTTCACACAGTTATATCATAACTTCACACAGTTATATCATCACTTTACACTGTTATATCATCACTTCACTCTGTTATATCATCACTTCACACAGTTATATCATAACTTCACACAGTTATATCATAACTTCACACAGTTATATCATAACTTCACACTGTTATATCATCACTTCACAGTTATATCATAACTTCACACTGTTATATCATCACTTCACACTGTTATATCATCACTTCACAGTTATATCATAACTTCACACAGTTATATCATAACTTCACACTGTTATATCATCACTTCACACTGTTATATCATCACTTCACTATGTTATATCATCACTTCACACAGTTATATCATAACTTCACACAGTTATATCATCACTTCACACTGTTATATCATCACTTCACTCTGTTATATCATCACTTCACACTGTTATATCATCACTTCACTATGTTATATCATAACTTCACACTGTTATATCATCACTTCACACTGTCATAACATCACTTCACAGTTATATCATAACTTCACACAGTTATATTACACTTCACACTGTTATATCATCACTTCACTCTGTTATATCATCACTTCACACTGTTATATCATCACTTCACAGTTATATCATAACTTCACACTGTTATATCTTAACTCGACACTGTTGTATCATCATTTCACACAGTTATATCATAACCCCACACTGTCATATCATGACTTCACATTGTTATATTTCTGACAGTTTTCCTACTTAATTGTTGAATCAAACCTACACTAGAATTATTTCACGTAATTCGACTAAGAAAGTAAATAAAACAAAGTCCGGATAAATATTGACGTAAACGAAACAAAGAGACACGTGATCCATACAAAATGGGAATTTAAAAAGTGGGTTGAATGGTGGGTTGAAACGAAGGTAATTAAACTGTTACAAATGAGTTTATTTTGTAACAGGTTGAAAAATAAAGAGAACGTATTTGTTACACAACTTAAAATAGAGAATTTTTTTTTTTAAAGAGGGAATAATAATTGGATGGACGGATGAACAGACAAACTGGCAGGCAGACATACAGTCACATCTAGAATAGATATATTGTTATGTAGAAAGACCGTTCGACACACAGACAGACTGACCGATAGACTGAAAATTAGATAAAATACATACATACGTACATAATACAGACAGATAAAAAAATGGATTTACAGATAGATACAAAAAAAACACATAGACAGACAGACGGACGACAGACAGACGGATGGACGGATGGATGGAGTGATAGACAGACATAAGGACAGACAGACATAAAAAGATAAACAGACAAAAAGACAGATAGATAGATAGATAAACAGGCAGGCAAACAGATAGACAGACATACAGATAGATAGATAGATAGATAGATAGATAGATAGATAGATAGATAGATAGATTACTATTGAAAGTAGTAACTTATTTTCCTTCTAACTATGAAACAAACATTATAAAATATCAGTTCGTGTTCAGACTCAAGGCTGGCCAACTCAAAGTTTAAAAAATGGAAAAAAAACAAGTTTAGTTTGTTAATTAGTTGATATTTTGATAATGAGAACACTAAAAAAATATCTTGCAGCGCACGATAACATCTGAATGGAGTCATTACCATGGCCATACACGTGAGAAATATTTAAAAAATAAAAAATTTTCGACAAGGTTATATCCCTTGAAGAGGAAAGGGGGAGATTATTTGTACGATAAAAGGCTTAATCATTTTTTTTTTAAATATATAAATATCATGCAAGTAATTTATTCTGTCCTCACAAAGTAATAATGTGAGTCAATAGAATTAATAAGGGACGATATTGGCCCAAAATATTTACTTTTAAAACAGTGGTTCACAAACTGTGGTTAGCGGTCCCTCCAAGTGGTCACTCATTACAAATGTGAATCTTATTAGCGATTAGTGTCTAGTCTTGTTTTTTTTTTTGTTTCTATAAGTCTCAAACAGCCGAAGAAATAAAAAAAAATATCAAGATACATCTAAGCCAGGGCTTCTAAAACTTTTGTAATTTACGACCCCATTTATGATTGCGAGTTTCTTGACGACCCCATGCAAATATAAAAGAAAAATAAATTATTTTTTTACAAGTTAAAAAAAACTTGATCTAAGCGAAAAAAAGAAAACGGCCACACAGAGTTTTAGAATCACTGGTTTAGACTTTTTTCAATTTGTACTCGTCGACAAATAATTAGCCCGGGGGTCACAGCGAGTTCCGTGGATGTTCGGACATTTCACGCAGAAAGAGTTGACCTTACCAACGCAGCGTACCTCCCCCTCCCCCTCCTCCGCCCCCCTCCCCCGGTACACACAACGGTCAAACGTGCCCCCCAGCGTCGGCACGGAAACACGCCCCTGAGTTTTGATAGGATTAGCCGCAGTAGAATCCTTTCGTTGTGCAGGAGACTCAGTGATCACAGATGGGACTAGACACAACCCCAACACCCCAGAATGCACCCTGAATAATACACACACCCTCACTGGCATCAACTGTTAACTTGTGTGTGTAACACATTACGGATTTTTTTTTTTTTAAATGGTATGACTCACAGGAAATTTCTTTTTTTAAACAAAGTCCAAAAAAAAAAAATTATAATAAAAAAAAAAAGAAAAAGAAATAGATTTAGTGCTTACCTGGAAATGTGCTCACCTGAATGACGTCACTTTTGGACACAAGTCTAAAAATATACACTCCCTTCTTCCACTCCCCCCCCCCACCCCTTCCCCTCACGTACATTTTTTAAAATTTATTTTTGTGTTTGTTTGTCGACTGAAGAGATAAAACTGAATGTAAAGTCTTTTGACAGAAGAGGTCATTGTTAAACAAAGACAAGGACAATTTGAAATACAGACACGTTCCAATCATATAAAATTAAAGATAGACAGACTGGCAGATACATGAAATCGTTATCAAACATGGACAGACATCCCACCCCACCCCGAACGCACACACTCATCACATGGAATCTAATAAAAAAACAACAGACAAAAGTAGTCAACACACCAGACAACAAACAATCAGGAAGACAGACAAAAGTCTCCTTATTGTACTATTGAGCCGTTCTTAGGTATAGAAAACTAGGTGGCTCCCAACCCCATACTAAGGGCCCTATACCCCTGGCCACCCAATGCTAACGGCTCCCACTCTCCCTACCCAATGCTAAGGACCCACCCTACCCACCATTTGCTAAGAGCCCTATACCCCGGGCCACCCAATGCTAAGGACCCACCCTACCCACCATTTGCTAAGAGCCCTATACCCCTGGCCACCCAATGCTAAGGACCCACCCTACCCACCATTTGCTAAGAGCCCTATACCCCGGGCTACC
Organism: Bulinus truncatus; assembly: GCA_021962125.1. Classification (NCBI taxonomy): domain Eukaryota; kingdom Metazoa; phylum Mollusca; class Gastropoda; family Planorbidae; genus Bulinus; species Bulinus truncatus. The sequence continues at coordinate 1,949,682 of JAGDYQ010000037.1, read as the reverse complement.
CAATGCTAAGGACCCACCCTACCCACCGTTTGCTAAGAGCCCTATACCCCGGGCTACCCAATGCTAAGGACCCACCCTACCCACCATTTGCTAAGAGCCCTATACCCCGGGCTACCCAATGCTAAGGACCCACCCTACCCACCGTTTGCTAAGAGCCCTCTACCCCGGGCTACCCAATGCTAAGGACCCACCCTACCCACCATTTGCTAAGAGCCCTATACCCCTGGCCACCCAATGCTAAGGACCCACCCTACCCACCATTTGCTAAGAGCCCTATACCCCGGGCTACCCAATGCTAAGGACCCACCCTACCCACCGTTTGCTAAGAGCCCTATACCCCGGGCTACCCAATGCTAAGGACCCACCCTACCCACCATTTGCTAAGAGCCCTATACCCCGGGCTACCCAATGCTAAGGACCCACCCTACCCACCGTTTGCTAAGAGCCCTATACCCCGGGCTACCCAATGCTAAGGACCCACCCTACCCACCATTTGCTAAGAGCCCTATACCCCGGGCTACCCAATGCTAAGGACCCACCCTACCCACCATTTGCTAAGAGCCCTATACCCCGGGCTACCCAATGCTAAGGTCCCCACCCCTCCCCACCCAATGCTAAGGAGGCCCACACATCCCGTCGAAAGGACATTTGAGTATTAGTTACCACCCGGTTGTAGCCACCCACCCAATGTCTGCAAGCGGCATAATTGGCAGCATTATTAATATGCCTCCCCCTCCCCACATTTACCGTTGGATAGGGTCCCCAAATGTACATTTAGCTGGGAGGGGTCAACCATCAGCTCGGTTAGGCCCCGAAAAAAAAGCCCAAAGTAAGAAAGGCTATGTTACGATGTTCACATCACAGTGTTCATATGTTCACATCATAGTGTTCATATGTTCACATTTGAATGTTCATATGTTCACATCACAGTTCTATTCAGCTGTACATAGTTCTATTGAAATAGTCTTCAAGTATGTAGCGGACTGAAATTTTTTTTTTAACCATTCCCCTCCACAACTTGTACACTGCCTCCACTCTCCCTCTCTCTCTCTCTCTCTTTCTCTCCCCCTCCCCAATCTCTCTTTCTCTCTCTCTCTCTCTTTCTCTCTCTCTCTTTCTCTCTCTCTCTCTCTTTCTCTCTTTCTCTCTCTCTCTCTCTCTCTCTCTCTCTCTCTCTCTCTCTTTCTTTCTTTCAACCGCTTGACTTCATACATACAGGTAATTATTAAATATAAAGGAAGGGGGGTATATGCTCCATATAATTGTCCAGAAAATCATATTATGAAAAAGTGTTGTTTTTTTTTAGACTTTAATTCAAGAGATGCATCTTTCTTGGCAGACAGCAGACACAAAGATAGGATCTGGTGAGGTCATGGAAGACGATGATATCTGTCTGTTTGTCTGTATGACTGACAGTCTGCCTCGAATGGCATACATCAGAAGAAACAGTCTCTGTGTATTTCGTAGTCCAACTGTTTGTATGTTCTATGTGTGTGTGTGTGTGTGTGTGTATGATTGTTATAGTGAAGTCTGAGAGTGAGTATTTGTATGATGTATATATGTGTGTGTATGAGTGCTATAGTGAAGTCAGAGAGTGAGTATTTGTATGTTGTATATATGTGTGTGTGTATGTGGATGAGTGCTATAGTGAAGTCTGAGAGTATTTGTATGTTGTATATGTGTGTATGTGTGTATGAGTGCTATAGTGAAGTCTGAGAGTGAGTATTTGTATGTTGTATATATGTGTGTGTGTGTATGAGTGCTATAGTGAAGTCTGAGAGTGAGTAATTGTATGTTGTATATATGTGTGTGTGTATGAGTGCTATAGTGAAGTCTGAGAGTATTTGTATGTTGTATATGTGTGTATGTGTGTATGAGTGCTATAGTGAAGTCTGAGAGTATTTGTATGTTGTATATGTGTGTATGTGTGTATGAGTGCTATAGTGAAGTCTGAGAGTGAGTATTTGTATGTTGTATATGTGTGTATGTGTGGATGAGTGCTATAGTGAAGTCTGAGAGTGAGTATTTGTATGTTGTATATATGTGTGTGTGTATGTGGATGAGTGATATAGTGAAGTCTGAGAGTATTTGTATGTTGTATATATGTGTGTATGTGTATGAGTGCTATAGTGAAGTCTGAGAGTATTTGTATGTTGTATATATGTGTGTGTGTATGTGGATGAGTGCTATAGTGAAGTCTCAGAGTGAGTATTTGTATGTTGTATATATGTGTGTATGTGTATGAGTGCTATAGTCAAGTCTGAGAGTATTTGTATGTTGTATATGTGTGTATGTGTGTATGAGTGCTATAGTGAAGTCTGAGAGTGAGTATTTGTATGTTGTATGTGTGTGTGTGTGTATGAGTGCTATAGTGAAGTCTGAGAGTGAGTATTTGTATGTTGTATATATGTGTGTATGTGTGGATGAGTGCTATAGTGAAGTCTGAGAGTGAGTATTTGTATGTTGTATGTGTGTGTGTGTATGAGTGCTATAGTGAAGTCTGAGAGTGAGTATTTGTATGTTGTATATATGTGTGTGTGTGTATGAGTGCTATAGTGAAGTCTGAGAGTGAGTATTTGTATGTTGTATATGTGTATGTGGATGAGTGCTATAGTGAAGTCTGAGAGTGAGTATTTATATGTTGTATATGTGTATGTAGATGAGTGCTATAGTGAAGTCTGAGAGTGAGTATTTCCGTGTATTAAAAAAAATACTCATACTCATTATTTGATCAAGTACTGTAAGCTGAGTCTGACGTGACGCATGCAGCAGGACAGTAACTGTGCAGCAAATACATCCCCAGGACATACATGCACACACACACAAACAGCGAGCAAACACCCACATGCACATATGCATGACAACAAAAACACACACAGAAACATTCACACACAGCGACGAATGCTTCAAACGAATGCTATCCCCTTCCCCCCCCCGCGCACCGCCCCCACACCACATTGGTATCTACAGATATCTGCGGCACGCACCCGGGGAGTGGGGGCGGGGGGCTTCACGCATGTACGAGGTAGTATTCTAGAGAGTAGTTGTCGTAGGGACCCCAGCACATTGGTTAGCCCAAGAGGCCCATATTGCTGTTTATATTATCCTGTCTATACGCCCCTGCAACCAAACGACCCCCTCAATAAATTGCAGTAAAATGTCATTAGGACTTACTTAGTTACTTTAATGTCATGGTCGTAACAAAATATAAACTTCGGTTGTTTTTAATCTTTGTAAAAAAAAAAACAGGTGGAGGGAGGTGGGGTTTTGTCCATCTTATATGTCCAGGGGGTGGGGGGTGGTAGCGCGGTGGACAGGTAAAACCGAAAAAGCGTTTCAGTTTATTTTTGGTCTCTCCAGTTTTAATCCATGTTTTTTGACCTCATTTTCTCTACAGCTCTCGGGGAAAAGAAGGCCTAGGGGAAACAATCAAGGAAATCACACTGTGGAGAATGATCGAGTGTTCTTGTGGGGGGTTGGTTGTAAACCAATTGACGTCCCCTGCCCAAGACGGTGTTGCAAGCACTTGGTAGGCCACTAGAGAGGGGAGGAAATCAATATGTCTATGTTAAATGTATAAAGAGGGCAGTTTTTTTTAGTGGTTTATTTTTTTATTAACTGTAAAACGTTTTACCCGGCGATTGTTGAGAATTGTGGAGACATGGAAAAAAAAATTTTTAAGTCTTTTTAAAAAAGTTTTTAAATTTTATGTTACATACAGATATATTTTTTTGTTGTAAAGTCATAAATTACGAGCGGCAGATTACTGGTGCCAACGCCCACACTGAAATATAGTTTGTCTGTGTGTATGTTAATCTTTTACTGGGTGTGTGTGGGGGGGGAGTGGGTGTGTGTGAAAAGAGCGTAAACATTAGGATGGTTCCTTGGGCCAAAGCAAAATCAGCGCATTATATATTGAAACAATGTTAATAACTGATGCAGAAATTAACAGAGTTTAATAAAAGTAAAAAAAAAATTACACGAAATGTTTATATATATATATATATATATATCAGAGTCCGTCAGCTAATGTTCAGACCAACATCATTGTACAAGACAATGTCACTTCATGGTGTTTTATTTCTTTTAAATGGACATAGATCACTGGATGTACCTCAGGCGTCATTATAACCAATGCGAGGCTTAGGACGAGAGTCATTAACGGGGGCCTAGAATGGAGTTTTATTAGCGGGGCCCAGAGGAAGTGTCAAATGCCGTAATTGTGAGCTGCATGACCAATCACAACACTCACGGGCGTCATGCTGCCCGCATTTCAATGGAATCTTTCGTTCGTTTCCGCTCCTTCTATAATTAAGTTTAGTAACATCTAGATCTTTCTTCGTTGGGCCCCTATCAGGCGCGTGGCCTTCGGGAGTTGCCTGAGTTGCCGCCCCATAAAACCGCTATTGGTGTGCATTGATCTTACCACTTAAAGCATCAGTTAAACTCACAAAATAAAAACATTAAACATAAACCAGAATATGTCTTTCGAATAAAGAAATCAAATAATATTTTTCATATGTAATAATGTACTCACCTTTTCTATTACTCACTCAACACTTACACAAAAGGCTCATACAAGAGAAACAAAATTGTAACACGCAGTCATGTTTTTTTTTCAAATATTCATCGAAACTTTTCAACGTGAACAAAAACGAAAGTAAACAATGGAAAAGCGGATTTTCCCAAATGAAGTAAATTTAGTAACTTTACAACCTAACACAATCAAGCATTTTTATCTCTGGACGGCGAACATAAATGTTAGGTGAGGGATAGGGGAGGTTCTTTTTTTTTAATTAACTTTCTTCCACACTCCCCCGCCCCCAGACACACACAGTTTAAAAGATTTTTATTCTTTCTTGTCAATATATAGCTAGCAGATGATCTGAAATGAAACTACTAGCTTCGCGCCTTTTTCATTTTTTACCCAACGGACAATACAAAAAGTCTTCTGTTGCAACGTAGAGACGTCTGCTCAGACATGTGTCTGCTGCAAATGGTAAACATGGAGTATAATGTTCCACAGGAAACTGTACATACGGAAGCGGGTTGGATAGGGGGATTGGGGGGAGGAATGGTGTGTGTGGGGGGGGGGAACACACTTCCTTTATGTTAATGGTTGGCAACAAAATCATTAAAAAAAAATAGAAGGTAAATCTTAAAATTATTTTTTTCAAAAAAAAAAAAGGGTGTGGGGGGGGGTGGATTTATGCTGTTATATTGTCTGTTAGTATTGCATTACAATATTGGTTAAAACAAGGTAAATAAATAATGATTATTTCTATTTCGGTACCAACAGATCAATAGCCGCCATCATTAAATGAAATGTGCAGATTAAAGTCACTTGACAGGGAAATAGTCAATTTGAAAAATACAAAAAACAACATAATCGATAATCTGTACAATAACAGCGGATGTGAGATGTGGATGTATGAATGAAGCCATGGAGAAGGAAAGGTGAGTCGTTGGTGTGTGGGGGTGGGGAGGTACCAGGTGTATCAGACTGACTCCATCAGACGTTGTACATCATGCAGGTGGAGGGACGGTTGGGGGGGGGGGGACATGGTCTGTGTTTTGATTTTGGATTGGAGGATGGGGGTAGGGGGTCGGGGCTAGGCAGGCGGCGCTGAAATTTGTCCAGATGATTTTCAGAATCTTTTGGCTAAACTAAATGTTGGTGGAACATTGATCATATACAGATGTCTTACATTGATAATTACTGGTGTATTACATAGATAATTACATAATTATTACATAGATCATATACATATGTATTACATTGGTCAAATACATATGTATTACATATATCATATACATATGTATTACATTGGTCATATACATATGCATTACATAGATCATTACAATTGTATTGCATAGATAATTACATAATTATTACATAGATCATATACATATGTATTACATTGGTCAAATACATATGTATTACATATATCATATACATATGTATTACATAGATCAAATACATCAACAGCCCCTCTCTAAATAACGAAGTATATATATATATATATATATACTCTCCCCACCCCAATACAATAAAAAAATGACCCACGCCAGGTTTACGTCATATGTGAACGGCCCCTAAAATATTTCGCAAAAAAAAAAAAGTTTATTATTATGGGTTAGGTAAATAACAGAGCCCCAATAAATGGAGCCGCTCTCGCTTCCGGCGGGAAATGAATAATTTCCAACCGTGATCGTCTGCTAAAGGCAGAATTTGACATTTCTTCCTTTTTGTTTTTTACCGCCGCTTCTTCCTAGCTCATTCTTCGACCTTTTTTTTTTTATTTTTTTCCTTCCGGTTCACTGTAACTTTGTAATATTAAAAAAAAAGGGGGCGGAAGATGAGGGACAAAATGAAATATTAAAGACTTGTTACACCCGGTAAGGAAATTGACCGAAAGA
>JAGDYQ010000037.1:1925762-1938262 GCA_021962125.1 Bulinus truncatus | reverse complement strand
TTGATTTGGGGCCCCGACTGGAATGCCCCCTACCCCTTCCAGTGACATATAACATTAATGGACTACCTTTCACTATAATAATACAAACGTTTAGCTTGTGAATTTTAGAAAAATTAAGAGATTATCCCTAATTTTTTTTTTTGGGGGGGGGGGGGGTGTCAATAAAGTCATAATTGATCTATTTTTATGATTTCTCTGGAACGTGTCCCAAAGCATAAAATAAAGACACATTTTATTTTTTACAGTTTATTTCCTCAATCCATAAGATGAAGTTTCATTCAAGACACGCCACCCCAGTGTCTATTGATCACACAACACGACTTTGACCTACATTCACTACAACGAAATCATCCAGTCAGATTAACGTATTAAGTCAAGCCACTGAAGTCATCGCCACAGTAAAACGGTTTAATCCAGAAGGGCCGTGTAAGGCCAACAACGAAATATGGCGGAGGGGAAAGGAGGGGGGGGGGCTTTAATAACGAAGGATTGTCTTCTGACTCACGGGACATACAGCAGACGACAAGGGAAAGATAATTTAAGTAATAGTAGGGGGAGATAATTTAAATAATAGTTTGGCTGTCGTGGACAATTTCAAGGGCTATAAATTAAAAAAGGGGGGAAAACAAAGTCAACAATTATGTTCCAGCTTTAGAGTATTGCTTATTAACTCATGAATAGAAAATTAAAGCACATTCCAGAAATATTCAACATGTTTAATTCATATTTGCAAGCTTTTTTTTACCGTAAGATTCTATAAGAATGACCGCTGTAATAGCTAACAATTTTGTTCACGTAGCAAGGACAGACGAAAATAAAAGAATATATATATGTATATATATATATATATATATATATATATATATATATATATATATATATATATATATGTGTGTGTGTGTGTGTGTTTGTTTTCAAATAGTAATAGTAATCGACTATTCGTTACTCTGTAAATAACTTCCAGCCAATGATTTAACGGCTCGTGACTCTCTGAACTCATGGACTGAACTTTGACCGAACACTCGTTGACTCCAATATATTTGAGGCGCTTATCATTTACCTCGTCATTGTATGACGTTTTCTGGCACAGAGTACACTAACCCACATCTTGTATTAGGCTGGTGTGGCTTAAAATGCTTCTGGTATAAATATATCTATATACAGTCACTCATTGAGTTAGTCAACCACTCATTGAGTTAATCAACCACTCATTGAGTTAGTCAACCACTCACTGAGTTAGTCAACCACTCATTGAGTTATTCAGCCACTCATTGAGTTATTCAGCCACTCATTGAGTTATTCAGCCACTCATTGAGTTATTCAGCCACTCATTGAGTTATTCAGCCACTCATTGAGTTATTCAGCCACTCATTGAGTTATTCAGCCACTCATTGAGTTATTCAGCCACTCATTGAGTTATTCAGCCACTCATTGAGTTATTCAGCCACTCATTGAGTTATTCAGCCACTCATTGAGTTATTCAGCCACTCATTGAGTTATTCAGCCACTCATTGAGTTAATCAACCACTCCAGTTAATCAGCCACTGTGTGAGTTAATCAACCACTCATTGAGTTATTCAGCCACTCATTGAGTTAATCACCCACTCATTGAGTTAATCAACCACTCATTGAGTTATTCAGCCACTCATTGAGTTAATCAACCACTCATTGAGTTATTCAGCCACTCATTGAGTAAATCAACCACTCATTGAGTTATTCAGCCACTCATTGAGTTAATCAACCACTCATTGAGTTAATCAACCACTCACTGAGTTATTCAGCCACTCATTGAGTTAATCAACCACTCATTGAGTTATTCAACCACTCATTGAGTTAATCAACCACTCCAGTTAATCAGCCACGGTGTGAGTTAATCAGCCACTGTGTGAGTTAATCAGCCACTGTGTGAGTTAATCAGCCACTGTGTGAGTTAATCAGCCACTGTGTGAGTTAATCAGCCACTGTGTGAGTTAATCATTTGCCTCTGTAAGTCAGAGACTCACACTTTAAAGACATTCAGTCTCTCAGTCAGTCATATCAACAAATGTACAGTAAGGTCACGATGGCATTTCAACATTATCAGGTAGGGAGGGGTGAGGGGAAAGAGTACAGGATATGAAGACCAGATGCAGACAAACCTGTGAAATGTTTTGTCAAGTAAAATCAAAAGATGTTCGCTGACAGGAAATCGAGACAGGAAGTAAACAAGTTTTGAGGATTTGACAGTTCACAGATATTACATGGTAATCGAATAGAATAATAAACAATTTATTTCTCCAGATAATTTACTGAAGTTCTGCTCAACCTTTTCGTGCCATGGTCCAAAGCCTCTCAAAGATTTATACATAAATTTCAATGAAAAATATAATAAAATCGTTCAATGAATGAGGTCCTTTAAAAATCAAACTGCTTGTATTGTATAAAGAGTGGGCCAAAAATTGAGGGCGACTGATTGAAATTATAGAGAGTGGGCCACGAATTGAGGGCGACTGATTGAAATTATAGAGAGTGGGCCACGAATTGAGGGCGACTGATTTAAATTATAGAGAGTGGGCCACGAATTGAGGGCGACTGATTGAAATTATAGAGAGTGGGCCGCAAATTGAGGGCGACTGATTGAAATTGTAGAGAGTGGGCCACAAATTGAGGGCGACTGATTGAAATTGTAGAGAGTGGGCCACAAATTGAGGGCGACTGATTGAAATTGTAGAGAGTGGGCCACAAATTGAGGGCGACTGGTTTAAATTATAGAGAGTGGGCCACAAATTGAGGGCGACTGATTTAAATTATAAAGAGTGGGCCACGAATTGAGGGCGACTGATTGAAATTATAGAGAGTGGGCCACAAATTGAGGGCGACTGATTGAAATTATAGAGAGTGGGCCACGAATTGAGGGCGACTGATTGAAATTATAGAGAGTGGGCCACGAATTGAGGGCGACTGATTGAAATTATCTCATTAAAAAAGAAAGTTTTTAATTTCCTGCATTTCACCCAACCAAAAAACTGCATAGAAGATCAAATGTCAACATGATGATTTAAAGGTTTGTGTAGATGTTTCCAGATTCGATTGCTCACCTTGTTAACTGACATGCACCTGGTTTCTACAGACAGGTCTAAACCAGATATTTAGACGTAGTTCCATTGAAATCCTTTTTTAGTTGAAAAAAAAAATAGATTGATATTTGTGTTCGTCTCGTGCGTTTGTGTGACGAGCGGAAGTTGATGTTGTACACGTGTTTCTCATATTTTAAAAGTAAACATGGCTTCAATTTAAAAAAAAAAAAGCAAAAACAACAACAGAAATTAACTGCTGTTGTTTAAACTGTACAAACTGTATCTTGAGATTGGAACGATTGGAACATTTTTTCTGATTTTTATATCCCTCAAAGTAAACTTTGATAATGTTGAAATGTCATTGTGACCTCACTGTGTACATATACTAACAAATGGACTTAGATCATACACATTGTTTAATAAGCACGCGGATTTATAAATGTCATTAAAGTCTCTGAGATAAATTATTCTAAGGACATCCTCCATTATGTCTCACCTGGGAGTCAGGTAATGGTCGTTTATCTCCTCCTACCTGTACGTCATACAGTGTAACAATAAAGTCAGGTTGAGAACCCGGTGGGGTGGGTGGTGGTGGGGGGAGGGGGTGAGGGAGGGGAGATCTTATATCGGTACCAGCCACCATTAAACCATGACGTGACATATGGCACATTGCCCCTGCACACTTCGTACAGACGTGAAGAATGGCCGTTAAATTTACAAGGTCGTTCCCCTTGTAGAACATTTTGTGGAAAGACATACAATTATTTTCAATGAATTGCTAAGTCATTAATAACTTGTCCAACGAAACTTTTGTTGTTGTAAATATTGATTGAGACCATCATGGAAAGAGGCCAAGTCGACCATTATGGACATAAGCCAAGTTGAAACAATTGCTACTACTGATTTAAGTTTTTCTACTTCACCCACCTCCTTCCCGTATTTTTATCTTATGCAGGAAAATATGATCACACATGCAATGTCCAGTGTTGCCAGATTGGCTGGTTTCCCCCGCTAGTTTGGGCGTGCTTTTGGCGGGAGTTGTGGATTCGCTAAAAAGGAACATTTTTTTTAAACATCATTTCATTCAATTACAATTTATTAAATAGACTATGTTGTGACTATTCATAGTATTTTCACAAACACACACACAGACACATACATATACATACACATACGTATATATGCCCCCCTCTCTCTTTATCTCTCCCTCCCATTTCTCTCATCCTCTCTCTCCCTCTCTCTCTCTCCCTCTCCTTCCCTCCCCCTTGCTCCCTCCCTCATTCCCTCTCTCTCTCCCTCCCTTCCCCCTCTCCCTTTATCTCTCTCTCCCTCCGTCTCTCTTTATCTCTCTACCTCCCTCTCTCCCACCCTCTCTCTCCCTCCCTCCCCTCTATCTCCCTCCCTACCCCCTCTCTCCCTCCCTTTCTTTCTCTTCCCCCCCCCTTCCATTTCATGTATGGAAATGTTGCCCGACGAAGTTTCAAGTTAAATTAGTAAATAAACAATGTCAAACAATTTTTTTTTTACAAAGGTTTTCCCACACAACAAATTTATGCTAAAGTTGAGGCATGCAATATGAAGTGTCAATGATATGGGGGGAGGGGGGGTGACATACACAGAAAAAAGTTTTAAAAATAAAATAAAAAAAAGGCTATCAATAAGATGCAACCAAAAATTTGCAACGGGGAAAAAAAAATTCTTTTTATAGATAATGAACGTTCAACAACTTACAGTTTAAAATTTATGATTTGGGCGTCAAACTTCACGACAGAACATAAATTGAATTTATTTATTTCCTGAACCAACCCCCCCCACCCCACTTCTACTTTTACCCCCCCCCCTTTCATCCCCTGTTTAAAAAAAAAATGTATCCAGGCCTGGGGAGAGAGGGGTGCAGCCTGTACATTGTTCCGGGACCAGGGGGGGGGGGAGGGGGCATGAAGCTCTAAAGGAGGGGGGGGGTCTATGTGGTGTAAATACTCGACTATCCACCTGAGAGTCCTGGGTTCGATCATCGATGAGAACCATGGGAATTTTTTTTTTTAGGTGCAGTGTGTTTTAAAGTAGTCCCACAAGTACACCCCAAGCTTTAAATGGGTCACCTGACTTTAAGTTGGGGAAGTAAATGCGGCTGGGCGTTGTGCTAACCACACAATCCTTTTTATATGCCGAGGTTATGGACACAGATGAATTCTACGCTTCATCTGCCCCGATGGGCCCGTTGGGGCTAAAGGAACATCTGCTGTAGAATTCATCCTTTGCATTGTATTATATCTTACTAGCTGTACCCTGCAAATCCTTTGCATAGAGTTATATCCCCTTATGCTTGATCGGTAGGCTGGGTTATTTTTTGGTTTCGGGCAGATCCGATTTTTTTCATGGTTGTATTTTAAACTGGAATACTGTTGTACATGTATTAATTCTTAACTTTCGATTTAACGCACACTGGAAATGAGTATTATTATATATATTGTATACATTAAGGTAACCTGTGACAGTAACAGATGAAATCTAAAATGCACTTATACATTAGTAGAATGTCCAGAAGTGACCCGCCAAGCATTTCTTTTGTACCGGAGTCCAGATTTTTACTTTCACCGCCCATGGCTGTCTATTGCATGTATGTCAAACGGAGCCCAATAAGCGGCTCCTAGAGTCACGTTAGTTCAGTCTGGGCTGCTCTCAATAAGACACATCTTCTCATAAATCCTTCTATTTTCCCACTAAGTCTTGATACTTTTGACGAAAAAAAAAGGGGCGACTGTTTAATGTATGAAGTTAATTGTGTCGGGGTGTTAAGTCTGGTTACTTAACAGGCGATTGTGATACGGTGACCAGGCTACAGGTAACCTTTCATTGATGTTTCGGGAGGTTACATTTTATTCTTTTAAAAAAAAAATATGACGGAGTTAATCATAGAATACATACACCTGACCCTACTCCCCCCTCTCTCTCTCTCCCCCCCCCCCGGCCAGTGGATCAAAATAACCGGAAGTTGAGGGCCGTAGCCGTTTATAAGGTACCCCCCCCACTCTCCCTTTTAATCACTGGTTTTTTTATTTTTTTTTCTTCCATTTAAGTCTCCTATTCCCCCTACCCAACCCCCCCCCCTTCCGGAAATAAGGCTCTAAATTCTAGTGTGTGTACCATCGACACTCCAGAACCTGCTCGAGTGTTTGTTACCAACTAGAAACGACGCGGGTAATAAAACTTTTGTGTGTGTGTGTGTGGAGTGTCACCTGGAACTTTTTTCAACGTAATGTCTCTACATCTCTACCACCTCCAAGTCTCTCTCTCTCTCTCTCTCTCTCTCTCTCTCTCTCTCTCTCTCTCTCCCACTCTCACTCTCTCTCACTCTCTCTCACTCTCTCTCTCTCTCTCTCTCTCTCTCTCGGCGTATCCTGTGGCGGACAGGTCATCAAGACAACCTGACCAAATGGCAAGTGCCCCTCCCCCCATTTGAACAATAAGCTTTGTGGGCCCATCACAGATTGTTTTCATTGGTTAACAAAATCATATTATGACATCACAGAATCAGCTTCCTGTTGAATGATGGGAACCAATCATTTCAAGGCCCTCGAAAAAAAAAATAATTCTTCCTTGGGGTGAGGGGGTTGAGGGGTGGGGAAAGGCTAAAGTCCAGGTAGCCCCCCGGCACTGTGGACCCCGCCCTCCTATGACAACGCCAGTGGTTGTTGTGGTAATGTTGATTGTTTACTATGCATTTTTTGTTATTAATTAGCAACATAATCAATTAATTGTTGGGATCAAAATAAATTCCACGACTTTCCGTTTAAAATAAAAGTTAAAAAGTCGCCCGCTCCTGAAAGCTGACATAAAAAATCGAAACAAAAATAATAATAAAGTCCCCAATAATTTACAATAAGACCAAGATAACAAACTTATATAAAACAACACATTGTGCCTGTCTAGTCGTTTTATTACTTCATTGTCAGTTCTTGTGCTTAGAAAATAACATCGTCTGAGGAGAAGTTAACTTGTCAAATGGAGATATATTACAATGGGTCTCGTAGAATGGTTGTATTGTATTTTGTTTATCCAAAGTAAATCTTTTTGTTGTCGCTAATGATGTCTTAGTTGTTGTGTTGATGGTAGTGGTAAGGGAGTCAGTGTTGATGTTGGTGTTGAGGGAGTCAGTGTTGATGTTGGTGTTGAGGGTGTCAGTGTTGATGTTGGTGTTGAGGGAGTCAGTGTTGATGTTGGTGTAGAGGGTGTCAGTGTTGATGTTGGTGTTGAGGGTGTCAGTGTTGATGTTGGTGTTGTGGGTGTCAGTGTCGATGTTGGTGTTGAGGGTGTCAGTGTTGATGTTGGTGTTGTGGGTGTCGGTGTTGATGTTGGTGTTGTGGGTGTCAGTGTTGATGTTGGTGTTGAGGAAGTCAGTGTTGATGTTGGTGTTGTGGGTGTCAGTGTTGATGTTGGTGTTGAGGGTATCAGTGTTGATGTTGGTGTTGTGGGAGTCAGTGTTGATGTTGGTGTTGAGGGTGTCAGTGTTGATTAGGGTGATAACAAAAAAAATATTTTTATGAAACCACTTGCAATCGAGGAACTTTTATGTGTAATTTAAGAATATCAACTGCATTTTTAATATTCTTACGTTTTATCTGCAAATCTAAAATTTAAAAAAAAAACATTGTTTGTTTTCTCATAGCAAATATATAAAAAGAAATACGTATATTGTATGTGTTAGAATTGTTAGCATCTCTCAGTGCCGAACCTAGGGATTTGGGTGCTCGGTCGGCTGGGCCTCTTTGGGGGCCCCTGCATTTTGACATTCGACATCATGACATGAGAAAATGTACTTACTATTTAATGTAAAAAAATGTTTGGGGTCAAGCTGGGGCCCAGGGGGGGACTTTCGAATTTGGACCCCCTCCTCCCTAGTTACGCATCTGGCATCTCTGAGGTAAAGAATGGAAGGATGCCCCTAATCTTAAATGGCCCAAGGAAAAAAAATCATGTTTTAAAACCATTTATATCTATCACATTAAATTATCACTGATCTCAACAATGGACTCGATCATACATTCATATTTCAAACAGAGGTGTCGAATGTCAAAATGCAGCCCCCCCCCCCCAAAGAGGCCAACCTCCCCCCCCCCGGGGCCACCAAATCTCTAGGTTCGGCACTGATTTCAAAGAGAACAAGTTTGTTTATCAACAGTACATCAGTTTACACTATCTATTAGCAAACGTCTACATACATACCTGGTGAGGCTGGAGGTTCCAACTAAAGTCTTAATAAATCCACATATCGAGCAGCATTGAAGAATGTACTTGGCCTCTTGGATTTAAAAACAAAAAAATTCCCGAAGAAAAGAACAGCCCAAACAGCTGTGCGAATTCCAGGAATCACTTTACCTATAACAACAACAACATGACGTCATGTTTCACATCTTAACAAAAATATTCCTAGATCGATGCAAAGTCCAAAATCGTAGAGGCCAGGCCTACATCTTTCATTACTCCACTACCGTAACGAAGTAAACAGCAAAAAAAGAACAACAATGTTGTTACTACTGGGACCAAAGGTAAAAGATATTTTGTTAATACACTTCGCTTTACGTAGAGGGCGTATATAAAGAGACAGGGCGAATCGTTCATGCGTTAAATGGATTGTTGTCCCCTGGACCAATTTTTTTTTCCTCTTCATACTCTCCAACCCAAACTGTTAAAGTCAGAAACATTTACAGCCCATGTAGTCGTGTCTTGTTGGGTGAATATGTCAGGAATTTGTCTCCCTCAGCCGAGGTGAAAAACTTGACATTTTGTCTTCGTGATGTAAGATTCTATGTAAAGTTAAAACTATTATGGTCTGATTGTTGAAGGAGGGAGGGGAATGAAGTGGAGGATATAATGTAGGTCCCGGTGGGGAGAGAGAGGGAAGGGGGGTGTTAGGAGGAGTGAACGTGCTTAGAATTAATTATACTTTGTTGTTTTTTTTTTGGTCAACCAACATTTTAAAAATAAAACAAAAGGGGCCTTTGTAATAATGAGACAACTATATACATTACATTACACTCTGCCGTAAATAACACACCTTACATTACACTCTGTTATAAATAACACACATATATATATATATATATATATTACACACTGTCATAAATGGCGCGCTGTTATAATGGCACATTGTTATAAATGACAATGTTATAATACAATGTTTCCAAAAGTGTTATATTCGTACCCCAGGGGGTACAGGATGAGTTTGACCGGAGGGGGGGGGTACGTGCTGCAACGGACTGAGAACATTCGGTAAACTTTCACGGCTACAGATAAACATGTTGTTTTTATTATTAGGGGTACTCAGTATAACGAAAATAAAGGGGGGGGGGGTACACAGATGTCGAAATTTTGGGAAACACTGCTGTAATCTATGGGACACAGCTATAAATGACACATCGTTACAACGGCACATTGATACACATGACACTGTTATAATGACACACTGTTACATATGGCACAGAGATGTAAATGACACATCGTTATAACGGCGCATTGATATAAATGACACTGTTATAATGGCACACTGTTACATACGGCACTGTTATAATGACAACACTGTTACGTATGGCACACAGATATAAATGACACACCGTTATAATGGCACATTGTTATAAATGGCACTGTTCTAATGATAGACTGTTACACACGGCACACAGATCTAGCTGAAACACTGTTACAATTGACACACTGCGCACACATCACTAAGTTGATTGAAGGTAGACGTTTTGTTTTTCTTGTAAATTCTATTTTTTTATTTCTTTAATTTAATTCAAACTGCCTTTGATTGTATTTTTATATGTTGCTTTGTACACATACCTAACACGTTATTTTCATAAACAGGAGATTTCAGACTTGAAAAGGTAATCACAAACACACATACATGCACACTGACACATACACATGTGCACATTTACACCCATACACACATTAACACACTACGTTGTGCTTTTTGTTTTTGTTTTTATGGGGTGCACATGTCCGGGCGCTCTACACAGGTATTTCGAGACGTAATCATTTTAATTACCTGCACATGGCGCGACATTGTGTATTTATATAATATCCCGGGATAAGAGATTTTTTCCTGGGAAGTGTTTAATGATGTTGAATTCGACCGGGATCCCATTATCACAGGAAGCGAAACCTAAATAACAACGCCCGAAAATAGACTCTCCATGTATCCCGCCTGGTCTGTACCGAATCGAAACACGTTTTTTTGTATTACCGAAACTGCCATTTTACCTCGGATCATGTCATCTGATGTCATGTTATAGCAAAGAGTCCATCTTACAATCAAACTGTCTAATGTGTGATCGGTGTGTAATTTACTGTGTTAAAGATTTTATTTTTATTAGTATTATCATTTTTTTGCAGTGGACTGACGCGTATTTGATGGTCATACAATCCTGGCTAGTTAACGTCGATCTGTCAGCAGTCAAAAAATTTAAAGTTGTTATTATGTACAGATAGATTCTCGATCAATGGATTATAAACTTAAATACTGTCTCGCGACCCCCCCCCCCCCACCAACTTTAGAGATCACCGAAAATAACATAGAACCCACGTTGTTCCTCAATGGCAATAGACTCTGGTGGGGAAATAAAACGGGGCCCGGGGGGGGGTAACTACAAACAAAATGTCCGTGTATTAATGATCATTTGCCTGTACATCTAATACATAATCGGCTAGCCTGGCGTACGTGTGTATAACTTCCGCGGCTAAAAATAGTCTCACTCAAGGGGAGTGAACTCTTGCTTAGCTAAAAATAGTCTTGGGAATTCCAAGTAGTGCGCAAATTATGTAAAGATGGTCAAAGGGATACAACTTAATTATAAGGAGTCATAACAAGAGTACATCAACCACAAATACACATACATACACATAATACACATACATATACATACATACACATACATACACACGTCTATACAGCTGACTGATCAACGGTTAAGAAGCCACGAATGAAGACTACTATGACACTGGACATCATTCCGGGATTTGGACAAGCACACATATTGCTATTGGCCAGTCTGCGTAGGTTCTAAAAGTCTCCCTATGTGGACATCCCCCCACCCCCCCTTGTTTGTTAGCTCTGAACTCATTGGTCTGAAATAATTTAATAATTTATTCTGGAGCACGTTTGATGATGTGTCCTGCAACAGGTCGTGACACCGTGTTACGTAAAAAAAAAAAAGTCAGGTCAAAAAGACACAGGCGTGTCACGCAGGCCACTAACCAACTGTAACATGTCACGGGGGGTGGGGGAGGGGGGAATTTGAATCATAATACGTCTGGGGAATACGTATATTAATTTATATACAATGTTTAAAAAAAAATGATATTGTGACAGATTATTGGCGAATACATTCCAGAATATTCATGTGCATTTATACAAGCTCTCTTGCGTTATCGGTCAAACTATTGACAATTTACTTTGTAATGTCCATAAAGACTATTTATCATGGTCAGCAAATTAAAATTGTATCAACTTGCCATCAACTTATTGCGTCGCCTTTTTTTTTTATTTCTGTATATATAAGGGGAGAGAACTCCTATTAATAATAGACGTTTGTGTGATTCAAAAATTAAAGTTTAGGGAATGTGTTACTTTGTTAAACAAATAGTTTTTTTTTGTGTTAAATGAATCAAAATGAATGAAAAAATTCGAATCAAACCACCCTATAAAATGTACAAATAAAATATATAACTTTGGAAATGAAGGTTTAACCAAAATTCTTTTTTTTTTTTAAATGTAAGCTTTCTCGTTTAAAGATTTAATATAAAGACAGCATGGCCTTCAAACAATTCTGCGCAGAGTAACACACACAAAATACAGAGTATATATAACAAAATAATAGAAAACTCACCGGTGACAATGTTATTGCGCATTACAGTTAACACACTACACGTGGGTAGTATTACTATTGACACACTACACGTAAGTAGTATTGCTATTGACACACTACACGTGGGTAGTATTACTATTGACACACTACACGTGGGTAGTATTACTATTGACACACTACACGTGGGTAGTATTGCTATTAACACACTACACGTGGGTAGTATTGCTATTGACACACTACACGTGGGTTGTATTACTATTGACACACTACACGTGGGTTGTATTACTATTGACACACTACACGCGGCTATTTAATGTACTCAGTGTTTAACAAACAGTGTGAACAATATATATATATATATATATATATATATATATATATATATATATATATATTCATTGAAAGACACTGGTTTACATACAGAAGAAAGCCGTTTGACCAGCCTGAAAATTCTAGAACATGCACGCACTTCTCATTCATTCAATTTTTTTCAAATATGTCTGCTGAACACAGTGACTAGTAATATGTCTGCTGAACATAGTGACTAGTAATATGTCTGCTGAACATAGTGACTAGT